>CM077225.1:9813499-10248499 GCA_039654775.1 Spinibarbus caldwelli
ATGGTGTCTGAGCTGATGTTACTGCATCCACCAGCTGAGGCCTAGAAAGACAGAGAAACAGTGTAAACTGGAAGGCTGGAAGGCTTAAGGCTGTGTTTATTATTGGTGAAAACAGTTGTGCTGCTTAATATTTTTTTGTGGAAACCTTTCAGGATTCTCTGATGAATAGAATGTTTAAAAGAACAGCAAAGCCGAGGTTATATTCAAACACAGTCTTTAAATGGGAAATCTGATTCATTTTAGTGAATCAGTTTGTTTATTCATTGTTTAAAAAAAAAGTGACTGATTTGAGTTAGTCTTTGCAAAGAAATCTTAAATATCATCAGAGTAGTTGCCTACTTTTTTGTTAGCAGCCTGTAGTGTATCTAGTTACTGTAGCTAATTAAAAAGAGTAGCTTTGCTCTAATAATTGGACAAATGACTTACAGTACAGCCTTGCTGCAGTTGCGCAGTACAGTCAGGATCTCCGACTTGCTGGCTTTGCGCAGGCTATGTAAGAGCATGAGGAAGCTCCTTGGGGCCTCTGCTTTAGAGAGTGATTCCGGCTCCAGCTGAGACCTCACCACTTTCCATGTGTCCATTAGCTTTTGTACACCAATACAATACAATACACAATTATTATAAACACAAACAAATACTTAAAATATATATATTTCACAAACTTTTGTCTGTGATCATAATAGGGTGACTATACATTCTTTTTTCCTGGACATGATCTGGTCAGGATTTCTAAATTGGCTAAAAAGTCCAGGGTTTGGGTATGTTGAAGGTAATGACTGAAAAGCAGTTTGACCAACAGCATGCAGGCACTGTACATAGTTGACCAATCAAACGTAAGAGGACGAATGGTCATCTTATCTTACAAAGCAACTCAGTCTTTGCAATCATTTTACACGTTAAAGGAATGTTCTGGTAAATAGTAAAAAATAGTAAAAAATACTATTTCAGTCTTTCTACAAAAAAAAAAAAAAAAAAAAAATCATGTTTAATTCAGTGTGTTACTTGTAGTTTCTTTGTAATTATTTGTGAAATTTACTAAATTTCTGAGTGAAAATGATGACAGAATTTTCATTTTTTTGGGAATTAACCTTTTCATATCAGATTTATAAGCACAAATACAAAAGATGACAAAACAAAAACATAACTCACATTGGGGCATCCCTTGCATTTGGTTTTAACTTTCTCCACCATGACTCCAACAGACAAGAGTTTGTCATCCAGAGACTTCACCACACTTGCAGCATCTTTACCTGCTACTTCTGCTGGGCCAACCTCAATCTTTTTAAGCGTCAATGACTGCCTGTGGGAAATGAGATACTTCAATTTCATTCATTAATTGATTTAATTAAGTGATTTTTTTTCCCCCACATTTCTTTGGTACCTGGACAGGACTTTAGTTGCAGCTTTATGACGAGCGTTGATGGACAAAATGTGTGTTTCCTCAACATCAGCAGACTTAATGATGCCATTCTCCAGAGTGATTACTGTTTGAGAAGCACACTTCCCAGTGACGCCCAATACCTACAGGAGAAGAGAGGAAAGGTGAATGAAAAGTGCCGGGAATTGTGTATAAATGAGGTAAGATGAGTTTTGTCTTACTGGGCTGTGTGTAGTGAATCCCATCTCTTGTGTTTTGCAAGTATCCAAGTGTTTTGTACGGATCACCTGATCTTTGGTAGCTTTGTACTCAACTAAACATTTCCCTGAAGCATCAGCCTGCAGATTACAGAGAGAGTATTCTCTTAACTTAGAAAAACTTACATACTTTAAACACTTTAATGGAGAATTGTAATAGTCTTCTGACTAGGTAATAGTCTACCTCTGACATCTTCCCGGACTTTAGCTGCATCATCAGCATACTGGCCACACCCCTCTTCAAGTTTTTGATGGTAGCAGGCTCTGCCTTATGGGCATACAGGCTTCTGATCTAAGTAAAATCACACAAAAAGTCAAATCACTATAGAAAATATTTAAAACTTCAAAACTAAAATGGATACGAAACACATTTTTATGATACATAATGAGATGCTTATTACCTTGCCCATCTTCCACAGCACCACGAAGGGCCTCTGAAGTGCCTCAAGCCTGACTTTACCCAGAATGCTTTCTGCTGAGCTGCCGTGAAAGATGTTGTTTTTGCGGGAGCGCTTTCCAGCACTTTCAACGTGAACATTTGAAATCTGAAACATTTGAAAACAGGACAGGAGAAGGTGATTTACACATGGATTCTTCTCATTAACTAAAACTTAAACTATATATGAAACATTTTCATCACTTGAAATTAAACATTTACTGAGATAGAATTATTTTATTTTAGGTAGTTGACAAGGCAACATTTCTGATGTTCGTTAAGTTGAAGCACTAAAACGACTGAAATTAAAACTTAAAACTGAAACAATAAAAACTATATTTAAAAAAGAAGACAACCCACAACCTAAGTGCTAATACTTGAAAACAGAATACATAAAAATAAACTAACTCAAAATATGAACAAAAAGTAAACAAAATCAACAAGAATAGTAATTACAGAACTAATATACTTAAAAAAAAAAAAAAAAATATATATATATATATATATATATATATATATATATAGATAGATAGACACTTAATTGCACAAATTTGATAACAAATTGGTTTTGTTACTAAATAGTTAGTTCAACCTAAAAGTCCTTTTTTGACATACTTAAGTAGAACTTAAATACATCTTTGTATGTAATTTCATAATTGCTTCTATTGTCCATGAATGTGTACTTCCAGTGTACTGCCAAATGTACTGCTATGCATTTATGATAATGTTAACTTTAATATATTTAATGTTAGCTTGTATGCCATGTATATAAATATGATTGTAATTTCACATTTGTAATGATGAAGCTGCAATTTATTAACTTTTTTAATTTTTAAAATTTTTAATGATAGTTACATAATGCTACAGTTAAAAATACATGCGATTTAAATGTTAGTCAGCACATCAAAATGTGTTCTTTAAAGCATGACAAAATATTATTAAAATATAATAATTTAAAATGTCCTTTAAAGTAAATCTTTTACTTTAAAAAGTGAACTTTTAAAAAGTGTTATGTTATATTATATTATTATTATATGCAAGTACAGTTTTTTTTAAAATGCACCTTTAAGATTTGAAGTACATTACAAGTGCATTCAATATAAACACACCTTCTTACAAGGGTATGCAATCAAAAAAATATCACTAAAGTTCTCCTCTTTACCTGCAATCTAAGCAGCTGTTCATCCTGGATCTCTGGGTTCCTCCAGAGGAGGCTAATGTCCACATCACTGCTAATCCTGAATCCAGTGTTCCCCCTAGTGGATCCCGTCGGCCTGTTCAGCCCGACCTCAGCGCTGTAGCTATATCTGTAGAGTTTGTCATTATCCAGCCGAGGTCCAGCACTCGCACCTGAAAAAACACAAAAAAGTCATGCTGTGACACTCTAGATCTTCAGCCGACTTTCAGTCAGTGGCATGTAAGACACAGATGGACAAGTGAGGAATGTGAAATTAGAGAGACAGGAAGTGGACTGACCATCTCCTAAAAATCACACAGACTTAAACCCAGTAATGGAGCTGGTGGAAACACTTACTCTACCTGAAATCTGAACTGAATCCACTTTTTTATTCTACAGGATTTACAAGCTGAAATAATTTGTTCAAGAGAAAGAGAAAGCTACAGGAAAAAGAAGGCACTCCAGAGGAAGTCTAGCCTTTCATAGAAGGTAATACAGAAGGAAAAGAAATGTAGTCCTATCTGTAATTGTAGGTGGGTCTCAGATAATAGCTCATAGTACAGTGTACTATGAGCTATTAATCCTCAGTTATCTGTAATCATCATATATACCGCAGCTCAATTTCTTTTTGTCTTAAAAGTTTTAAACTAGAGTCAGAATCATGTAGTCAACGTAAAGTTTGTATAAATCAAGATAATTAATAATGATAATAATGTTAGGAGCAAAACACTGAACAAATTCAAAAAAATTCAGGATGCACGTTGCAATTTAATGCTCTGCTTAGACATATTTTGTCTTAATTTGTAGTTTTAGGATTGTTGATTCATAAAGAGATTGATAAACAGTATCTCTGCAAAACAAGACCATTATCCTCTCTGCCAGCACAGTTCAGTCCTGTCCTGAAAACACTGACGTGTCATACTCGGATTGCATCACATCTTCTGATACAGAGATTATGCCCTGATTTTGCCCTTCTAAAACAAATGAATGTTTTTATTTCATTTTTATATTTATATTTATAATATCAAAAGAATAAAAATGCACACAAAAATATTTCAGTAATAAGACTGATACTGAATAAACATACTGATGATTGTACAATGATTAGATTAATCTGGGCACAGAATGAATGAAAGGTGTGACTAACCACATGATTATTAAATGCTCTCAAAATTACTATTCTGGAGACCTCAGTGACCTGCATAAACTCTTAAAGCAATATAACATTACAATTAATTTAAATCTCAATTCTGAAAACTTGAGAATATTTGCTAGTTTTAACCAACAAGCAAACATATAGCCTTTTTTTCTTTTTTACATTTATTTTTTATGTCTTCAGAGTTTAAAAAATCACTTACCAAGAGTTGAGATACTTAAAAAGGAGGTCACACATAGTAAAAGTCCAGCAAGCCGCAGCATGGTTGGCTCGCTGAGTGCTGTGTGCGTTAAAGGTCTGCGGGCCAGAGAAAGGATGGCTGGTTGATCTTTCAGCTCTCTCTCTCTCCCTGTGTTTATCTGGATTTGAGGTTCAGACTCCAAACTCCACGCTCCGGTACTAAGTACGAGATAATGGCTAATAATTAACCGGCAGAGCTCGCCGAGATTTGGTGAATGAACGCTCCTCAGAGACGGGGTTTGATTTTTATAATAGGGTTGGGATGATAGAATCCCTCTGGTAGGGCGCATCAATCAGCACTCAATCAATGCGTATACAGTAGAGTTTCTGTCATTCATAATGATCAAACGTGACTACCGCATCCTCCATGACAGGATTAGCGAATTTATTTTGTTTTATTCAACCATATTACATTATATTATATTATAGAAAGAAATAAGGAGGTTTTTAGGCATTTTTGAAAAACGTTTATGTATTTTCTAAAAAAAAAAAAAATATTGTAGGCTATATTTTCTGTTTTAATTTAATTTAATTAATTATATTTTTACTAATGGTTTAATTTTATTTATTTTAGTACATCAAGATAAACATGGAAGTGAAAAATGTTGCCTGGCAACTAGCTGAAATAAAGTTTAAGTTTTGTAATATTTTATTATTTATTTATTTTTTGTAGTTAACTATATATACAGCCAATCATTTTAACAGTTTCACTGAGTATACAGTAAGATGTGTGACTCTTGTTTAGACAACCAATAATAATGGATCGATGATGTGGTCGATGATCTTTGATGCATGGCATGATTGCATATGTGCGTAACCATTTATACACAGTGATATGCACCTGTAAGAGAGTCATTTTCATTTCACTGTGGTACCTTTCACCTAGATTTCAGCTGTATTATCTCATCGCATTAAAATTCACAGTATCACACAATCACATATCATTTTATGTCATGTAGCGTACTAAAAGAAGAAGAATTCCTTATGGAGAATGATAGTTTAGGTCTTCTGCTCATCAGGACAAACACTGAGACTCCTGAAGACAAGACAGAAAGAGCTGCTGATTGAATCAGCTGTGATTACAATGCCGTGGTGTTTGATGCTGCTTATCTTTGATTCTTTCCCATAAAGAAACCACTTTGAGGAAGTGATCAGATTAGTACTGAGTAATAGCTCATCACTCGTATTATGGAGCAGTTTAACCCACTAACTACTGAATATTCAGCACTTTTACACAAACATTGAGTTAACATATATTCAATTCCACATCTATACTGTGAATGTTCTGGAATGAGTTATTTAAATTATTTTGGCAAATGTATCTGAATTTATAACTAAATACCGTGATACAAAGAACATTATGAATAATTTTAAAATGGCTCTAAAAGTAATTATAAAATAATTTAAATTATTAATAAATAAATAATATTCAATTCTAACATCAATAATAGTTAAATAAAGCCTCAAATATAATTAAATAATATTAAACATTAAATAATATTGAAATTTATATATTTTAAAAATAAAGAACTATAAATAATATATAATGGATTGCATGCCTGCACTATTATTTAAAAAAAAAAAAAAAAAAAAAAAACTATGACAGGTAACTTCATCACCACCTTCTGGCCCTAGTTGTGAATCACAGTATGCTCGCAGAAGCTCATTCAAACACATGCTAAGGTAGTATTTCTCTTTTAATAATAGTAATATTATTATAATATCTTTTTCCATTACTGTAAGTACGACTTTGAAAAAAGTTTTTATTTTTATTTTTTATTATTTTATTTATTTATTTATTTATTTTAAGTGTAGCTGTGTTGCTGTTTCTTTGTCTGTTGGTTTTGATTCCATTGTTTCATCAGAGCTTCAGTTTCACCTCCCTGTTATAAGCATAATACTTGTAATCATTAACCTCCTAATGATCATTTTGATAACCTTTAGGTAACCTTTTAAGAACATAACAATGTTTTTTTTTTTCTTTCCAATTTTCTTTATCAAACCAAGAGACCACTAAATCGTGAATTTCTTCAGACTATCTGGTACTAACATTATGAGGTTGTTAAGTGACCCCTAGTGACAGGTCAAATAAGCACCGCAACTGTGTTTGTAGTAGTGCAGCACATAAGCATGTTGATGTAACGTTATATTCACGTATGTATTACAAATATTAATATTAAAATTTAATACTATCATATCGAAGCCTTGCGGTATCTCATCTGAGTGGTTTATTGTCATACACAGTAAATTCTTTAAATCCACCTGCACTGACCTGTTTCAGCCTGTAGATGGAGACAATCTTTTTCCAATTAGCAATTAAATTAAATTCTAGACTGTATAACATTCAATATAAACTTAATTCAGCTTAATGATCACTTGTATCAACCTGCTTGGTAGAGAAGACAGTTTTATTAAAATGATTACAAAGATAAAATTTTATTATTATTAGGTTTTGGAACATAATTTTAAGTTTTTAGAACTTAATTTGACCAATTTTGTTATTTGAGTCATATTTAGTAGTTTTTCCTTTTAAAAATATGCCAATATAGTATTTCATTAAATTTTATTTATTTTGTTTAGTTTATTTAGTTTGAGTTATTTTAGTATTTCAAGTTAAACTAAACAAAAATGAGAACCTTGCTGAAATAAAATATTTAAGTTATTTTGTTTTTATTTGAGTTAATATTTATTAGTTTCAAGTCTATGCCTTGCAAAAAAAAGTAAAAAAACAGAACATCCTCTGTAATATAATGAATATATTAATATAATGATTGTATTTTTGATTATACATATATATATATATATATATGTGTGTGTGTGTGTGTGTGTGTGTGTATATATATATATATATGATCAAAATAGTTTTATTTATATATACACCAGTTTATTTATGAATTTATTATTGTTGTTGTCAGTGGAGAAAGTTATAATATATCACAACTTATTACAAATATTAAGGGGGAAAATATGAAAAATTATGTTGCTCATTATATCAACTAAACAAAAATGTCAAATAGGAACGACAAGGACATTGATCTGACAAACATTCCCATTCTCAAGTGACTGTTCATACTATACTGTTTATATAGTTTAACCATCAATAATAAAACTGATCACAAATAAAATGACGTCAGAGACGAGTACATATGAAGCTCCTCCTGACACTCCAAGAAAAATTTAGTTCACAACAGGGCAATCAAATTCCTGCATTAAACTATCTTATGACGTGTGCTTTGAGAGGCGGGAATCTGTATGTGTGTGTGTGTGTGTGTGTGTGTGTGTTCAAGTGTTGGAATTCCCACACTTCATTGCCATCATATAAAGTCATGTGAGCACTGTAGAGCTCATTCTCTGTCAGTATGTCTATACGAGTGCTTCTGTTCGGCCTGTTTCTGCTGTTCACTTCAGGTACAGTCAACATACAAAACCTATACACTGATACTGTAAGGTAATTAATATGAATCAGTTCATGTCTTTGTTAAATATTATTGTTGGTAAACACCTAAAGCTTGAGTTAACCTCTTCATTGATGTTCTATGTACCGTAAAATGACGTAAGATCTTTTAAAAAACAAGAAACAGGTTTAACCTCTTCTATCACAAAGAAATATCTAAAAGAGTTCACTTTTGTTTCAGGGGCACAAGGAACACCCGGCTCATCCCGAAAGGTATGAGCTGGGTGTTCCGGTTTTTTTAGTTCATTTTACTTTTAGAGGTTAAAATTATTGTTATGCAATGCCATGTGTGTATGTGTTTGTTATAGCCTGTGTGCGCTGAGATGGCCGAGATCCATGCGTGTCCCGTGAACTTCGCACCTGTGTGCGGCAGTGACGGAAACAGCTACGCCAACGAGTGCTTGCTGTGTGTGGAAAGACTGTAGGTCACAAACACATACACACTGACAGCTGGAGTACATTCTTTTTTTTTTTTTTTTTAATGAAATTATAGCATTTTTGTGTCTTTTTCAGGAAAACCAAATCAGACATTTTAATCACAAGAGATGGTGACTGCTGAGCTCCTGCACAACATACAGGATCATTAAGATCTGCGGCCAGATTAAAGCATCTGAAATGGAACATCTGTGTTTCGTTTCTTAAATGTCTCTCTTGCCTTAGACGTTATGCTTTATTAACAGGTTTTCTTTTAGTATCATTGATATACTATTATAGTTTCTTAATATTTTGAATTAGTTTATTTTATATCGTTTTTGTTTTCACTTCTTGTTTTTAGGTTTTGGAATTTAAGTTTTTAGAAGTTAATTTTAGCCATTTTATTTTCATAATATTTAGTAGATTTTCCTTTTTAAAATATGTCCATATTTTTTCATTGCATTTTATTAATTTTATTAATTTAAGTTATATTATTTATTTAATTTAATTGTAGTTATTTTAGTATTTCAAGTTAAACTAAACAAAAATGAGAAGCTAGCTGAAAAAAAATGTTTATTTTATGTTTTATCTTAACATTTATTAGTTAAGTAACAATTTTTTTTTCTATTTTATGGTTTTAATTTTAATGATAATAACTACAAAATAACTTACAATCAACGTCTAAGGTCCATTGCACTAAAATAAATGCTAAAATAAACACTATTTTAAAGGTACAGCCACAAGAAATGGTAATTTTTTTTCTTTACATTTTTTAAACATTTTAATTAAAAAAAAAAAAAAAAAAATCTTCCAACAAATTATTTTGCTCCATCAGTTTTAAATGGAAAAAAAAAAAAAAAAAAAAAAAAAAAAAAACTATAGGATTTTAATATATTACTAAATAATATATTATATTGTAAATAGATTTTTTCATTCATCATGTTTAAGGACAAGAACATTTTAACCAAGATTTTGGCTCCACTTTACCCTAAACATTTACAGTATTTAGACTCAATTAACTTCAGCATAAAAATTTGGTTTCTGTGAGTACTACAGGAAAATTTTTCAGAAACAATTTTGATTTTGCCAGCGTGTGGGAAGTATTGCCAGAGTCAGAGTCGTAATCCAAAGGTTGCGAGTTCGAGTCTCAGGTCCGGCAGGAATTGTAGGAGGGGATAGGGAATGTACAGCGCTCTCTCCACCCTCAATACCACGACTTAGGTGCCCTTGAGCAAGGCACCGAACCCCCAACTGCTCCCCAGGCGCCACAGCATTGGCTACCCACTGCTCCGGGTGTGTGTTCATGGTGTGTGTGTGTGTGTTCACTGCTGTGTGTGTGCACTTTGGATGGGTTAAATGCAGAGCACAAATTCCGAGTATGGGTCACCATACTTGGCCGTATGTCACATCACTTTCACTTAGGTTCTGTGTTGGCTCAGCTTCCTTCTGTTCCTGTGTTAGGCAACAGGAAAAATAAATAAATTTAGCATAAAAACCAATATTGCACTTTGATGCACAGAGTGAACTAGTAAACTGTTGTGTTTTTAGATTGCACTCTCTGGATTGTGCAATCCAGTATCTCAAAAGATTTACTCATAACTACTCCTTAAATGTAGCCTCATCTCTGGCCGAAAGTTCAGTGACTCCCCTGGTTCAAAACAGAGACCAGCACAAGACAAGAAACAGCACTTCATCTGCATACACAAGTGTTCAAAATTACAATAAAGGCTTATTTCATATTTTCAGCACTCTGAGAAAAACTACTGTTTACAAACACTTAATAGTTGCAAGCACTGTTGATTAGTAGTTTACATTATTATATCATGAGATAAAAACTGATTGCGTTGTGTGCCATTGGAAAACAGATGAACATTCTGATGTGGCAAGACTGTCTTATTGTGTAGATTTATTAGCTGATATTAAAAAATCCAGAGTTTCAAACATTCAGTTAAACTTTATTTGGAGTACTATTAGTGCACACAATGCACATTTCTTAATATTAAGCCTAAAATGTGTTTTAATGTCACTCGATGAGGATTTTATGATCTTTGAATAATATCGGCCTTTAAATGCAAGATATTTGAAGTGTACCTAAAGTATACTTGCAATAGTTCCACTTTAGCACAATCAAATACACTTCAGTATATTGTTAGTTGGACTTCAGCACTACTTCCGCACAATTAAAGTGCATTTAGTAAAAATTTGTTGTTCCAATTAAGCAGACTTTAAGCATACCAGTTTAGTATATCAAAAGTACAATTTTTATTAAGTACATAAATACAGAATTTTCATTTTTGGGAGAACTATCCCTTTAATATTACTCAATGCTTGAGTTAGTGTAAAAGATCAAACTACTGATGCATACTTACTATGAATATGTGTACATATTGAAGCTCTGTAAGGTGTTTTGTGTGAGTGTGCAGGTTTGTGTTAGGTGTTGAACTGGAATTCACAGTAGTTAGTTATTCCCTGAGGCGTGAGCTTCACTGGCTGCTTTGCATGGAAGGTTTACAAAATAATGTTCAGGAATGTTAAAAATAACAATTCATCTGTTCTTTCACTTAGTGTGTCCTTCAGAAGAATGTCACTTTCAGCAGTGTTTTCTTTGTTGTTCACTAGGTTTGAACCGATTCAGTCAACTGTGCAGTTTAAAGATCTCTGAGCTAAATGTTTCTTGTGAGCTTTAGAGGTTTCATGGCTTGCCGATGTCCACTGTGATTTTGGTGTAGAGCATGTCTTTCTCTATATCTACCACTTTGTAACTGACCGATTTGATGCCATCCGTCTTCATTGTCAGTCGTGTGTGAGCAATTCTCTTAAATCTATGAAATAGAGATGCAGCTTTAGAATGTCATTCAGTCTGTCTTGAATTTATGCATTTTGTGAAAGAGAGATTACCTCTGTGGGTTAGGCTCATTTTCCTTGTCTCTTGAGTGACGAATCATTCTGCATTTACCGATGTCTCCACTTGGCCTTGATATTTTCATGCCTCGAAATGCCAGCCTTCAAAAATAATGACCCTCATTAAAACTCTTCCATGTTTATCTAAATTCTATATATAATTCAGGGTCACATATTTTTATGTGTGTATATATATATATGTGTGTGTGAGAGTGTGTGTGTGTAATATATATATATGACCCTGGACCACAAAACCAGTCTTAAGTAGCAGGGGTATATTTGTACCAGTAGCCAAAAATACATTGTATGGGTCAAGATTATCGATTTTTCTTTTATGGCAAAAATCATTAGGATATTAAGTAAAGATCATGTTCCGTTAAGATATTTTGTAAATTTCCTACTGTAAATATATCAAAACTTAATTTTTGTTTAGTAATTTGCATTGCTAAGAACTTCATTTGGACAACTTTAAAGGCGATTTTCTCAATATTTAGATTTTTTTGCACCCTCAGATTCCAGATTTTCAAATAGTCGTATCTCGGCCAAATATTGTGATATCCTAACCATATATGTGATAACCATACATCAATGGAAAGCTTATTTATTCAGATGATATGTAAGTCTCAGTTTCAAAAAATTTACTCTTATGACTGGTTTTGTGGTCCAGGGTCACATATTATAAGACAGAATTTGTAATTAATAGTAAGAAATACTACTAGAATATATATTTTCCTCACCTGTTAAAGATGTCATCATCTTCTCCTCCCCAGCCCCAGTAGTTATTGGGAAAACCATTGATCTTTTGAAACTGCTCTTTACTCATTGCTGATACACCCCCAAAATACTGTTTATATGGCAACCTGCATTCAAACAAAATCATTTTTTAATGAAAAATTGGTCATACAGACAATGAATATATTAAAGGGTTAGTTCACTCAAAAATGAAATTTCTGTCATTAATTATTCACCCTCATGTCGTTCCAAACCCATAAGACCTTCATTCATCTTTGGAACACAAATTAAGATATTTTTGATGAAATCTGAGAGCTTTCTAACCCTCCATAGACAGCAACAACAACTTTTAACGTGCAAAGAAAACAAAAATAACGACTTCCTTCAACAAATTCTTCTCTTTTGTCTTTTTTGTCTTTGACGCGTGTTCATGCGTCGTGGTACTGTCGTGAACATGCGTCGAAGACTGACAGTGAAGAGAAGAAATTGTTGAATGAAGTCATTATTTTTGTTTTCTTTGTGCACAAAAAATTTTCTCGTAGCTTCATAACATTACGGTTGAACCACTGATGCCACATGGACTATTTTAATGATGTACTACCTTTTTGGGCCTTGAACGTGTCAGTTGCATTGCTGTCTATGCAGGGTCAGAAAGCTTTCGGATTTAATCAAAAATATCTTAATTTGTGTTCTGAAGATGAACAAAGGTCTTTAGGGTTTGGACCGATATGGGTGAGTAATTAATGACAGAATTTTCATTTTTGGTTGAACTAACCCTTTAATAACCACATCTAGACACTATATGAAGTTTGTGCAACATTCCCCTGGGAATTTCCTACTTACAAATTTGAAATTATAATTATGATAAAGCGATTTTGATTGGAAAAAACTGGCGCAACTGGAAGATTTTCTAGTGCTAATATAAGAAAATGAAGAAAACAGATACACATTGTGTATCTTTTGGGGTTAGTAATTTTTGTAATCTCTATACTCTCCAATCCCGCATTTATTTGATAAAAACAGTAATATTGTTTTTTTAAAACTGTTTCCTATTTTAATATATTTTAAAATGTAATTTATTCCTGTGATGGTAAAGCTGAATTTTCAGAATCATTACTCCAGTCTTCAGTGTCACATAATCCTTCAGAAATCATTCTAATATGCTGATTTGCTGCTCAAGCGTGTCGTTCAGTTATAAGATTCTTATTTTGATGTTTTGTTTATGTTGTTGTTTCTGTTTTCCTATTCCCTGTTTAGTTCCTGTTTGCCTGGTTTTCTTTTGGCTTCTAGATATTCTTGTTTGTTCCCATTATCTTCACCTGAGTCTTGTTTAGTTCCTCATTTACCTGTGTATTTGTTGCCCTTAGTTTCCTCAGTTCATTGTCTGGTATGGTTCTTACATTGATGGTGCTCTTTGCCTATTCTTGGTGTGTTAAATAAAGTATATAATCTGTGACATCAATAAACATTTCTTATTATTATAATCAGTGCTGAAAACATTCGTGCTGCTTAATATTTTCGTGAAAATTGAGATTTTTTTTTATGTATTCATTGATAAATAGTTCAGAAAGAACATTATTTATTTGAAATAGAAATCTTTTGTTAAATTACAAATGTCTTTATTGTCACTTTTGATCAATTTAATGCATCCATCCAAATTGTGACCCTGGACCACAAAACCAGTCATAAGGGTCAATTTTCCAAAAATTGAGATTTATACATCATCTGAAAGCTGAAATATTTGGCCGAGATACAACTATTTGAATATCTGGAATCTGAGGGTGCCAAAAAATCAAAATACTGAGAAAATTGCCTTTAAAGTTGTCTGAATGAAGTTCTTAGCAATGCATATTACTAATTAAAAATTAAGTTTTGATATATTTATGGTAGGAAATTTACAAAATATCTTCATGGAACATGATCTTTACTTAATATCCTAATGATTTTTGGCATAAAAGAAAAATACAATGTATTTTTGGCTATTGCTACAAATATACCCGTGCTACTTAAGACTGGTTTTGGATCGGTGTAGGACATCAAAGTAGTGTGAGAACGATTAGAGAGCAGATGGCTACACATGCTCTCATGGTATTCTGATGTCATACACTGATCTGTCCGGTACGTCTTGCTTACTTTCAGGTGTGTCTTGTTTAGTCATTAGTCAGTGTGTGTATATATAGCCTTCATTGTTTCTTGTTTAGCTTTACTTGTGTAACCTGCCACTGGTGAGTTTGTCAAGTCTGTTTTAAAGAAGTTCAAATATTCCGATTTATGTTCTGTCTTAGTTCTGTTTGTTTTGTAGCTGCATGGTTTACTTTTGTTCAGTAAAGCTGCGCTTGGGTTCTAACCTTCAGCTTATCATCAGTGAACTAAAATTACAAATACCAGTATACTGATGTTCTCTGTAAATAGTGGAAGAGCTGCATTCCTTACTCACTGAAACTAGAGTAATTGTCATGAAAGCTAAACTAAGCACATAAAGACCAAACCCAGCAATGGCATCTGATATGCATTTCAGGTTCTGCTCAAAACTCAATGATATTATGTTAACAGACTATGACTGCTATTACGTCAGATACACCTTTTATTCAGGATTCACAGGATTATTTAAATGCTTCCCCTAAATTCTTTAAATGCTTAGCCAGGGTGGAAATTATACAGCAGCCTTTATGAAGTCAGAGTGAGGGCAAAACAGATGTTAGTTTAATTATGCTGTAGCAAGACATATGGCATATGTTGAAATTTATGTAAGCCAAGATTTAAAAAAAAAAAAAAAAAAAAAAAAACGTTAACTATTGTCTATAGTGTTAATATATAGGCTATCATTTTATGTCACACCTTTGCATGATGCGAGCTTCTTTATCTTATTTTCATAAAATAAAATGCTACAGTATTTAACATTTCCTTCCTATGATTTCCTTCCGATAATGAATCTGAAAGAAAACATGACCGATGTCTGTTTGCTATAGTAACAAATGCAACTTTCATGCATTGGATTCATTCGATTCTTATTGTGTTAGATTGATTACTGTCTGAAATCAACGATTCATGATTCAAAAATCCACGTTTCAAGATCGATGCATCGATTACAAACCCTGATGATGCAGATGCATCGAGAAAACGACTGAATAGTTACACCCCTATTGCAAAGATAACTGGGGACAACATTCCAACTGGGAACAGGAATGTAAAATTATTTGATGGTATATTTTCTGTGTAAATATCATAGTGTATTATTGTGTGTGAATTTTACCTTATGTGACTGCCCATAGGAAAGTAAAATCAAACGCATGCACACACACACACCCAAAAAAAAAAAAAAAAAAAAAATTGTGGAAAGCGTGATACGTTTTTTCAGGATTCTTTGATGAATAGATTCTCCTGTTACAACTCTTGACACAGTAAATAGCTGATTTGGTGATAAGTCTGTTGTTCCCTGTTGTTTACCAGCTTCCCAACATGTATGATTTTTTTTTTTGGGCTGACTGTTTACTTTAGACCACGTCAGAGAGGGTTATAGGAAATTCTCATGCTCTTCATATAGAGTTTGAACAGCTGCAATGCGATCGGTCTTGATCCAAATGAACCTTGATCCATGAGCCATCTTTCTACTAACATAACAGGATATTAAATTTATGCACGCCTTAAATTTGCTTCCTGTGCTCTACCTCAAGGTCATTTGTTTAGGTAAATACATTTTGGAGCAACATGAGCAGCGTTTTTTTTTTTTTAAGCTTCAACTGAGGTGGCACTAGAACTTTCAGATATTGGTGTCACTTAACAAATATTATGTTACATGTTGTATTGTGTGTATGGGTGGTGCTTCATCTTACCTAAAACCAAACTTGTCCATGGACACAGAGAGGTGGCGTGGCTGGCTGGAGCACTTGTAGGTGTTGCGGTCATCCATGGGGATGATGTCTACATCACTGAAGATGAAACAGTCATAATCATACTCCTTTAGTGCCTCTACGTAACCAACGTTGAGCAACTTCGCCCTGTTGAATGTCCCCTCTCCGTCCTAAACAAACAGCACAAAGCACATTTACCATAAATCTCATGACTCACAAAGGAGAAAACACATTTTTCTTTTGAGGAGAAATGTAAAGTTCACATGCAAATAGATTCATCGCACATAGATTTTATGCAAACAAGATCACTTTGACATTGATAAGACCTTAATGATCACAGCTAAAGCAGTCAATCAGCCATGCACTTTTGTGATATAAACACATACAGGGATACACACAAAAGAAAATAAGCAAACAAGGATTTCTTAGTCTGCATGACAGTTTGCATGCTGATTTTCCTGTGAACAGATGGTGAAAAGGGAACAGAAATGACAAAAAAGAAACACAAAGAGGAGGCAGTTATGTATTGATATAGCGAGACGTATTAGGTGACTAGTTTGAGTGAAATTTTTTAATTAGTTTCAGAATCTTTTAGTGTGTCTCCCTTTTGTTTTAATGGCAGCAAGATGAGAACAAAACAAAATACTGTATATACACAACTATTCAAAAGTTTGAGGTCAGTTTTTTTTTTTTTTTTTTTTTGAAGAAATTAATATTTTTTGATTCAGCAAGGATGCATTAATTCAGGGGTATCAAACTCCGCAGCCCTGCAGAGTTTTGTTCAAACCCTGCTCCACCACACAAAGCATGTAGTTTTCAAATAAGCATGAAGGACTTGATTAGCTGGATCAGGTGTGTTTAATTAGGGTTGCATCCAAACTCTGCAGGGCTCCGGCCCTCCAGGAACTGAATTTGACACCCCTGCATTAAACTGATCAAGTGACACTAAACAGATTTATAATGTAACGACAGATTTCTATTTGAAATAAATGATGTTATTTTGACTTTCCTATTCATCAAAGAATTTTTTCTTTGATGAAAAAATTTAAGCAGCACAACTTTGATAATATGAGAAATGTTTCTTGAACAGCAAATCAGCATATTAGAATAATTTCTGAAGGATCATGTGACACTAAAGACTGGAGTATCACAAGAATTAATTACATTTTAAAATATATTAAAATAGAAAACAGTTATTTTAAATTGTAATAATATTTCACAATACTGTTTTACTGTATTTTTGATCAAATGCAGCCTTTAGAGACAAAATCTTACCAACCCCAAAATTTCAAATGGTATATTTGGAACAATCTCAAATCATGTTGTCTAGTATGATTTGAGAATGTTCAAAAGAGTGTCTTGTACTTCAGAGTTTAATCAGTGACAGAAACTTGCTTACATTTGAAGTGTCACCTAAAAATAGTGCACAAATCTCACAAAAGTGAGTACACCCCTCACATTTCAGCAACCATTTTAGTATATCTTCTAAAGGGACAATCCTATAGAAATGAAACTTGGATATATTTTAGAGTTAATGTGCAACTCAATGCATATTTAGTCAATGTGCAACTTGTATAGCAGTAAAGATTTACTGTCCATTATTGGCAAAAAAAGCTGGCAACAAAAGTGAGTACACCCTAAGTGATAACAGCTATACGTCATTTAACCATGCAAAGCCACATGTCCTATTCATCATGTTCATGTTTTTGTCTGCTTAACAGGACTATACAAATTTGTGTACCTTGTGTTAGAGCAGTTAAAATTTGGTGCTTTGAGTACAATTCTCTCATACTGACCACTGGATGTTCAACATGGCACCTCATGGCAAAGAACTCTCTGAGGATCTGAGAATTAGAATTGTTGCTCTCCACAAAGATGGCCTAGGCTATAACAAGATCGGTAACACCCTGTAACTGAGTTACAGTACAGTGGCCAGTGTTACACAGAGGTTTTCCCAGACTGGTTCCACTCGGAACAGGCCTCGCAAGGGTCGATCAAAGAAGTTGAGTCCTCGTGGTGTACGTCAGGTGCAGAAGCTGGCTTCAAAAAATATACGCATGAGTGCTGCCAGCATTGCTTTAGAGGTTGCAGAAGTGGAAGGTCACCTTGTCAGTGCTCAGACCATACGCTGCACACTGCAACAAGTTGGTTTGCATGGCCGTTGTCCCAGAAGGAAGCCTCATCTGAAGCTGGCTCACAAGAAAGCCTGCAAACAGTTTGCTGAAGAAAACCTGTCCAAGAGCATGAATTACTGGAACCATGTCCTGTGGTCTGATGAGACTAAGATAAACTTGTTTGGCTCAGATGGTGTTCAGCATGTGTGGTGACACCCTGGTGAGGAGTAACAAGAAAGTTGTGTCTTGGCTACAGTCAAGCATGGTGGTGGTAGCATCATGGTCTGGGGCTGCATGAGTGCTGCTGGTACTGGGGAGCTGCGGTTCATTGAGAGAAACATGGATTCTAACATGTACTGTGACATTCTGAAGCAGAACATGATGCCCTCCCTTCAGAAACTGGGCCAAACGGCAGGTTTCCAACATAATAACGACCCCAAACACACCGCCAAGATGTGATGATGAAGCTGAAGGTGAAGGTGATGGAGTGGCCAAGTCTGTCTCCAAACCTGAACCCTATTAACCACATGTGGGGCATCCTCAAGCAGAAGGTGGAGAAGCACCAGGTGTCTAACATCCAGCAGCTCCGTGATGTCATTATGGAGGAGTGGAAGAGGATCCCAGCAACAACCTGCAGCTCTGGTCAATTCCAAGCCCAGGAGGATTAAGGCAGTGCTAGATAACAATGGTGCCGCTACAAAATATTGACTCTTTGGACACAGTTTTGACATATTCCCTTAGGGTGTACTCATTTTTGTTGCCAGTTATTTGGACAATAATGGCTATATGTTGAGTTATTTTTAGAAGACAGTAAATTTGTACTTCTATACAAGCTGCACATTGACTACTCTAAAATATATCCCAGTTTCATTTGTGTAGTATTGTCCCTTGAGAAGATATACTAAAATTGTTGCTGAAATGTGAGGGGTGTACTCACTTTTGTGAGATACTGTATCTATCTATCTATCTATCTATAAATGAGTAGATATGTTGGAGGATTATATGGTGAGATCAGGTGTGGATTTCAGGTCACTGGAATGTGTATGTATAGATTTGTGTGCAAAGTAAGTGTATTTGAGATCCAGATACTTCTTCTCCCTGCTCTGTCATCTGTGTAAGACAGAGTACAAGTTAATGACCAGTTTGTGAGTGCTGTACCTGTTGTATGATATAAATCCCATAATCAAGCTGTTGTCTCTGTAGGATGGGGTGAAGGTAGTGGAGCCAGTACTTCAGGTGTTCACTTCTGTTTCTGAATGGGATGATTATTGCCACTTTTTGCAGAGCCACACAATCGCTGGGTTTATACCTGCCGCCCATCAACAGCCGTGGATTCTCTTTATGCACCATATCCAAATTTACAGGCTCAGAAAATTCAACTCGCATTGGACCCACTGAAAGGGGAATGGGGAGAGAGAGAGTGAGCAAAAGTGGGGGTCAGAGGGTTTGCAGATGTGAAAGAGAAAGACCCCTCTTATGCAACAACAGTTTACTTCCTGTCTCAAACAAGACAAACTTCCTTTCCCTCTTTTTTTTGCTCTTTTTCTCTTAGTCTCTCTATTTTTTTTCCAGCTTTCTCTTTTATTCAGAGTGATAAGAAGGTAAAGCTTTCTAACATTAAGGATATGCATGACATAACACTGGAAAATTATTTTTTTAAGACAATAATAATAAAAATACCTTTTGTAACTTTAAGTTCACGTCTGTTAGCTTCTGTTCATCTATGCTAAATGTCCAGCTAAAAAAAAAAATCTTTTAGCAGACATTTACATTTAAAATTTACAGTCTTTCTCTTTTAGAAAAGGGCACATAAATATTGATGACTCATCCTGTACTACACAGATTTTCATCCAATTAGATTCTTTCTAGGAATAAGAATGTCCCTCCCACTAAAAATACCTAAAACTTAGTAGCAAGTAGAGAGCAAATCACAGGTGTGATGCAAAAATATAAAACCTTTCTATTTGTCCAACACAAAGTTACATTTTTAATAGTTGGCCTAAGTCAGCAAATGGAAGAAAAAAACAAGCTTTGCTCGACGTCAAGCAAATTAGGAGAGAGTTGTGGTGTGACAGGGTCTAACTCTAACTAAATATAACATTTTGACTCAAAAATCCAGTTACACAAATGTGTGTTTTCTATGTGGGTTAAACAGCTAATTCGACATATTTCTGAGCCTTTTTTAGAGTAAAAATTGTTAAACTAACCCTGGGCGTAAACACACACACACACACACCAGAAAAACACACAAAAAGATTTAATTTTAGTTTAACTTACCCAAAAGTGGTGATGTCTCAGGACATGATTGTAGTACTGTGGGTTCCTCTTCTCTGTCATCTTTAATGGCACTTTCATTAGAATAGATCGGTTGATTTACATCTACCTCTGTTCCATTCTCATACTGGAAGATAAGTGCTGCTGCTCTATGAGTTTGTGAAGTAAATATATCAGAGTCTGGCTGAATTTTCCGGTAATTCATAAATTTTATGGGCGACTCTGTTAAATAAAAAAACAGCGCAAGGATGAGCTGAACCCCGCAGAGACACAAGAGCACGACGCAGGATTTAGAGAAGAAACCCACATTCAGCGACTCCTGCATTCTCACAAAACTACGGGAGACCACTTCCATTTACGAAGAATACAACTCTGTAAGAACGAAACCACTTCTGCCTCGTCGTTCATCAGATGACCCGGATAATCCTTCTCCTGAAAGTTTTTATGATACTGAGCGCGTCTGAAAGCTGTGTTTTGTAGGCTTTGATGAAGAGCTGTGTGGAGGAGCGCAGAGTGACAGCGGAGGGCGTTTCTAGCGCGCGCTCTTGGTACAGTAGTAGAAAAGGCTACCTAATATATATATTATAAGGATGATAATGTAATAAAATACATTTAAAATAAACTTCGTTATAAAAAATAAAGAAATTTAAGATGTAGACGCGTTATTCTAAGTTGTTTATTTAAAAAAAAAAGAAAGAACAAAAACTATACCTTCAAGTTACCTTCAAGTGTAGTTTATTACATAACATGGAAATATTTCACTAACGTTTGACAACCTGAAAATGTCAAAGTACATTTTGACCTAACAAACTTGATTTAATATGTCAAGTTTGATATTTTGTTATACAATGCAATTGCACTCATAGACTGTTTACAAATAAGTATTCGTGTCTTTTTGGCTTGACATTTTGAAGTCACTGTATGAAAATGAGTGAATCAATCAGACATAACATACTGTATCTTGTACCGTAAATTAGGCTACAGTAAAACGGGCTTCTTTCAGAAACTGATCATATTATTTATAATAGTTAATATTTCCTCAGCTTATTCAAAAAATTCTCAAGATATTTTTGAAGGTACAGATATTAAGATATCTTATATGACAGGTATTTGAATAGTCTGTTGGAACTAATTCTCATCATGCAACAGCCATTAAAGTCAGTGATTGATTGCTGATGAGCTGTTCTTTTCTCATCTACAGCGCCGCCATGTGTTGGTTTGAGTGATCAACAGCAGATTCTGCCATTAACTCTCTTTTAAGAGGAGGACTGACCTGTCTAAGTCGACCCGAGCAGCTGAGTCTCTAACCATCTTCAAGAAACGGCAAAAACACATCTCACACTTTATTCTAATTCTATTTTATTTACTTGTTTTCTTTTTATTTATGTAAAAAACTCTAACACCTGCTCTCTATATTCTATTTTTATTCTAACTACTTGTTTTCTTCTACTGAAAAAATGACTCTAACACTAGCGTTCTCTATTCTTTTTCTATTCTTTCAACTTGTTTTCTTTTTATTTATTATTAAAAAAAAGGATGACACAGAGGTGAGCACTATGTGTGAATTCAGCGTCATTAGGCCTATATTTCAGCAGTGCTGTAACACACAAACAGAGAAATGGTGAGATCTAAATCATCTGCTCTAGATCAACAGCAAGTCTTATCAATGTTTGGACTACTATTACACAGTAACAGTACAGTCAATAAAATGCAGTAGCACATCTCTGTTAGAGAGAGTTACACTAGTGTGTGGCCTGGGTCAAAGGTCATCCAGTCATGTGACTATATATCTATATCCTGATTCATGAAGTAAAAGCTTTACTTCATATCTTAGTACATTGGGACTAGCGTTTGTTATGAAGGAGAGCAACTTTATGGTCTAAATATTCTTTGTCTATAAGCAGCAGAGGAGAAGAGTGTCGCTCCTGTACTCCAACAGCAGAACGGGAGTCATCGGAAATCATGTGAGTTACTTCTGCTTTTGAAATGCTTTTCAGAGTGACAGACAGAATATTTGACAGTATAATTGAAATACTGCATTCTGTGTGCTTTTTTATTTAAATAAACCATGTATGTTTTACATGTGCTGTTTAGATACTGTTAAGATTTAAAACTTCACTTAAAGTTTTAAATTTAGATTTAAAATAAGATTGTTTACTTTATATTAAAAGGTTCTTTATCTAAACAAAGAATTTAGTCGATCACAGAAACACAAATTTGAACATATTTAACATACTTATAAAAAAAATATATATGTATATATATATATATATATATATATAATTATATTTATATAACATATTTATAAAAATAACTAATGAATAGATATTTTAAACAAAATTAAAAGTGGGTTAGTGTACATTCTGTGAGACATATTTATACTTACTGTACAAAGACAAGATATAGGTATTGTTAAAATTTATTTAAGATGTAAATGATTATTAATATTATTTAAAAAATAACATAAATCGAAAAAAAAACAATTTTTTTTAGTGCAAACAAAGGAATGAGAATTCAAGCCAAAAAAAAAAAAAAAAAAAACTGGGGCAATTTTTCTATTGATAAGGGGAAGTGTTTTTAGGTCACTGGTGTGTGATAAATCTTATCTGTTAATATTCAGATAACATATGTTTTAGGACACAACTTCTTATTTAATAAAAATAAAAAATGATGATAATTACCATAAAAATAATGCTTACTTTGATTGTATGAAGTAAGTGGGTCAGTTTGATTATAATGTTACAGAATTTAATCACTGAAGCTGTTTTCATTCAGCTTCTATTTCATCCATTCATGCTGTGCTCTAACCCCTCGCTCATTCTTTCTCATTTTTCTCTTTCTCGCTCTTTTTAGGGAGGAATGTCAGAATGGAATGTCAGTGGATTTGTTCCTGCATTGCTCTCTTGTTCCTGCTGTGAGTACTGCCTGCATTTGTCCAGACAAAACTCTCTCCCCTCAAGACAAACACTTTTTCTAGAACAGGAAGCAATGCTTCACTGTTAGATAAGAACTGACATTATTACATGAATATTAGATTACATTTTTATACTTACTAGTTGGTGTCATCATATCATCTTGTATATCACCTTGCGTTTCATGCTTTATTAGAATTGTTACATTAGACATCTCTCAGAGTGTATTTGTAATGAAGTTATATACTTTCCTTTGTGTTTCAGGTCTGCATTGTGTTTCTGCTCTCATTTGTACAGCGCAGAGCAAGGGCTCAGCCCTTTGAGGATCACTTTCCATATCTCAGGGGTCGATTTGGCATTGTGGTGTGAGTGATATTTGAACAAAATCTGTAGATCTAAGTTTAATATACATACCTTTTTAGATGTCTGAGTGTTTTTTTAAGTTTTGAGTGTTTGTGTGTGTACTTTTTTGCAGGCCATTGGATTTCATTTGCAGTCTAAGTAACCGATGGTCTTATGGTTTTGCATTTGGTGCTATTGCTCCCAGTGTGATTCAGCTTTTCTCTGAGTCCTACACACCATTTACTGTGCCTAACTGGGCTAAAGGTATACCTTAAATATCTTAAACTATAGTTTAAATACGTATAACAATGCATATGTTATATGATAATTAGAAGAAATGTTTTTTGAGCATCAAATCAACGTATTTGAATGATTCTGACTGCTGAAAATTCAGCTTTATCATCAGGAATAAATTACAGTTTAAATTATATTAAAATAGAAAACAGTTCTTTTTAATATTTATTATATGCAATTATATTTCATATTAGTTTTACTGTATTTTTGTTCAAATAAATGCAGTATATGAACGTATATGCAGTATAAATGCATATAGAAAAACCCCCAAACAATTATTAAATAAAGAAATAAATAAATGTGTAATTTTGTTTGTTATATATAGTTACAACTGTATCTATTCTCTAGTATTAATCAAAGGAAAGTTACAGTCCATCTGTATGTGTGTCTCTTTCAGCTATTGTGTACCTGGTAGGAGCAATAGAAGTTGGTGTGGCTTACCTGCCATTCTTTGCTTGTCTTTCAACACCACACCGAGTACTAGGAGGGGTTTTAGGTCTTCTTTACACACTCACATGGTGCATAAAAACACTCTAGTTTTCTGTTTGTTGTCATAGCTGTAAAAACATTTGTGGGTTGTCGAACTGACTGTTAATTTTTTCATATTTTGTGTGTTTCAGGCTGACTGTGAGCCTGTATGACACAATAAGCTGTCCCTCTGGAATGGTAGGCAACTATGATTAATAATTAACTTTATTTTATAAATGATTAACTTATATTATTATCATATTACTATTATGTTTCCATGTTAAGATTAGGTATAATTCTGTGTTCAAAGCGTGCAATAGTGTCTGTGAATATAATATAATGCTTATAATTTGTAATTGTGACAGTAGATAAATGTAGAAGTAAAGCACATTTTGCTGGTTGCAGATTTTAGGTCCTTACGAGAAACTGATCATCCTGTGGCCGTTCTACCTGTGTCTGTTTTTCCTGCTGGGACGGTTCGTGTATATTATTGTGAAGGCAGTAAGAATCCACCTGCAGCTGCAAACCGATGAGGTCAGATCATGAGTCTTCTTGTAATTTTTGTTATTTTACCAATTTACAATAAGATTATATTTGGTAGCATTCAATAGCTAAACTAAAATTAACAATGAACAATACTTTTACAGGATTTATTAATCTTGGTTAATGTTAATTTCTTCATATGCAAGTACATTTTTAACAATTCAAGATGTGTAAATTAACATGTACATAATGGACGAACATGAATCTACACTGAACAATAGCATATTAATAAATGAACACAGGATTTAAAAAAGTAATGCTTCTCTGATATATAGAATGAGGAGAATCTACACTTCCATCAGTTCAGTTATGTACAGACTTTATTGAAACGCCCCCCTGAACGGTATGCACTCTTCCAACATTAACATGCATTTATTACCGTATTCACACCAATAAGGCAATAATCATTCTTCTATTCTCCCTCAGGCCAGAAGTAAAGAGTTGGTTCCGAAGGAATGTGTATGACTGGGATCCTCAGTTTAAATTCCCTAACAGGATGATTGGCACATCCATTATTTCTTTGATTGGCTTGTACACGGTCAGCTGACACACATTAATATGCACATACACTATTTGTTGAATTATTTTTAGAAACTTAAAGCTAAAAAATGCAAATGTGTTTGTCTGTTTGTAGATGACCCTAGCAGACTACAGCTTGAGTGACTACACTTTTGACAAACTAGATGATTTGATAGACTCACTTGCAGAGATTGCATCGTTCTGTAATGAAACAAATAATGTGTTCACGTCACTCATTCCCAGGATGAAAGAGTTCAACTTTGTTGCAAGAAGTAAGATATAAGCCGTTTCTTTTTCTTTTTATCTTTTCTGTTTATTTTACGTATTGCACTACCGTTCAGAAGTTTGGGGTCAATAGATTTTCACTGAAAGAAATTAATACTTTTATTCAGAAAGGGCATTAAACTGATCAAAAGTGACATTAGAGATTTTTACTTTGTTACAGAAGATTTCTATCTCAAATAATTTCTGAAGGATCATGTGACACTGAAGACTGGAGTAATGATGCTGACAATTCAGCTTTGTCATCATTAGAATAAATTGCATTTTAAAATATATCAAAATAGAAAACACTTGTTTTAAATTGTAAGAATTTTTTTTACAGTATTACTGTATTTTGATCAAATAAAGACAGACTTGGTGAGCAAAAGAGACTTCTTTCAAAACATTAAAAATCTTATAGACCCCAAACAGTTAGTGATAGATAGATAAATGTACAGTGATTTAATGTTTAATATTTTTTTTCGTAGGGTCTTGGTTGGCAACAACCATTTTTTCCACTCTCACATCTGTTATTTACACTTTTCATGTGCTAGTATGTTACAGGTATGCTTATTTAAGAGTTATTTATGTGTAAAGTTTACATTACAAACATGATAGTACTTTCATTAATTACCCAACATTATAGCACTTTTCAGTAATTACTTTCAAATCATTTAAAAAAAAAACTTTACCAAACAATAAGCTGCATTTATGACTGCAGGAAACATTTAAAGAGGTTGTGGAGGGGACAGAAAACGTTTCTTCCAGAGAAGTTCCGTAAACCAAGCCCTGCTGTCAGCGTGGTAAGTAAAGATTTTTTGTAGAGGATTTCTTTGGGTTTCTCTGACAACAATGATTAAAAAGACAAACTAAGTGGCATTTAGGGAAGGCTGTTGATCATAATGCCAAATGCTTTTCTTTCTCAGGCTGCTATAACAAGATATTCAGGCTGGCAGATTGCCTTCACTCTGTGGGGTATGTAAATTTCTCTCTAAAATTTCAAATATATGTATAGTTTTCATGTAGTGATTGTCTTGTGATATCATATTCTGCCCTCAGACATTGTGGACAGACTAAGTTTATCTTTTATTCAGAGAGATCAATACCTTCACGGTCATCTGTCCTTGTCATGCTTTGCTTACTTTTGTAGTGTTGTTAATTAGAAAGAATTTGATGACGACATGGTTTGCTGTATTGATTAAACTGATTTTTGTTTCTGCAGGGTTTCTGATAGTTCACTTTGTGCAGTTTCTTTTTGCCATGCTGTTTGTGTATGGAGTTGTTCTACCAATTCAGAAGGGACATTTTCTTTACTGGCTTTCTAGTGTAGGCATCATTCTGTGAGTTCCAATAAAGACATCTCATAACCAAATTAATTTTTCATAAGCATAATCATCAGTCCATATTTATAAACTTGTATGACAACATTTTATTTTATATAGCTAACATCGTGTTAATTTATTAAAGATAAGCAGTGTAGCATTAAGCTGTGTTTTATGTGATTGCAGGCTGACAATACTCTTAGTGATAGCCTTGGTGGTACTGCAGATTATTCTGGTCCAAGTGTTTTTCCTGCAGGACAAACTCTCACCTGACGACAAAGAAAAACCCCTTGCACTCAACAACAGGTAGGACAACTACAAATCAGCTTTTAAAATGAAAAACAAATGGTTGAAGTTTTAAATATGCATTGATTTCAAACAGTCATGATGTTATGGTGTGGTATTTGAGGTTTGTCAGATTTTTTTAATGTTTTGTAGTCTTTTAAATGCTCAGCATGGGCTGCATGTTTAATAATAATAAAAATTACAGTAAAAACAGTAATAATGTGAAATATTATTAGAATCTAAAATAACTGTTTTCTATTTGAATATATTTTAAAATGTAATGTATTCCTGTGATGGCAAAGCTGAATTTTCAGCATCATCGCTCCAGTCTTCAGTGTCACATGATCAATCAGAAATGAATCTAATATGCTGATTTGCTGTTCAAGAAACATTTTGTATTATAATCAATGTTGAAAACAGTTGTGCTGCTTAATATTTTTTGTGGAAATTGTAATATATTTTTTCTGGATTTTTGATGAATAGAAAGGACAGTATTTATTTGAAACAGAAATCTTTTGTAACATTATAAATGTCTTTACTGTCACTTTTGACCATTATAATGTGCCCTAGCTGAATAAAAAGATTATTTAAAATAATAATAATAATAAATAAATAAATCTTACCCTTTTATCATAGTGTATAAAAATATAATTTTTAATAACCCAGCTTAATCTTCTCTTTCCACAGAAAAGCGTTCCACTGCTTTAACTACTTTTTCTTCTTCTATAATGTGGTTATGGGGTTGAGCAACTGCATTTTGCGCCTTTTAAGCAGCTGCATTGTGGGTACATGGCTGGTGTCACGCATTGATCGGACCATCATGCAGCGGGGCTATGAGTCCATGGATCCAGGTAATAATGACGCATGCAGTGCTGCGTAGTGAAAAAAACCCTTTAATTTTCTAAATATAATTTTATTCACAAAGTGGATCATAGGAACATGATAATTAAAATGTTATTTATTTATTTTTGCATATTTTGGTTAATTAATTATATATTATTTATGAATTATATTTGGGTGATTAAATATTTTCCCCTTTAAATGACTGTAAAATTTAAGATTAATTCCAATATTTTTGTGCAACAGTTATAATTTACTTTTCTTTTGGGCAGGATATAGTACATGGATTGGGATGATATTTGCTGATCATTATCATAGCAACCCAGTTATGGTCTCTTTCTGCCATCTACTGCTTGGCAGAACACTGGAGAAACGAGGACCTGAAGCAACTTTTAGCAATAACACAGGTAACAATGACTCCAGATATATGACAGCAGCACAAATTCCTTTAAACAGACATCCAGTGAAATAACTGTTTCTGCTGTTTACCAGGATGTTCAGTAGGGGGCAGAGTACGTGTGCGCTGGCTTCTGCTGTACACACTGCTGAGGAACCCTGCACTCATCCTGCTGAGAAAGAGAAAAAAACTAAACCAGAACGACAGCCAAGACCCACTCCTTTTAGCCCGAGCCATCACCTCACAGGCTCAACAAGCAGCTGAACTGCTCAACAACAAAACTGGAGAGACAGAACCAATACAGTCAGACATCTGAAAGAGTTGCTGAAACCGGTTCCTCCATTTGAGCACAGACACCATGATTCGAAATTAGAGTTTTGTGTCTGTAACTATTGCACTACTGACCAAATTAAGTTTTAGAGTATGTAAACTTTGAAAGATTTTGTCTTTTTGATACAAAAGAACCAAAATGAGAATCTACCTTCCTATAATATGTAACTGCACTCATCAAAGCCATTACATGGGGTCTCGAAGACTGAATTTCATCAGAGAACTGAACTGAGAAAATGCTAGATTTGAGGTCTAATGCTTTTTGTGAACTTCTGAAACAAATTTGAATGACTAAGTGTTTGTTGGTCAAATAGTATTTTGTAACAAAGAATGTAAAAGCTTTTTGTAAAAGCTTAATTTCATGGTTTACGTAAAAAAAAAAAAAAAAAAAAAAAAAAAATATATATATATATATATATATATATATATATATATAAATATATATATATAATAGTTTTTTTTTAAAGTTTTCTAAGTCTAAGTCTATGATATTGTGTTGCTATGATTAGAATTGACTTTTTTTTTTTTAATAAATAGATAAAACAGATGTTTGTGTGAACTGATATTTATATGTTGGTCAGATATACAGATATACTATGTATCTTTGTATAAAAATTATATTAAAGATAAAAACTGCTCTCCAAGAGAAAATGTTCCTTAGATCCCTTCCCAAAATTATGAAATAAACAAGATAGCATAATTTTGAATGTTTATCATAATAATGTAGTATTAACAGGCCTAATTTTCACATGGTAGCCTACTTGTTAGTTTTTTTTTTTTGTTTGTTTTTTTTTTTTTTGGTACTTTTTGTTATTGATGAGGAAGATTTGACTGCAGCATGTCTCCACTGATTCCTTAGTGAATAGTTTTTAAATTTTAGTCAGACGCTATCGTTTGAGCCTTTACAGTCTATGGTTTGAGCGCATGACTGTCTTCACTCTGAATTCTCACAGCATGACTTTTATTGATCACTTTTTGCCTTCAGCACCTTAACAGAGCAAGATTATCCATTTTAAATGCTGATGAACAATTTTCTACTCTTTATCGTAAAGTATGGATGACTGGCCTTTTATTTAACCCTACTCAAGGACTTTAGAATGTATTTATTTATTAAGTATATAACATAGAATAGTAGGCTAAATCACGTACATGTATTCATCTTAGCTCATTTTTATTATTTTTTTTTCTGTCTGACATTTGACCTCAGTCCTTTTTCAGATGACGTATGACGTAGTTGGCGTGATCGCAAATGCACGTGCGTGTGCGCGCGATATTACGGCTAAATTAGTGTGAAGTCAAAAAAGACAATCAGGTGAGTTTTGTTAACAAGATTTCGATTAATAATATTTTGGAGATATTTTTATGATTTAGGAATGAGATATGTCTTTACAAGCTAAACGAAACAGAATAATAAAGTTAAATCAGTTGTGTCGTTTGTTTGTTGGCTAGTTAAGTTAATTAATTACTGTCTGATGTAAATTAGCCTTCCACTCTTCCAGCCTGTCTTCTGTCTGATATTTGGTGTTTTCCATAAGTGTATGGTTATTTTGACTCACTGATACCAATATTAGTCCAGTTTTACAATGTAAAATGTTGTGGGCTGCATTTTTGAGACAATCTGTAGGATTAAGATAACACGATTAACAGTAAACCTAAAAACAAGTTTGTCTATGATGATAAATCTTTTAAATATTATACGTAATAACTTGTTTTAACGTAATATGTGTATTTATGCTGGTTTCATACATTTAAAAAAATGAGTAAAAGTGAAAACATCTTTTTCAATAACAACGATATTGATTTAATGTAATCATTATTTAAAAAAAATGCCTATTTTTAATATCAAGAAGATTTATGGTTACTATATTTGAACATAATGTGATATTTCATTTATGAAATGTGATGTTGATGGTATTGGGTGTAGATTAACTCTTGACTTTGTTGAATGCATTAAGTGTCACTGTTGTTATATATGCTCTAAACATTCAATAAGCGTACATAACTAACAATAAACCTTCAAAGCATTTTTGGGTAGCTTTTACTCTAAGTCTGAATGTGTCTGTGATGCCCAAAGCTCTGTGTAATTTGACAGCCCAGTAAACTGTTTGTCTTCATTAGATTGACTTTGTGTTTGAGTGCAGGATGAGTGACGTGGAGTTGGTGAAGAAGATGCTGCGAGCTGTTCTTCAGAGCAGTAAGCACGGTGTGGCCATGGCCCGTCTGCAGGCAGATTACCGGGCTCTGACAGGAGAGGTGATCCCTTACCAGCAGTTTGGACACGGCAGTTTAGAGAGTTTTCTGCGCAGCCTTCCCGGTGTGGTGCGGCTTGAACGCTCCGTTGCTGGAGAGGTGATGCATCCAGTTAATGTGTTGAAACACCACATACCTTTTTTGTTTTGGTAGATTATAGTATTCTGCCCGGCTTTAATGCAAGAAAGTTTTTAATGCAGAAAACTTTTTATGAAGTATGCTCACTCAGAAACATGTTTAGTAAGATTTTACCTGAAAAGATTTTAGTTTTTTTTATCATATGTTAATTTAAAATATCTCCTGTATTTTTGTGTTTATTTGGTTTTATTTTGTTTGTAAATCTTGTATAATTCCAAGTTTTTTGTTTTTTTCATGTTCTTGCCATGAAGATCGCCTTAGATGCTGACATGGCAATAATAAATGAACAACATACTACTTATAGTATGATATGTCTTTGTAGCATAATATGTATACATGCATACTTCTAGTAAAAAGTTTGAATTTATTTGATTAAAGATACAGTAAAAACTGAAATATTATTACAGTTTAAAATAACTGTTCTTTTTTAATGTATTTAAAATTTAATTTTTTTCTGTGATGGCAAAATCAGTCATTACTCCAGTCATCAGTGTCAAACGATCCTTCAGAAATCATTCTAATATGCTGATTTGCTGCTCAAGAAACATTTCTTAATGTTGAAAACTCTTTTTTTGCTGCTTAATTTTTTGTGGAAACTGTGAAACACTACTATTCAAAACTTTGGGGTTACTTGTTAAAAAATAAATTCAGTAATACTGGTTGATTAATGTTGTTCTTTTGAACTTTCTATTCATTAAAGAATCCTGAAAAAAGTGTATTGTGGTTTCCACAAAAATATTAAGCAGCAAAAACTGATTGATAATTGATACAATTGATAATAAGAAGAAGCATTATTAGTAAGAGAGTGCCAGTAATAATTTATAATAATTGAACACTAAATCAGCATATTAGAGCAATTTCTGAAGGATCATCAAATAGAAAACAGTTCTTTAAATTGTAATATTTCACAATATTACTGTTTTTACTGTATTTTCGATTAAATAAATGCATCCTTGGCTTTCAAGAACATTTAAAAAATCGTAATTATTTCAAACTTATGACCAGTAGTCTGTATATATGTATGGATTTATTTGAGGCTCTAAGGCCACGGTGAACCAATTTTGTGAATTTGTGTGGTTGTAATAGAGTGAACTTATTAAAAAAGAGTTTTAAATGATTATTAAAACATGAAATCACAGTCAAGTTTTTGATTACTTTATTTACCATCATGCCAGAACCAAACTATAACATGATGGACTTTATTTGTATGTTCGTAGGTCATGTGTTTTGCTGGTGTGTGTGAGGAGACGGCACACATCGCACAGCTGGTCGCCCGGCAGAAGAATGTGAAGAAGTCTGGCTGCTCCAAATTGCTGAACTTCCAAATGAGAGCAAAGTCTTCATCTCTGTTTTCACATAACGGTAACACGTGCACATAAACGCACAACCAAACATCTCCAGTGAAACAGATTCTGTTTGACTGATATAATGTCATTTTTGTGGTTAATTTTGGAGAAAAGCATCTGCTAAATTAATAAATGTAAATGTAACACATCATTCTGCAATTTGTAAATTAACATTGTACATTTTAAACTTAAACTGTGTGAAGTGCAAACCTGTTTTTAGATATTCTTGGTAGTGATCAAAAAGTCTTTTTGAAGTGGTTTTAACACTTTAATAACCACATTAATCTACATGCTTCCATAGTGGGATTAACTCTTTGACATTAGAAATCCTAGTTTGTTTGCCCACATCCCAATAGGGACCTTATGAAAGGTTTTTATTGCTGTGCTTTTGCCCACCAAGCTTGACTGTATATGTGTGCTGAGTATATCTGTGCCAGTCAGTTACAATTACATGCTATTGCTACGAACTGAAGCATCCTGCACTCTGTTATGCAGCCCTTCGAGGTATGTGCTTGTTTATTGATATGGTTGAACTGTTTTGGTCTTCACAGTCAAACCTCGCTTGTCTCTGCGGCAACCGGGCCACATGACTCATCCCGCTCGAGGCTCTGCATCCAAATCTAGTTTTTACCCTAACCAGCGGCAGATTTACAGTACTGACCTCCCCTCCTCCCGAGTTTCTGCTCGGCAGCTGAACAGGAAGTCACCAGGGTGAGTGACGTGAGACAAAACATTCTCAATACATTCATCTCAACACTTACACTGTATGTGATTTTTAGGTTACAGGGGAAAACATTTGCACCCAGCAAGGTCAATACGGAGTTAAAGACTCAGCCTTGTAAGACCAGTGGGACACCAGGTAAATCTCCGTTTTGCCCTATTGTTCTGTTTTTCTTGCAAAGTTGGATCAGATACAATATTTTATTTAGACAGAAGCCTGAAACCTAAACTTATTACTATACCTATTGCTTTAAACCTAGGCTCCTTTTTCTTCCTTGCTAGTGATGACAAACTGTAAAGTGCTGAAGGAATGAGTCTAAAAGCCCAAAAATCATGCAACTGTGGTTTAGATTGCATCTACCCTAAATTTTGGCGATTATATTTATTGGTCACAGAACTTATTTTTTCCAATAATCCAAAGGCCGAAGGTACTACCCTATTGGCTTTTTGTCGAGAGAACTACGGTGATGCTAACTTCTGGGTTGGCCAACAAAAATACATAATCACTGCAGCACTCTGTTGTCTTTCAGGATGTGCTCATTTTGTTTTATAATCTCTGTTTTTGATATTCAGTCAGCTTGAGTGTGATGCTTGTTCTTGTTGTTTCTTCAGCTCAGCAAAAGCCTGTAAACTCTGCTGATGTTGAGGTGGTTCAGGGTCGAATTAAACAGCTTTTGCAGAAGTACTGCAGTGGAGTGTGGCTGTCCAAAATCCCTCAGCTCTATAGGAATATGTTCCAAGAAGAGCTCCATATGCACAAAGAAGTGGAGACATGGACGCACATCTGCACCGTGAGAGAACTAAAACACACAAACACATGCTGATTACTAAACTTAATCAGTTTTGTTATTGTCTTTAACTGAAATTATTACAAAAAATTGTTACTTAAAACTAGAATAAATTTAAATATAACATGAAAAACTTTTTTTTTTTTTTAAAGAGAGAAATGTTGCTTTGTCCAATAATTAAAAGTCAAAGTTGATCACTAAAATTACTAACTGGAAATCAATTAAAACTCAGGATAAACTAAAAATAAAACTGAAAAAAAATTAAATGAAATACTGTATATTAAAAAACAACTAATAAAAATGACAAAAGCAGCACATAAAATGACAAAATTAAATCAAAATGAAAAATTAAGATGAAAACTGAAAAAAAAAAAGATTTTTATATACTTAATAGTATATAAATAATAAACTAAAATAACACTTTTTCATATGCTCATACTGTATGCCAATAATATGTTTTTTTTGGTGGGCAGTGGTCACTATAAACCATCATTTCGTGGGGAAAAAAAAAACATACAGGATGAATAAATGATTACAATTTACACTTTTTGAACTTTTCCTTTATGTAATAAACTTGTTGACTGTTACTGACTGTTATATGGTACGTGATGCTTTTCATTTTCTTTCTCTCTGCTGTCCTTAGTTGAAAAGCCAACTAATAACATAGTTGACCGTCTGGTGTATCCTGTTTTGGAGCCTGTCCCAAAACCAATCATTGTGCCAGCTGTAGCTCCATGCAAGCGGTCTCCTAACGCAAAACAGCCATCACCTGCCCAGCAAACTACCCGCATCCTCAGAACTCTTGCCATTAATATTCCTCCTTCAGCCCAGAAACCCCAGCCACCTTTGAGCCCAACATCGCCTAATTCCACCAAGCTGGATTTCACTCTCCCTGAAGCACCCAAAGCTCACCCTCACTCGCCCATCACCCCTCCTTCCACTCCGCCTTCTCACCAGCCTCTGACTCCAGAGATCAAGCAGAAGCTGCGGCAGCTGCTCAATAAGTACAGCCAGGGCCTGTGGGCTCATGCACTTCCACAACTTTTCCTGGAGGCCTTTGGGTACTTTTGATCAATTTAATGTATCCATATTGAATAAAAAAAAAGAACAGTTGAAACAGTAGTGTACTTGTGATTAGTGTATGCACAAGAAACATTCAGACACTGTTGTGACAGACATGCTTTCAAACATTTCTAGCTGTCGATTTGTACTATAATGTATGAGAGAGTAACACAGTGCTTGTTTTTCCTATTGAAAGTGTTTTTTTTCCTGTCTTGTCTCTTAGGTGCGTGTTTCCACAGTATGTGCTGGAGGCTCTGTCTCTTTTGGCAGATACTTGTATGGTTGAATACCCCATGCCAGACAATCGAAAGAGAGCCATACTGTACGCACTACCATGCCAGGTGCAGACACAGCCTCGTCCTCGCCCACCACTGCTAGTTTTGCCCTACACCGGAAACCCACGTGTACCTCCTCTGATCATCCCAACCACAGAGTTCCTATCTGTTTTGGTGATGGAGGTCACCAGCACAGACAATATTGTTCTCAGGTAGGGCTCACAAAACCAATATTTTACTATTAGATACAAGATTCCTCTCTAGTTCTGTATAATTTTGATTATTTAAGCTTGTGGATTTATGATGATGTCTTATTTTTCAGGTTTGTGGGAGAAGGCTACTCTAAAGCTTTGGAGGTGTTGGAAGAGGCCATGCTACAATTCTATAATACAGTTGGAGCTGGACTTTGTCTTCTCTCTCCAAAAATTGGACAACTGGTGGCAGTTGCTATAGAGGAAGATGCAGTACTGAGAGCTCAGGTCCACCTGGTCACAGAGGACACTGTGAAGGTGTGTGTGTGTATGTATGTATGTGTGTGTATGTGTGTGTATGTATGTATGTATATGTATAATGTATTATATCTCTATCTGTATATATCTTTCTGCATATAAGACGTAAGGTCAGTTTGCATTAGATGTAACTCAAACTTTTCCCTTTTCATAAGGTGTACTGTGTGGATCACGGGTTCTTTGAGGTGGTCAGCAGGAAGAAGATACTACAGCTGAGGGATCAATTCCTGACTCTTCCCTTCCAAGCAACCACATGCCAGCTTGCAGATAATATTCATCAGAGGCTTTTGTGTATATGTGCGTATAGAAGCTTATTTAATTTTTTTTTTTATTCCAAAACAGAAAAAAAACTGAAATGCAAGATGTAAACTCAGAATTATGAGGAATCTGAATTGTGAGATAAAAAGTCGCAATCACCTTTTTATGTTTTTATTTTGTGGTGAAAGTAAACTTCCATATGTGAGAGAGTAATATGTGATGCCATTTTGTGTTCACTTTGACTGTCTTGAATGTTAGGTTTGGAGCCGTTCAGTACAGATGCTGTAGTTCTGAATACTCTGGAGTCTTTAGCTGTTGGTCGTACGCTATTGGCTGAGATTGTGGAGCGAGAGGACACACCACTTATTGTGCTGTATGACACTTCTGAGAATGAGGATGTGAATGTGAATGCTGTATGCTTGAAAGCCCTGCAGGATAAGTCCATGGAGAATCCTCTACAGGTCTATCAGAATTACATAAAATTGCATGATTATTAAATTGCTGCACATTTTGTTGGACTTTTCCAGAAAATCATTTATATATTTCCAAATATATAAATTTATTTTTATATTCAGGTGAACAGCGTGTACACTAACGTGTGTGTGACAAATGTGTGCTCTGATGGCAGTATTTACTGTCAGTTGCCTTCTCGAGGCCAGGCGAAACTCAAAGCCATCATGGACAAGATTGAAGCGCACTTCATCTCTCAGGTAAAATAGTTAAATTCATTTTTAGGCTTCTGTTAGAGAGCTGTAAATTATTGTCAGAGCATTAAATGTCTCTTATGTGTTTCTAAGTTAACTTGGGAGCTGTTGGTGCCCAAACCGTTCTGCAGGAAAGTGTGTCTAGCTAAATACAAAGGCAAATGGGCGAGAGCAGAGGTGAGAAGACTGCCTACTCTTTCCCTTCATCCTCACATTTAAACTGGCATTTGTTCAGTGAAAATATGGGCTGCACAATATATTGAAAAAGTTGAATATCAAATTGCAAAGGATATGGTGAGATTTAATTAAATATATGTTGTGAATGTTTTAAGAGTAAAGCATGGCACTGTGTTAATTTAGTCATGCTCCTCATAATGGGTTCAGACTGAGTCTTGGTTCACAGTGCTTGAGTTTGGTCACTTATAACGCTCATTTAAAAACACAGTGTGTGCTGCCTATTTGACTAGATTTGTATTGAGAAGCTTTTTCATACCTGTTGTGGTTTTCCACCAAAATAAAAGCTTAACTGTTTAACATTTAAAAATGAAGAAATGTAGACGTTAATATCAGTACTATAATTTTGCAGATGTATTTTACAGTGCATTATGTATTTTTGTTTAATAATCACAATAACTATCATAATTGTCGCAAAGAATGGTCAAAAACTGTGGAAATGAGGCCTCTGATAAGTGGAAATATTTTTAAAGTTTTTTATTTTTTAAAGTTTGAGTTGGTTCCTGTAAAGAATATACCCATGTTTGAACACCCATTCAAGCTTTTTCTCATAGTTTAGCCCTAAAAGGATGGTTTGCACTCAAAGTCTTCTGAGTAAAATTCAGTATTCAACCATTTTTTCATTGTTCAGCCATTTTTCACCATTTATTTATTTATTTATTTTTTTATTTTGTGCAGATTTAAAGGTTTACTCCACCCCAAAATGAAAATTTTGTCATTAATCACTTACCCCCATGTCGTTCCAAACCCGTAAAAGCTTTGTTTGTCTTAAGATATTAAGATATTTTTGATGCATTCTGACAGCTCTCTGACCCTCCCATAGACAGCAAAAGACGAACAAAGCTTTTACGTATTTGGAACGTCATGGGGGTGAGTGATTAATGACACAATTTTAATTTTGGGGTGGAGTAACCCTTTAAGTCATTCTAGATTGAATTAAGTCTTTCCAAATAGAGTGATTCATATTTTCATTGCTTATATGAATATGTGTTGCGTCTGGGTGTAGATCATTAACCTTCATGGCAGTCAAGTGTTGGACATCCTGTTTTTGGATCTGGGACTTCCTGCTTCTCTGGAGGTTAGCGAGCTCAGAGAGATCCCACCAATCTACCTCAAAGAGCTCATCACCATACCACCTCAGGTACATGCATAGACGTCTCGGTCATTTTCTTGGATATTTGTTTCCATTCATGCTCATCATTTACCACAAGTGTGCAGGTCAAGCAGCAAGTTTTTCGCTTTGTGTTTGATTAATAAAATAACACACTTTGCATGTAGTGAGTGTTTTTGGACCATGTTTGTAGCATTGCGTTAGTCTGCTTTATGAAATAAAGTAAAAGTTTCTGCCTCTGTAGGCTATAAAGTGTATCCTGGAGGAACTGAATGCAGATGGGAATGTTTGGCCTCCCGAAGCTGTTCTGTGGTTGAGAGAGATAGTCCTCAACAAAGTCCCCAGTTGCATGAAGGTCTTGCACATTCAGTTATTGTTCACAGAAAAATGTATTTTAATTTTTGATATACCTACTCCTGAAGTTTCAGTTTATTGGCATGTTTGTTGTGTTTAGATAGTGAAGCTTGATGAGACCAGGACCGTGCATGTCTACCTCTTCACTGGTAATGGAGCTCAGGACCTTCAGAGCAGTGTTAACCATCAGCTTGCCTCCTGTCCATTCTGGCAACGGGATGTCCACTTCAGCAAGATCACTAGGGTTTCCCAACCTTTCCTGCCTGAGGCAGGGGACAGCCCCTATACAGCTCCTGCACAGTCTAATACCCTCACACTGCCCCCTCAGCTGGACCTACCAGTGGTCGGGCAAAACATGGATGTGTTTGTGTCGGTTGCGTGCCACCCTGGGCACTTTGTGCTGCAGCCGTGGCAGGATCTGTACAAGCTGGTGGTGCTGATGGGAGAGATGATCCTGTTCTACAACAAACAGGAAGTAACACAAATCAACATCCAGAAGAATAATGTCTATGCTGCCAAGATCGATAACAAGTGAGATTTGAGTGGCACCTTTGTTAATACTTCCTCAACCTTCTGGACAACTAAATCATTTTCTGGCTTTTTTTTTTTTTTTTTTTTTCTTTCACTTTCCTTTTGTCTTATCACCTCTCTCTTTATTTATAGTTGGCATCGTGTTTTAGTAAAGGGTGTCTTGACCAATGGCTTGGTCTCTGTGTATGAGTTGGATTATGGGAAGTACGAGTTGATTAACTATTCCCAGCTCCAACCGCTCATTGATGAGTTCAAGCAGCTGCCTTTCCAGGGAATTTCTGCTCAGCTGGCTGGTAAGAGAGAAGCTGGAGTTAAAACAAAATTATATCTTGATTATTTTTCATCCTTTTACTAATATGTGATATACATCTTTGCTCTGAAAGGGTTTAGACATATATTTCAGCAAAATGCCCATTGTTGGCAATTTTATTTCACAATAACTATATATATCACAACAGTTATTTTTGCTTTAAATAAGGTCTTTATATCAAAACTTTTGATACCATTGAAATTTCACAATTCTTGTCACAAGTATCAGTATTACCAAAAACTACTAGCCTAAAAAAAAAAAAATAAAAAAAAAAAAAAAACAAGCTCACTGAGGACAAGTAAACAGTCAGCTATTTAAATAAGAATAAGAAACTAATTACAAGCAATAGGACAAAAAAACTACAGTAGAATAAAAAAGAAGCTGCATACATTGTATAAAGTAATCAAATGTATAAAAACACTGCATATTCTTCACTGTTTAAATTAAATATGTATTTGTTCTTATTAAAATTACAAAAGTGATTTAGTCGAGCAGTGAGAGATTTTCTCTCTTTTGTTGATTACCATGAATGACAGACAGCAAGATTATTAGACTACTGTCACTTTAGGAGCCACCCAGATCCAATATACTGTTGCACACGTTTTCTTTCTCAGCTGTTTGCGTTCACTTAAGACTAAATTACTAATTTACTAAATTACTGTTTACAAGGATACTTGCAAATATGGGCATTTTGACACATACAAGTGTGTGTATTTAACCTGTTTTCAGGTGTCAAGCAAGGGGTCTGGGGTGAGGAAGCTTCTATGGTGTTCCGTAACCATGTTGAGAAGAAGCCGCTGGTGGCTCAGATCGAGTCGGTTGAGGAGGGAGAATGGCCCTGGGAGCGCAGAATCTCAGTCTACCTAGTGGACACCACACTGGAGGACAATGACATCTGGATCCACAACATTATGGTGGAGTTTTTAGATGAGATCAACAGAGCATCTTGAGACTGTCACAACTTCCCTTTCCTAGAACCATGCTGAAACTTTGAGCCTGAAGAAATCTAGAATTCAAGAGCATTGAATCTAGATGTGTTTGGTGGGTCATTTTATTCATGCATGTTCAAGAATTGTTTCAGTTATTGTTCTGAGTGCCATGGAAAAGGGATTTCTTTACCTGTTTTTGCTGTTATAAATAATAATAATAATAATAATATGCCATTCCCATATTAACTTCTTAATACCTGAACAACCTTCCTTTCTGTCTTTACAATAGGGCCATTTGTCCAAGTAATTTTTTATTTATTTACTTTTTTTAATGTTTGCATTGTGTGAAACACCACTGCTTGTATTGTTTATACTCTTATTGATTTTGCACTTTGGTTTGTTTGCAATCTTATTGTGTGTTTTCTAAACAGAAAATGGTCCAATTGTAAAAGAACATTTGTGTTCAGATGCTCAGGTTTGTTTTATTTACAATTTAACATTTGTTTCGGAGAATTAAACAAAAAGACAACAACACGACACACTTGGGTGACTGTCATTTGTCTTTGCAACTTGATATCGGTAAAAATGTAGCCTTGAGTTTTGGGACGCATGAAATCCTCTGATTGGTGGGCTTGAGGTTTGGCGTCATTTGATTGGCAGGTCCGTGCGGTGGGAGGGGCCATGCTCAGCGCTACTCTGTGTCTGTGGAAACTCTTTGATCGCCACCGACTACTGGACTTGTTGAAAGAAGGCTCGAGCAGTAACTACTTTTAATATTTGGACTTTTCTCCGCCTTGTCGAGCGCTGTTCTTCTATGAAACTTGGACTTGAGAAGTCATTGCTTGAGGCAGCAGCACATTTGTGTGAATTAGCGGCTCCGAAAAGAAACCATATCTGGTCAAAGTATTCAGCTGTCACATGCGCTATATATAGTGTGGGATAAGCGCTGTCTGAAGTAAGTGAGAATGATGGGAGCTCCGGTACTAACACGCTTTGTTTTCCTCATCATGAAACATACAAATAATTATATTAACAGGACTGATGAAGCTCGGAGAAAATGCTAGGCTATATTTGAGTAGTAATAACTTGGCTTGAGGTTTTGAATGTATGATATACATTTTCTATGCTTTATCTGTATTTTATGTTTTAATGTATCTGGTCTTTCCTGGTCAGAATCAACAGTTTTATTCAAAAATCATTAATTGCAGTTTTATTAACTGTAGTGGACAAGTAATTTGTGTGAGGAACTAGAAATGTGTATATAATAACTAGTTTATTGATTCAGTAATCTAAACTAGAGGCTTCAAGTCAAGGCAGTGTGTTAATAATAAATTTGCATTATATAGTATGTTGGAGTTTGCTTGTCCTTGTCTGTTGGATTCATTAAGGACAATTGAGATGGTGCGAAGAACAGATGCCAGCTGTCAGTTTGACTAGTTTTCTTGTAGATTTATTATAAATGCCTATGTTTATCTAATGTATGTATACTGTATGTATTTCTTTAAAATACATTTAGCATGTATTTTAAAGAAAGCAAGTCCAGTTTTCAAACTCAACATTTGGGAAAGAGACATTCAAAAGATTTGGGTTTTAAATAGTAAAGCACAGACATAGTTGTAAACACAAGGAACTTGTGCTTTATCTGGTTGTTAAATGTTAGCAGTTAATGTGATGAAGCACACCTGTGGTTACTCTGCTCTCCATAACCCATATGCTTTTAGTTTGGCCTGAATAATCCACTTAAATACTGTAGAAAATCCTAAATTATAGTCATCATGAAGAACAAAATTATTCAGCATAAAATCCTTTGAACCTTATATTTAGGATAGACCTAATAATGAATCTGTTTCTCTTGTCTTTACCCAGGTCCTGTGCTTAGGGGGCTCGACTGTTCCTGCCTTTTTTTTTTTTTTTCTTCTGTCCCCTTCCTGCATTTTATCTTATTCACCATGTTCCATAAAGAGATGGATAAGTACCGGGATGTGGATGAGGATGAGCTCTTGCAGAAGCTCAGTGAAGAAGAGCTCAGGAGACTAGAAGATGAACTTGAAGAGCTTGATCCTGATGTAAGTGCACTTAAAACAAATCTAAAATTGGACTTTAAGAGCTCCATAAAATGAAACAATTCATAAGTGAGCTCACACAGTTCATTTGTTCATCTCTGAATACTTTACAATATGAAAGGATAATAAACCTTTTTTAATAAGTAAAACCTCTGTTTCTGATCAGAGACCTATTTTATGTCCTGCGTTTTGTAGTGCGATTAGTTTCATCAGGCTGTTGTTTTAGTTTCGTTTGACTGAACAGCATTATTTTGCACATTGTGGTGTTTGTTTGTCTGTGCTGCTACCAAGTCTGATTTTTTTTATTTATTTATTTTTTTTGTCTGTAGTGTGTTGTTTGGTAATGTTGTTTGTTTGTCTGAACTGTTGCTACCTAGTTTGTTTGTTTGGCCTTTGTTGTTTCCTAGTGGGGATTGTTTGTATGGACTGTGTTATTTCCCAATGTTCTTTGTTTGGCTTTACTGTGTTTTAATTTTTTTTTTATGTATAATGCATTGTTTGTCTGTACTGTGTAGCGACATAATGGTGTTTGTGTGACTGGATTTTACTGTTTGTAAATAATTAGTTTGTCTGGACTTTAGACTGTTGTTTCATAGTCATGTTTGTTTGGCTGGACTGTTTTTTATTTTTTTAATTACGAATAATGGTGTTTGTTTGACTGGAAGGTTTTTTTTTTAATACTTTTCTGTCTGTACTGTGTTGTACAGTTATTTGTAAGGTGTTGTTGTTTCAATGGAATTTTTTTTCATGAAATCCACTTTGTGTTGTTTCACTGTGCTGTTTCATAGCTGTTTGTTTGGCTGGACTGGGTTTTAATTATGTATCATGGTGTTTGTTTGACTCGACTGTGGTGCTGCCTAGTCTGGTTAGTTTGTCTGGTTTATTATGTGTTGAACATTGCTATTATTGTTTGAGAAGGCCACTTAATTCCTGTGGTTTTTGTTTGTCTGGACTGTGTTGTATCACATTGGCGTTTCTGAGTTTAGACTATCAGCTTGAGAGGACTGTGTTGTTTTACAGGGGTTGGAGTGTGTGCTGTTGTATTGCAGTAGTGTTTTTAGGGAATGAAGTGGTTATCTCTGTTAGTGTTCTTTTTCTCACTCAGACCACAGTTTTATATTTGCTCTTGAGGAATCTGGTTTGACTCCAGCATCTAAGCACTTCTTGACAGATTTAGACACAGAGGTAGGATAAATGTCCAGCAACAGAGAGGAGGGAAAAGAGAATTTCTTCTCCCAAACTGAGATGTCCAGCCAGAGGTGCAGAAGTTTACCATAAATACTAGTGCTGGAACAAAAATTAATCTCCTCAAATGTAACAAAAATAAACATTCCCCACCAAAGTAGAGCCTTTCCCAAAACACTAAATTGTGCTGTAAATTTTGTAGTGGAAATCTCTACTTTAACAATTTGAAATGTCACTTTAGAATTAATCTAAGTCTCCATTTGCTCAATTTTATCTACACTAAGAATAAACAATACTAAGGTGTCCCATAAAGCTATGTTCTCTCCGAGTTCTCTCTGAAATGCTGTGTGTTCTGGATTCTGTCATCACATTTAACATGCATATACATACACATCCCCCCGTTTGCTCTGTGGCTGATAGGCTGATAGGCCTTGTCTTAGAAGAATGTTATCATTGCTCTCTGTATTTAAGGCGGTTGTGGAGCTTGCCTTTTCAGTATGTGGGTGCAAATGTAATTTGCCAAGTTTTGCCAAGTTTATCTTTTACTGTAATGTACTATTTTACATTCTGTGTGCTTTTTATGTTCATTTGATGACAGATCTAATGTTTATGAATGATATTGTTTTCAGAACGCACTGTTGCCGGCGGGATTCAGACAGAGGGATCAGACTAAGAAAGCTCCGACTGGAACGTTTCAGAGAGATAACCTTCTCGCTCATTTGGAGAAACAGGCCAAAGAACATCCAGATCAAGATGATCTTGTTCCCTACACTGGCGAGAAAAGAGGTAAGAAATGACTTAAATTTAGAACCATGGGCACTTTTGGAACTTTTAGAAAAATAAACTCTCTTCACACTCTCTCATTTGTCGACTAAAAAGTCCAATAGTGTAAATTCTGTCATTTTTGTCTCTTTATCCTGATGGCTATAAAGATTGCCACTACACTGTCATTTCCAGCTTTGCGTTTGACATTTTGTAGTGGAAATTTCAAACCTAAATACAAACAGTTTCTATTTGACACTTTTTGCATAACGCAATGAAATTACAGCTAGGCACTGGAAATGATGCACAGTTTTGGGAAGGTTACTTAGGAAAAGTGTTAGGTTACAGATTACAAGTTAAAATGTAATAAGTAGTATTACTATTTCAAATACTTTATTAAAGTAATGTAACTGATTACATTTGATTACTTTTCTAAATTCCTAATGAATGTTTTCAACTGTTAATCATTTTCAAACATTAAAACCAGGCAGGGTTAACCTTACAGTAGTACTCAACTCTAATTACTGTCAGACTTTCAAAATCCTTCTTCACTTAAGATAATACTAATTAAATTTTAAAGCACAGCCACCACAAAATTAGACTTTAACACCTCTTTTTACTTTGAGATCATTCTGAGGTTAAATACAGATTTAAAATCATAAGCAACCATTTAATAGCTGTGATAAAGCATTTACATAAACCCAAATAGGAAATAAAAGTTATCAAATAAGAATTTATCCTATTTTGTATCCTAAACTCCTGAAACATTGGTGTCTAATATTTAAGAGCAGTCAATGCAATTTGAGAAAGAAATCAATCATATCTGTATGTGTGAAAATATTCAGATGTAACCTCCTTTGTAATCGTTAACATTTTCATAAGTAACTGTAATTTATTTACACATTTCTCAGTAACTGTAACAAATTACGGTTACATTTATTTTGTTATTAAATTACTTAATTCCATGACATGTAACTAGCTACTCCCCGACACTGATGATGCACATGAAGTTACATTTACGTTTTAAATTTATTCACATCTCATATTAAACAAGCACACTCACATTTAATAAATTGTTTTTAGGGGCAAAATTTGTTGTTGGAATGATGCTGCATATGTAGGACAGTCAGAAATAAATGAAGGCATTTTTCCTTCTCTCTCCAACTCTGTGTGTATGCAGGAAAAGTGTGGGTGCCTAAAACCAAAGTTGTTGACCCTATCCTGGAAGATGTCACACTGGAGCCTGAACTAGAGGAGGCGCTATCTAGTGCTACTGACGCAGAATTGTGTGATATAGCAGGTATAATACAAATGTTACCAATTTAATTCATGTAACACCATCCCAAAACAACATTTAATACATTATATTTTAAAATATAAATGTATTATGACGTAATTCAATTCAGCACCTTCTGTTCACTAATTGTAATATTACTATATATTCAAATGAGTGAATCCATCTGTAATTTCATTGACTAATTCCCACTTCCTCTGTGTGTTTGTTTGTGTGTGTGTATCTCTCTGCACTGTTCTTTAGTTTTCTCCACTACATTTTTACAACTTCATTCCTCATTTTCTCTGTCCACTCCCCTGATCCACCATTTCTAAGACATGGATCATTCCAGTAGGTTCATCTGCAACATTGTATGCTGCTTTAACATTTCCAGAATGTTTCTTAATCATTAGTTCAGTATTTGCATGGTATGCTCAGAATATTATGTTGTGCATGATGATTTAAGTGTTATTTAAGGGTTACTTTAACCAAATATGAAAACTCTGTCATTTACAGTTGTGTTCAAAATAATAGCAGTCCAACATCACTAACCAGATCAATCACTGTTTTTGGTAGAAATTATATTTCTACATGGCAAATATTTTACTAGTAGGTGTAGTAGAGTAATAGAAAACCAACAGACACAACAGTCATGACATGCATGTTGGTAATTCTGTGTAATTTAATCATTAATTGAAAAGGGTGTGTTCAAAATAATAGCAGTGTGGAGTTCAGTTAGATAGGTAAATCATTCAGTGAAAAAACTGGTGTCAAACAAGTGGTCCTTATTTAAGGACGAAGGCAGCAAATGTTGTACTATGCATTTCTCTCTCAAAATCAGTAAAATGGGTCGATCCAGACATTGTTCAGAAGAACAGCATACTTTGATTAAAAAATTGATTAGAGAGGGAAAAACTTATAAAGAAGTGCAGAAAATGATAGGCTGCTCAGCTAAAATGATATCAAGTGCTTTAAAATGGCAACCAAAACCAGAAAGACGTGGAAGAAAACTGAAAACTACCATTCGAATGGATCGAAGAACAGCCAAAATGGAAAAGACTCAGGCAATGATCAGCTCCAGGGTAATCAAAGAAAGTCTGAAGTTACCTGTGAGTACTGTAACAATTAGAAGACAACTATGTGAAGCCAAGCTATCGGCAAGAAGCCCCCGCAAAATCCCATTGTTGAAAAAAACGACATGTGCTGAAGAGGTTACAATTTGCCAAAGAACACATTGACTGGCCTAAAGAGAAATGGCGCAATATTTTGTGGACTGGTGAAGCAAGATTGTTCTTTTTGGGTCTAGTGGTTGCAGACAGTTTGTCAGATGACCCCCAAACACTGAATTCAAGCCACAGTACACTGTGAAGACAGTGAAGCATGGTGGCGCAAGCATCATGATATGGGGATGTTTCTCATACTACAGTGTTCGGCCTATTTATCGCATTCCAGGGATCATGGATCAGTATGAGTACATTAAAATACTTAAAGAGGTCATGTTGCCTTATGCCGAAGAGGAAATGCCCTTGAAATGGGTGTTTCAACAAGACAACGACCCCAAACACATCAGTAAGCGAGCAGCATCTTGGTTCCAGACCAACAAGATTAATGTTATGGAGTGGCCAGTTCAATCTCCAGACCTTAATCCAATAGAAAACTTGTGGGGTGGCATCAAAAGTGCAAAACCAAGAAATGCAGAGGAATTGTGGTCTGTAGTGCAATCATCCTGGGCTGGAATACCTGTTCACAGGTGCCAGAAGTTGGTCGACTCCATGCAACACAGATGTGAAACAGTTCTCAGAAACCGTGGCTATACAACTAAATATTAGTTCAGTGATTCACAAGAAAGCTAAATCTTCAAGCAATTTTCATTTTATACAGTAAATGTTTGACTTTGTAAAGAAAAATGCAGACACTGCTATTTTTTTGAACAGCCTAACATTCCTTTTTCACTTTCTGTAAAGTAATAACAAATTTGATAAATTTTTCTTCATGTTTTGATTTAGAATAGAATGTGCAGTGTTCCTAATGCATTTGTGTGTATTGAAATAAAAGTTATTATAAGGATTTTGAGCTTTACTCACTTTTTTAAACACACTGCTATTATTTTGAACACAACTGTACTTACCCTCATGTTGCTTCTAAACTTGTTTGGGACAGCACAAGGAGCAGCAACATTCTTCAATATTTCTTGTTTTGTGTTTCATAGAAAAAACTAAATCATACAGGTTTTGAACAACAGGGTAAATAATTCATTTTTATCTTTAGGTGAAGTAGCGTGCACATGCCAATTCCTGAAACTGCGTATGCGAGTCTGAGCTCTTTTTCTTTCATAACAATGACTCATCCATGTGCGCTAAAGACACATGGCTACCAAAAAAGGGGAACAAAGTTTTTCCTGCTGGCTAAAAAAAACCTCTCAACTGACAGACACTAACTTGCTCTCATTTACCATGATGGAGAGGTTTTGCTTAAAAATGAGGTCAATTGTTTTTTTTTTCATCATCTTTGGGATCATGTTTCAAAAACAGCAGGATTTAAGGAGTCAACTTAGTCTGAACAGTTTATATGTACAGACAGAAAGGAGCTTCATATGGGAATGAGGTTAGTTCAGTTGTCTTTGGCCCAGGGTCAACAATCAGATGCAGTATACATGCCAGACTCATAAATTGCACTTTCCTCTTAACTCCTTGTTCAGATGTTTTGCTGTACATTTTCATTTTTTATTCTGCACTGTTTCATCTGATGGCATTACTGTTCTGCTTCAGATATTTTTTTGTCAGGTAAATGTGAATGAGGTTGAATTGGTATCTTGGAAAACATGATTTTACTACATATGATTTGCATATATATGTTGTAAATATCGTTAGGTGGGTCATATAGAGGGTGGATAATGGACATGTAAAATCATGTGTTTTGTACTGTAAAAAAAAAAAACTTGACTTACATAAAAATATAGAACATGTCCCCCCTTTTAATCTTCAACTTATTCTGCTTTTTTTCCCCTCTCCTTTTTCTAAATATGAAAAGCCATTTTGGGCATGCACACACTGATGAGTAATCAGCAGTATTATGAAGCACTGGCCAGCAGTACTATCGTCAACAAACAGGGCTTGAACAGTAAGTGAATATTCAATTATCCTGTAATGTTTTTGTACGATTTTATGCTTTATATTTGTATGAATAGTTACTTATGATCAAATTAAAGGAATAGTTTACTGAAAAAAGAAAATTTGCTGAATGTACTCACACTCAGGCCATGTACTCACACTCAGGCCATCCAAAATGTAGATGAGTTTGTTTCTTCATCCAGACAAAAATGGATTCTCTACAGTGAATTGGTGCTGTCTTAATGAAAATTCAAACAGCTGATACAAGCATCACAATAGACTCCAGTCGATCAATTAATTAAAAGCTAAATGTTTGTAATAAATCCATCGATGTTTTTAACTTCAAACTGTTGCTTCTGGCTATAAGTACAAGTCCTCTATCTATATTGCTTTTTCCAGTGGAAAAAGTTGTTTTGTCTGAATCAAGAGAGAAATATGCACCGATCAAGCACTGTTTACAAGTGAAAATATGTCGTTAGATTTTAATATGAGAGGACAACTGGGGAGGGACTTTTTGACTAGAGGAAGCATTATTATGGTTTATGGACTGGTATTTTGGCCAGAAGTGACAGTTAAAGTGCCTTAATGTTGGATTTGTTTTTTACAAACATACAGCTTTTTTTCTTCACAAGATGTTAAATGATGGACTGCAGTCATATGGATTACTTGTGGATTACTGTGATGTTTTTATCAGTTGTTTGGACTTTAATTCTGACGGCACCCATTCACTCCAGAGTATCCATTGGTGAGCAAGTGATGTAATGCTAAATTAAAAAAAAAATGTAAAATGTAAATAAATGTAATGCAATGTCATATGCATTTGTAAATGTAGCTTGGGATTGCTGTGAATAGATGTATACAGTACAGAATTTTACAATGTGGTATAGTATTTTGTTATATAATATCTGGCACAGAACCATGGAATTTGTTGTAATTGAGAGATGTATTATATACACACAGGTGTAATCCAGTGTACTCGATATAAGCCAGTGCCAGACGAACAGCCCAATGACACAGATGTAGAGGAAACACTACAGAGAATCAAGAGAAATGATCCAGACCTTGTTGAGGTCAACCTAAACAACATCAAGGTGCCATTTTCACACACTTATTTATACTGTACTCTCTGTTGCATAGTGTCTTTATATGTTTTGATGGTTTCCCCCGTTATGTGTCCTCTGTTTTTTTGGTGATTTGTAGAATATTCCAATCCCAACTTTGAAAGCGTACGCTGAAGCCCTCAAAGGGAACAGTATTGTGGAACGCCTGAGCATCGTTGGCACCAGAAGTAATGATCCTGTGGCCTTTGTGAGTTGCATTAAGAAGAACAGCCATTCTCAAAATTCAGATTTTTCAAATACTATATATATATATATATATATATATATATATATATAATTTATTTATGTATTTATGTATGTATTTATTTATTTATTTATTTAATTTAATTTAATTTAATTTATTTATTTATTTATTTATTTTATTTTTATTTTTTTAAGTTATATTTTCCAAAAAGAAAATGCAGCATGCAGCCTATTTTTAGAAATATAATTTTTGGAGTTGTGACCTTGTTATAACAATTAACCATTTTCATTTTCAATACATTTTCATTAATTTTAATGGAAAAAAGTACTACTTTTATGCTGATATGAATAAAAAAAAGTTTGTTGCAATGCAGTTTTGTTTTTGTTTTTTTTGTTTTTTTTTTTTGTTTTTTTTTTTAATGAAATGTCTTATTTTGTTAATGAGATTTACTTCACTAAGTACATTACTCAACTACTGTTCTAACATTTGGGGTTAGTAAGACTTTTTTTAAATGAAATATTTTGCTCAGTAAGAATGCATTAAATGGATTAAAAGAGTTCTTCAAATAAAGGCTTTTTGAACTTTCTAAGAATCCTGAAATCGTGTATCGTGGTTTCCACAAAAATATTAAGCAGCACAACTGTTTTCAACATTTTGAACTTTTGAACTGTGGTGTAGGTATTAAACAGCTTGTAATGTTGTTTGGTTCTCAGGCACTAGCAGACATGCTGGAAGTGAACACCACTCTGAAGAGTCTAAACGTTGAGTCAAACTTCATTACTGGAGCTGGAATTCTGGCACTCGTGGAATCCTTAAAGAGCAACACTACACTGCAGGAGCTAAAGATTGACAATCAGGTACACGCACACACTCATACACAGATTAAAGTCATATGAGGTCTGAGCCATTATCTGTACTGATGATAGGAGGAGCAAAGGAAGGAATGAAAAAAGTTGTTATATCCTGTGTGTTTATGTGCTATACAGAGTCAGCCTTTGGGTAATAAGGTTGAGATGGAGATAGCTAACATTTTGGAGAAGAACACTACTCTGCTGAAGTTCGGATATCACTTCACCCAGCAGGGCCCACGCTTGCGTGGATCTAATGCCATGATGAACAACAACGACCTGGGTAAGAAACACAGGTTTCATACAAATTTGGTATTTATAAGTGTATTCACAATGAACATTTATTGTATGCATAAATATGCATAACTGTGTGTTTGTATGCTGGTTTTGCTAAAATAGCTACACTACCATTTAATAGTTTGGGGTGTGGGAGATTTTTAAATGTTTTGGTATTTGTTTGGTCAAAAATATTGTTAAAAATAATAATATTGTTAAATATTATTACAGTTTATGAGTCTTTAGTGTCACGCAATCTGTCAGAAATCATTCTAATATCCTGATTTGCTGCTTAAGGAACAAATTCTTGTTTTTGGCAATGTAGAAAGCAGTTGTGCTGCTTAATATTTTTATGGAAACTGACATTTTTTTCAGGGTTCTTTGATGATTTGAAAGTTCAGAAGAACAGCATTTATATTAAAAGGACGTTGTGACTGCTGATCAATTTATTGCAGCCTCACTGAATAAAAGAATTAATGTTAGTGTTTGTACTGGTGTTTTCATGCCATGTGTGTATTTCCAGCACGTGTAGTTCGGTCGGACTCAGATGGTGCGATCACCTTCACTCTGTCAGTCCCTGAGCTGGAAAGAGCCTTCTGTAAAAAGTTCAAGTTCACAACGAAACCCAAGTAAACACAGAGTCTTGCCCTCCTTCTCTCCCTCTGCGCACTACCTGCTGTCATTTCGCTTTTATTTTTGCCTCCTCGCAATCCCTCAAGCCTCTGGATCGTTTTGAACTTTTGTACTTTTCCTCAAGCTACTTCAGCATCTTCACTACTGCATTTTCCTCCATCACAGAGAATTCAAAACCTGACTCTCTCCATTATCTGGTTGCTTCTTGGTTTGTTTGTCTGACTGTCTGTTTTCTTCAGGTTTTCAGGTTTAGTCTTTACTTTCTTCTGCATCAAGAGAGTATTCTGATGCCATCTCTAGTAGAACATTATAGGAAATGCTCTTTGGCTAGTTGTGCATGCAGAGCTTTTTCTTTAAGGAATAGTTCACACAAAATTTTAAAATTTGGTGTCTTTTTAGACTTTCTTCTATGCAATGCAAAAGGAGCATTACCAGAATGTCTCAATAAAAGTGACTGAGCTCCAAAAAGGGCAAAAAGCACCATTAAAGTAGCCCATTTGACTCATTCTCTATTTTCCAAATCTTTTTTAACCCCTATAAAAACTACTGTTTTAAAGGAGTGAACTATTCCTTTAATTACAATTTTACGTTTCTGTCTTTCTACAAATGCAATAAGGATTGCCCAGTGTCTAACATGGAGGTTTTCTGAGAAATTATAAGAATTTCTTTTAAAAGTCTTGGAAGTATAAAATAAATTAGTATTGTTTATGTACAGTTTATACATTACTGAAACATTTTATACATTTATTTAAAAACATTAAAACATTTAAAAACCATGTCAGTGAAAATGCTAGCAGGATTAGTAAAAGTCTACAAAAAACCCAGAACATAATTTTAATTGTCAAGCTATTTGTAGACTGTTATAATGAAAGCAGTTTCCAGAGTATTTGCATTTTTATGTCCTCAAAAGTGATTAATTCTTTTTGTTTGTGTGTGCAGTAAGAAAGAGAAGGCTTGAAGGAGGACCCATCTTTCCTAAATGTCGGACAAACGTGTAGCAGCATCAGGAACCCTCTATGGCCTGGGACCTGCATTACACCCCATCTCATCCCATATCCTCTCTTCATTTTTGTCCCTTTCACAAAATCATCTAAAGGAAACATTAAATTCAGAATGCTTTATTTTTTCAAAGCCCCAGATCTGGAAACCAAAAGGTACCACCCTCTGTTTATCAAACACATAGTTACTCATGGTGGAGTGTTTTAAAAATGTGCAAACTACCTGCCATAACATTAGCAGGGAAAAATCACCTACTTGTGTTGATGAAAGCAGTAAAGATGAAAATGGCGCTCAATTTATCACAATGTTCTCAGTTGACATAATCTTCACCTTGTAAACAGTTTGACCTTAAAGCCAGCCACTTTGCTGTGTTTGGATGCACACCAAGAGCATCAAACTTCAAACTTGACTGATTCTAGCTGTGGTTTTGCCGTCTCCGGGCCAGTTTGAGTCTCACTGTAGTGGTAGTTCTCCCACACGTCGCATAGCAGCATGTACTGTGTGTTTGTTTGTTTGTTTTGGGATATGCTATAATTTTGACCTGTTCTTCTGTGTTTAACAACTGGTAAATTTGTCGCTATACAAATTCATTGTTGGCAAGTCGCTGTACTGTGGTTTCTGGTACTTTGCTATGCAGTGCATTGTTGGTGCATATTTGTATAAACAGTCCACGTCGCCTTTAGTTGGATTGAAAATGAATACAAATTTCTATTCGCTGCAAATCACTGTCAGTGTGAACAAACCTTTATTGGTCACCTGATAACAGTATAAAATCTAAGCTCTGTGGATTTGCCAGTATATTTATGAAATTATTTATATATTTTATATTCTATGTTTGATGAGGGAAAAACCTCTTTTTCATGTTTAGGCTAAGTTGTTTCGTTTTACACAATTAGCAGTAATATCTCTCTTATTATACTTATAGTCTTTCTGTACAATAACCACTTATCATAAAATGATTGTGATTGACGTGTATACAGTGTTCTCTATAGTCTTCCTCAGTAAATGCTTTTTTACTTTTAAGTGAGGATCATAACACACATAACTTATCGTAAAACTGTGTGTCATTGCCTGTGCCTGCTTTTATGAAGTAATTTCCAGGTTATATTTCACCCAAAATCAAAAGAAATTATATTTTAAGAAAATCAGAAAATTATTTCTAGTTTTAGGATAAAACTACCATGCAAGATTTTTTTTTGTTTTGTGACATTAATTTCATGGCAATTAAGCATGTTTTCCTTGATTTCTCATTACAGTAATACAAAAAAAAAATAATAATAATAATAATAATAAATAGCATTAAAACGCTTTAGAGGCATATAATTAAATTTATTATAAAAGAGGGATACAAAGAAACAAAGATTTGTTTAAAAATTTATTAGAGTACAAAAAGTACACCAGGTCTTTAATGTTTCAGCTTCAGACTGTATTTAATAATTATATACTGTTATAAACAGATTATTGTGCTAAAGCAAGTAAAGTCTATATGCATTAAATAATGTTTGCAGTTCTTCCTTCCTGGAAAAACATTTATGTTTATTAAACATAATATGAAGTCATATCGTGATTCCTGCTTTTCTGTCCCCAAATTTAAGACCTCTTAAGATGATTAAGATATGCTCCTAAATACATTTTACAGTTCACACACATCTATTTTTATTTACAAATGTGAGTGAAATGTTCGCACTGTATCCTTAAAATTGCACTGAATGATTTTAACAATACAATTATTTTGCAAAATATAATTTCTTTTTGATGTGTCTTGATTGTGAAGTGAAACCTGGTAATTTCTTAGCAGTTTTCTTAAGGCTAGGCATCATTTGTGATTTGTCATGTGCAGTGATTTAGAAGTGTGTGTGTGTGTGTGTGTGTGTTTCTCAGATATTTGTTGTCCGTGATCAGGCCTTACTTTCATCACACTGTTTCAGCATAGTAAAAGTCAGTATGTTTTATTGATGTAAACATTTTCCTACTGTTTAAAGGACAGAGCATTTATAGGACTTTTGGGGCCGTTTTCTCGTTCAAAACCAAAAAGGGAAAATTCACTGTTGACTGTCTTGTCCTGTGTTCGGACGCAGGCCCATAATCATTGCCATAGAGTACCTGGGCTGGTGCACACATGTACATTTTGTTAGTGCACCTTACTGTATGTGGTTTGAGTTAATAAAGACTGAAAAAAGTTGTGTGGAAATGTTGCCCTCAGCAGAAACCTTTTTTTTTTTTTTTTTTCTATTTTTTTTTTTTTTTTTTTTTTTTTTAAACCACATTAATAGCTTTGCATCAGGAATGGAATACTATTTAAATATTTATACTCGGAGGATTAAAAAGTTTTAGAATGACCAACAGTGCCACTTTGTGGTCTGTTTTATTAACAGTGGCTGCATTATACCAAGAATATGTAGGCTTTGTATGTTAACATAGTTTGTGGCATTCTACTTTCTTCGGAATTTAGTTTAAAATTTATATAAATGTTTAATAGACACTATATATTTGTAGAGGCTGTGAAATTGCTGGTCAAACTGATTTTTACAGTTTACTGCAGTGTGACAAATCAATTGTTAACATGCACACTACTGTTCAGAAGGTTGGTAAGATTTTTGAATTTTCACGAATTTTATGCTCACCAAAGATGTATTCATTTGTACAAAAATACAGTAATATTGTAAAATATTAACACAAATGAAAATAACTATTTTCCATTTTAATATATTTAAATTAATTCCTGTGATGGATTTTTTTGTGGAATACATGATACATGTTTTTCTCTGATTTTTTTTTTTTTTTTGATGAATAGAAAATGCTAAATGCAATTTAATTTAGATTTTTTCGTAATATCAATGGCTTCCTCTTTTTTTTTTTTTTTTTTTTTTTTTAATGTGGGGGAAATGAAATGACATTTTTTATAAATTTAATAGATCATAGCTGAATAATTAATTTATTATAAAAAAAAAAAACTGACCCCACACTTCTGAACAGTAGTCTATTATGCAGTTTCTCATTTTCAGTTCATAAAATCTGCAGGTATAATATTACAAAACACAAATCATGTTAACTACACATTTTCTCGTTTTATATTGCAAATTCCATTAATTGCTATTTTTTAACATTGAAACACCAAAACTAGATATGTGTGATTGGTCTATTACAATGCCATACCCATCAGATCTTAAGACAGACGTATCACTTTTTTAAATCATCAGAGCCATTCATACACTCTTACGATTTTATTTCGTTTTACTGCAAGCCAAGCAAACAGAATACGTTATTATTGCTGAGAATGTTGTAGATCACAGACGAAACTTCCCCCTGGCTCTAGACCAGAGAAATTACAGTCCATTCGAAACACACACAGCATCCCTGTGAAACTGAGTTTCAATCTTAAAATCTGAAATTTTCGTAAATTCAGAATCTGTCGTAAAGCACAAAAACGATGCGAGAACGCAGTCTCGACAACACTTAAACTGAATTGAGACATTAAATGTTCCAGACTGATGAAACTACAGTGCAAGTGTGACAAGATTCGCCAGAATGAACTAAATGGCGTAATGACGACACGTACAAAGGTAGTTGTCATTTAGCTTACAGCGTGGGAGAATGTTATTGCCTTCTTTACTGCAGTCTTTGTAGCGACAAAAACAAGATGTTAGTGAGCACACAAACACTATGGGTACATGCAAGACCAGAATGTCTTCAACCAAGTACTTTTTTCCTCATCGTACGTGGAAAACCTTATCGATTGGTGATACAAAACAGTGGAACAGACACTCGAACAATTCATGCATATATATTGCTGTTTACGTATTGAATAAGAAATAACTGCCGAAGGGATGATGTGATTCAGGTTTCACTGTTAAGATAAAATATGGCTTATATTCTGATAATTAACCCTTCTCGCTTGATTGATTGATCTGTCACTAATATCTAAAGCTCCTCACGAATTGAAATGCGTGAAAGGTAAATGGTGTAGTCGTTGTTTTGCTCTAGTGTGCTCTCTTCTCGTCGAAGTCAGTACATGTTAAAATAATATCTAAAGCTGCGTGTGCTTGAGATTATTCAGGGAATTACTTCTTCAGCATGTCCTGCAGTGGGCCCGGTAGATACTTCATCATCGTGGCCATGATGTTTTCCTCCTCGTCGTCATCTCCGCAGCCGGATGGTACTGCTTTCTTTGGACGGGTCAGACTGCCTTCGCTCGCCTGCTCCATCGCCGCCTGCGCCTCAGCTTCGGCCTCCTCACGCTTCTTAATGCCATACTGATACACAACCATAGAGATGTTAAAAAGTTGAAATGAAGTTTGTATCAGTAAAAAACACTTAAAGGGACAGTTCACCCAAAAATGAGAATTCTGTCATTAATTACTCACCCTCATATCATTCCAAACCCGTAAGACCTTCGTTCATCTTCGGAACACAAATTAAGATATTTTTGATGAAATCTGAGAGCTTTCTGACAATGCATAGACAGCAACGCAACTATCATGTTCAAGGCCCAGAAAGGTAGTAAGGACATTGTTAAAATAGTATGTGACATCAGTGGTTCGACCTCAACACGGAAGAGAATTGTTGAATAAGTCATTATTTTTGTTTTCTTTGCACAAAAAAAGTATTCTTGTAGCTTCATAAAATTGAGGTTGAACCACTGATGTCATATGGACTATTTTAACGATGTCCTTACTAACTTTCATAACTTTATTCAACAATTTCTTTCTCTGCGTCAGAAAAGCTCTCGGATTTCATCAAAAATATCTTAATTTGTGTTCCGAAGATGAATGAAGGTCTTATGGGTTTGGAATGACATGAGGGTGAGTAATTAATGAGAGAATTTTTATTTTTGGATTAACTATCCCTTTAAGACAATCAATCTGTTAATAATTTTTTCCTCTTTTGAAGAGCATAGAAATGCTATTATGGATTTTTTCTTTTGCTATTGGAGCAAATGGGAACGCAAGAATTATATTTGTTGTAGTTTCTGTTCACCACTGTTACCTGTAAGCTTCTGAGGCCTTGTCCACACTAATACGTTTTCATTTGCAAACGCATCTTTTTCTTTCTTTTTGGCCTTTCGTCCACACTGAGACAGTGTTTATGTCACAGAAAATGGAACTTTTTGAAAATGCTCTCCAAAGTGGATAAATTTGAAAACGCTGTTTTTGCGTTGTAGTGTGGACTGTGAAAACGGAGGTATTTGAAAACGATGATGCAAGTTTAGTCATGTGACGCATTTTGTACCAATAGACATCTATCGATATCTTGAGATGTTGTAACCGTAGTATAAGCGGAATAATTGACTCCGGGCCGTTGCACCCGAGGTGTGCATTATTTTTCTAATAATTCAACGGCCCGCAGTCAATTATTCCTTACTTATGTTCCACAGAAGAAACAAAGTCATACAAGTTTGTAATGATGTGAGGATGAGTAAATGATGACAGAATTTTCATTTTTGGATGGACTATCCCTACAACTAGATGGAAAAAATACTGACAATATTCAATATTGAAAAAACAGAGTTGACTTCAGAAGTTTTGGGAAGCCAATAAGGAATGCTAATTATCATTTTCCAAAAAGCAGACAAGGAAAAAAAGCAGAGACCTGTCCTGTTGGCCTCTCTAACCTTGTCTCTGATGCCCTGTCTTAAGGTTTCCCTCTCTGCTTCCATCTTGGTGTGTTTGGCCTTCCTCTCCTCCTCTTCCTGTCTCAGAGCTTCCTGTCTCTCCTCTTCCTTCTCTTTTTCTGCTTCAGGATCTTTCTCCTCCTCTCCTCCCAACATTTTACCAACATCAGGGGGGCCTCCTGCAAACAAATAAGAGATTCTATAGAGATTATGAATTACAAACAACTTACGTAAATTGTTTTTAAATGATCACTGCATGCAATTACAAAAACTATGTACAATTACATTATTTATATTTCCTGATTATAAAACAGTTAAGGCCTAGATATTTCCAAATAGCTTGCTTAATGCAACAAAAAGCAAACGTAAATGTATACTATTATATTGTATTTTAGACAATGTGTTGAGACTTGATGTACTCATGTAAAGCTGGTATGATAAACCTAATTATACAAACTTTTCATAAAAGAAAATGACATAAATACACTACCATTCAAAATTTGCAGGGCGGTATTTGTTTTTCTCTCTTATGCTTACTAAGGCTTCTATTTGATAAATACAGTAAAAATAGTAAAATAAATGTTTACTATTTGAATTTATTTTAAAATGTAATTTATTTCTGTGATGTAAAGCTGAATTTTCAGTATCTCCAGTACTTTGTCACATGATAATTCAGAAATCACTTCAATATGCTGATTAAAGAAACATTTCTTATGATTATCAATCTTAATATATTATAATTATATTTCAAGAAACTGTAATGCATGGTTTCTTTGTTGAATAAAAAAGTTCAAAGTTATAAATGTATTTTACAGTCACTTTTGGTCAAATTAATGAATCCTTGCTGAATAAAAGTATTGATTAAAAAATTATGAAATTTCATTGGTTTTCTATAAACTGAAAAACACTATCCCAATTTATCTGAAAAAAAAAAAATGCTGACAAGTTTGAAAAAAAGTCAAAAAGCCCAACCAACTTAGCAAAACAAAGTTATAAATAATAAATTCACCACAGCAGGTCAAGTAACCTTGAGGCACACAGAGAGCATCAGAGAAAAATATCAGACGAAGAATCTATCCAACCACTGAAAGAAGTCTGTTCACTGGATTAAACGGTAACGCTGCAGAGCATCCTAGCAGGAACAGGAATAATTCATAGGTTGGTCACAGTACCGCTGTCTCTGTCCCAGGGAGGCCACACCATGCCTCAACACACTTCCAAAAATATACAGAGGGAATGTCACTTTTCAAAAGTCCTGGCCACCATCCTCATGCCTCTAGTAGTACAGAAAGGACATCACATTCAGATCTCCCAGGCAAAGTCTGGAATGTGAAACGAGGATATATGCGGCAATAATCTGGCTTTGTGTGATATGAGCGACATATCGAAACCCACACACACAGAACAATTTCTGTGGTCTGGCTCTCACCATCCACTGAAACACAAACTCTACATCATCAGAACATTACACCACAAGGTGAATAATGTACTAACAAGTGCAATATCAAGGAGCAAACTCATCAAGAATGGTCTGAAAGCCTGAGGCTATGCAGAACGGGCCTTTGTTAAAAACCAAGATGCCCAGGAAAAACACACAGAAAAACATTGGTACACTATTTGGACGAATTGCTTGAAAACACGCTTGAAAGGATCTTCAATAAATGCAACATTCTAGACATTCTGGTAACACTTTATAATAACTTCTAACAAACATTAATGCTCAACAGATCATTAGTTAATATATTCAAATAGCTAAAAATGTGAGATAATGTGCTTAATGTTTGCTAATAAACTTATTAAACAATTAACAGATTTAATGTAAATTGAAATGCTTACAAATGTCATTAAATGTTTAATTCATATGATCATGGACTTCTTGAAAATCTACAAATGCTTTTTAACAGATGTTATACAATGAAAGTTAAAAGTGTTTGCTGCTATTGAGGTGTGATACAGGTAAGGTTAGGGACAGGTTTGGTGGTATGGGTAGGTTTATGGGTTGGTTAAGGGGTCAGAAGTGTACAAGGGTCAATTTGATATACTATAAGGGAACACGGTTTAATCTGTTTATATTACACTGTTTTGCTAAATGAACAAGTATTTTCTTGAAAACTGGTTTGGTTTCTCCTGTTGATGTATGATTCAAGAAATATCATGTTTAATCATATACAGTAGTATACTAATTTAAGGCAATAAAAACATGTTTTGCACCCAAATTACAATGTGTTATGTCTTTAGCAAGCATTTAGCTAAACTTAACCAACCACCTTTTACACAAACATTACAACAGCTGAAAGTCCAATGCCCATAAAGGTCCTGAATGATTAGTAAACAGTTATAAACATTTACAAATGATGAATAGTGTCAATTTTAGATTGGGTACTGCAAAAACATGAACAAATGATTAATAAATGATTTGTAAAGATATGTAAATATGGTGAATTCCAGTCAATTGGGACATTTTTTGGCATTGCGATGACTGCTCATAAAAGTATTAACGATTAGTAAACATATATAAACATGATAAATAGTTTCCACTTCAGATTGGGTACTGCAAAAACACAACAAACAGACCAAATATATGACCTTTACAGACTGTGATTATGAGTTAATGAATATGTTAAAATGAACAGTTTGTGGAGTGCTTAAAATGACTAATTAAGCTAATTTCACAACATTTGTACATGTAAAAAACAGCATTAGGTAATATACGAACTGAAGTTTAATGTCATTTGTTAGCATTCAAATGTGCATTAACAAAAAAAAGCTTTTAATTGCATAATTTCTGAATATAATTTAAAAAGTGCATGATTTTATGAATTGAAAGTTTAATGACATGCAGGATAATTGTGTGTTTCTGTGTGTATATGTATACTATCTCTGTGCCTCTTGGTGTCTGTATATGTTCTTGAGTGCCTGTTTATTTTTCAGTGTATATTGTATATATGGAAACCATATTTTTGACTCCTGTGAGTGAATTTGGAGTTGATCCTTGAATTTTAGCTTCAAGGAGAGTATGGAAAAAATTAGCAACAGCAAGAGACATGGTGAAAAACAAAAATTCACCAATCTGGTTAACTTTACAGTGTTAACACATGGTGTTGCATGTGCTCCCTTTCCGCTTTTGTACCTCTCAACAGATGGCATTAAAATGGTTCTCTGTCTGAAATGCTAAACCAAAGCTACTATTTTTTTTCAAGGCTATGATTGAAGACTCACTGTCACTAATGTATCAATTTAAGTCTTGTGTTTTGAAATATTTATTTTTGGGACAGTTAGGGCAGCTGGTGCTCTTCACACTGTCCTCTGCTGCAGTCAGCTGCTCTGTGACCCTGTTCTCTCTTTCTCTCTTTCCCGCTCAGCTCTTCTACTTTAAACACACTCGGGCTCGAGTCTGAAAGTGCTGAAGCAAATATTTGAACTGCATGGCCATTTGGGCATCCACATCACAGGACCATACCACATCACTACACACAAACAAGCTTTCACATACAGCATAGTGAAGGTGAGAGATGGTCCATTATTATATGAATATAACCAGAGCCTTGCAAAAATATACTGTGGTGGTGCCACTGGCCTGAATGATAACAAATATAATCACGCACCATGGTATTTCAAAGAATTCCATGGCATATTTCATAAATAGGGTACACTTTTTTCCCCCCAAGCATTAGACACACAAATGTTTTGTTGTGAGACTTATTAGATATGTTTACTAAACTATTATATTACATAAAATTAACCTAACCTGAAAACTAGCTAGTAGTGGCCTGTCTCATCTGAGGTCTTGACCCTTTGGATCAAATTATTAAACACAGTAATGTCATAATTTTGACAAACTGTTGAGATTATTCAAAGTGTTGTAAATAAAATTTTAATAATAATAAAAAATATATAAATAAATAAAAAACTGAATATTTAGCCTAACTGTTTTGCAATGCTCTGTTACCACGTCTTTCCCCGTCACAAAATATGTAACATTACTTAAAATTGGTGACACTCAGGAAGTGGACATTTTCTATACCATGACAAATAATAAATTAATAAAACGACAAACAAATAATAAATATCTCTAAGTGTTCACATGTTTGCAGAAATCCTAATTACAGCTTAAGCTGGGAATGTTCTGAGAGCAGTGGCGGCGGCGTTCATAGGGTATATGGCGTATATATCTGTCTCCTCCAGGCTGAAACTATCGATGATAGTTTGAGGATCCAATGGCGTTACTGACAAGCTCTTTTAATTACTTTTCATTGGTTAAATATTTGTAAAGCCCTCAAACAGACACAAGGAAGACCAATAGCACTGATTTAAAATGATATTAACGAAATATTATAGAGATATGAAGTTTGGATAATTTTCCTCTGCACACCTGACTGGGCCAGGGTATGGCGACTGCGTACAGAAACACCACCCCTGGACCACATGACCGCTGTATCCCCTGACCGCCAGTTCAAACATCGGAATACACTACACGATTTTTGCCCCGATTTTCCCCCGATTTACGGTCCGAAAGTCACCCTTACGAAAATTAAACATGGTTTTACTACAAATAGAACCAAAAAAAAAAAAAAAAAGTTACACAATGGTAACCACAAATCAACCATGGTCTTGCTACACTAACCATTGTTTAACCATTGTATTTGTAGTAAAACTGTGGTTATACAAATGACAATCAATGCTTCAAAAATAAATAAATAAATAAAATAAATAAATAAATAAACACATGGTTACTAGACTTTGACTATAGGCTAATAAAACCATGGTTAATTTTCGTAAGGGCAGAGCCAGTCTGCAGATTTGAGTTGACAAATTTCATAGAAAATCGAGTGATGGTCACAGACAGTTACGGTAATTATGACATGGCGTGAACGCAGTTCGGTGAACGGGTACGAGAGAGAGAGAGAGAGAGAGAGAGAGAGAGAGAGAGAGAGAGAGAGAGAGAGAGAGAGAGAGAGAGAGAGAGAGAGAGAGAGAGAGAGAGAGAGAGAGAGAGAGAGAGAGAGAGAGAGAGAGAGAGAGAGAGAGAGAGAGAGAGAGAGAGAGAGAGAGAGAGAGAGAGAGAGAGCCACCTAGTCCTGATTTTGCAACAACATTTCCAACCTGTTATCCATTTTGCCATAGTTCATTGTAATTTTATTAGGCTACATTTTATCTAGGCTAATTATTATTTATTATTTTTTATAATTACTGCTCATACAGCTGACGCAGGAGATGCTAAACGCCGGATAGAGTTGCTTTAGACAGTAGCACAACATCCTCTCTCCGGTGCGTAAAGTTGAACATAGAACGACTTCCATGAGCGCGCACGTGACCACTGCTGCAGCACTACAGCACTTACTCAAGTCTTTCATTGTAACTTCTAATCTCCCGACGGGAATATATACACTCACCTCCCAAAGCTGCCTTCATCAGGAAATTCATAATGGCTTTTCAAGTGTTCCTGTCCTTGTGCTTGGCACTTCAGATGTATGAGACCAGAGATCGTACAGCCAGATCTGAAATCAAAATGAAGGTTTTATTATTAATAATGATAGCCTATATAGTGATGATAATTAATCATAATAGCTAAAGTAATGATACCGCAGCTCAATAAAACATCCACATGCACAACTTGATCGGAACGTTTTGTCCTTCAGCTCACAAGGTGCAATGTGAAAGCAGTTTTGCACATGTATTTTCTTTCAGCGCTGGTCTTCAAGGACAAATTACACAGTAAATATCATTCCCATCTTCCACAGTGACAGATAATCAAATCCCTCCGTGCAGCTGATGCTGATAGCGACAATCAGGCTGTCACAATAGCAACCCCATTGTGCTGAGCTAGTTTAATTCATTGCGTTACTGTCTATCACCACCGTGCGTATTTTAGATAGAAAATATACCTATCAGCTTCCGGGGGTCAGAGATCCAGAAGGTAACTTTGGACTTATCGACCAATGACTTCCTTAATCCAGTGCAGGACGGTCTATTTAGTCATATGGCCCAAGCTCACTAGGATCTCTGCAAAGTGTTTTGCCTGAGCAGTCGTTCCGACCTGAGTAGTCTTGGTGCATTACCTTACTTGAACCCCCGCTGCAAAGGCTCGGCTGTATCTAGCACACAAGCCGCTTTCAGCACCACCTTCGCTGGACAGCACCTGCTCGAGACCTCCAGCAGCCGTAAGAAAAGCGGTGTAAATACCTGCTCAGAGTCCGTGAAGGAAGCGGGCAATCGCGCCGATATGGAAGTTGATGTGGGCCAGTTGTGGAGGATGTGTATTATTAACCCGCTATGAGCATCCCTGAATCTCCAGGCGTCTCTTCCTGCTCGCCCAGCGCCGGTCAGAGCGTTGGCCAGGGGAACTGCAGCCGGAACGCAAGACGGTGAAAGCCCTGTGCATCACACGCAGCCTTTTTCCATCTAAACATCCCACGTCCCCAGCCGGAGAGAGGAGCAATTGATTGCAAGTGCCGCTGGGAAACACGCCTCTGCCAGTGCTTAGCAGCTGATCCCTCCGCTACTGTTGGAAGCTTCGTATAACAGATGCCGTCAGACCTGGAGAATGAAAGATGGAAGGATCTTCGCCCCTCATGACTTGGGCGTCGGAGTCCCTTAAGAGAAAGTGCTGATTCAGAATCTATGGCTCAGACTGGGCTTGCCCTTTACAGGTACAGCTCATCCACATTATCCCACACAATAGCCCATAGCAAAATGAACAATTCTTTTGAAAGAAATAATACTTGTATTCACCAAGGATGCAATAAAAGATTACTGTTTCTGATAAATGTTGTTCTTCCCAAAAGCTATAGTCATCAAAGAATCCTGAAAAAAGTATTAAGCAGCACAACTGTTTTCAACACTGATAATAATAAGAAATGATACTTGAGCACCAAATCAGCAAATCAGAATGATTTCTGAAGGATCAATTGACACTGAAGTCTGGAGTAATGGATACAAAAAAAAAAAAAAATCAGTTTTGCCATTGCAGGATTTAATTAAAAAAAATATTAAAATAGAAAATGGTAGTTTTACAATATCAGTTTTTATTTGGTAAACATATAAGACACATCTTTTAAAAAAAAAAAAAATTATAAATCTTACTGACCCCATGAAAAATGATGATGATAATAATAAATGGTAACACTTAAAACTTAGAAAAGAGAAGTTTGTTCTGAGAAAAGCTCTAGTATAATTACTTTTTTGGTAAATAAATTAATTTTGGACAATTCATTTATTTTATGTAGAAATAAACAATCACAATAATGTCATGTGATGTAATAAATTTATTTCAACATAAAAATATGTAAAAATGCATGTTTTATATGCCATCATGCAGCTGATAGCGACAATCAAATGCATGATAAAAATGCATGTTTTAGATGCTGTTTTGTCATGTCAGCTTTACCCATTTGCCAATTACTTTAAGTGCTCTGCATTTACAAATTGGATGCATGAGGTCACCTTTCCCATTCTAAAAAAAATAAAGAAAGATAGCTAAGAAAAATACAGGCATTTATATTCATGCAAGAACATAAAGTGGTATTTAGCAGGTACTTTTTATCCAAAGCATCTTTCAGTAGAAGTAATTAAGTACAGAGGCATTACATTTAATAACAGAAAATGTGATTATTCAAGATGTTTATGCAAAAAGCTGTCTGACACTAGGAAAGATCAATATTCAATAAGACCTTAGGGACATAGTTACCTTTTAGCTGAGGACACGCCACATGACTCTGCATGATTCAAACACACCCTCGCTCTTAGGGCAACACTGCAGTGCGCAAAGGTTCTCCCTACAGTCATAACACCTCCCTGTTGCTGTAGTGTTGTTAAAAACTGGGCTGATGCAACTGACCCATGAAAAGGTTTAGTATTTCGGTGTTCTCTCTGCTGAGGGGAGACAGTGTGTCTACCAAACTGAGAACTAAGTTATAAGCTCAAACAAAAAAGTGTTTCTTTAGAATGTCATAGCTCTAAAAGCTAAAAGAGTGGACTGCAGTAGACGCAGTTCAGCTTCTCATTTTCAAATAAGCAACCATCTACTTTCTTTTATTACTTTCGTCACACAAATAAATCCCCAATGTCTGAATTTGACAAAGAAGGTATAGTGGGTCTTTGTATCAAGCCCTAAACAGAAAGACCCACCGAGATCATAAGTTGCATTGATCATGAATGTAGATCAATATTGAAGGACTGAGAGAAAGGGGGAGAGGAAAGATGCTTTATGGTCCAACTGTTTCTGCTGAACTTTTTATTCTGCGAGCATTTATCTCTTCTGGACTGCAGCCAAATGGGAAACACTGATTTATTCGCTCTCAGTGCAGAGAGCTGAGTGGACAAAACGAGGAGAGAGCAGAGCACAGGAGAGACTCTGATTATTGAAGAACTGAAGGTGAAGAATAGGAGAAAGAGAGAAATATGTTTGAAGTGTCTTGTAAACACCTTGCACAGGTCATATTCATCTCTGCCATCTCCGTTCCACTGTGTAGTGCGTCCTTGAAGAGTTATTCATGTCATTCCACATTTACGCTTGTCAGAACAATTTTAACAGGTTATGACTGCAACAGTAAAGAAGGGAGGAACGGGATGAGGAAACAGACATTTTGCAAGACTGAATGAATGAACCGGTTTAAGTCCAAAACGTAATGAAGTCAAAAATAAACCTGTACTTAATTCAAGAGTGACTAACTGAATATCTATTCAATTAGTCAGTAGCCTATTTACTGTATTTGTTACATGGTGTTACTTATTCATTTCCCCAGTGACATTTTTTTTTAATCTTGTATTTTTTAAAAGTAGAAAGTAGTCATTCAGACTCTAATAAGTCTGAAAGTATTAGTAACAAATCAATATTTACAAGTAAAACTAGAATAGGCCACAGTTTAAATACTTCTAGTATTGTGCAATCTGAAAATTTACTCACCTTTAGGCCAACCATGTTGTGGATAAGTTTCTCTATTGGAACCAATTTGAAGAAATGTAGCATTACATCACTTGCTCACCAACGGATTCTCTGCAGTGAATGGGTGCCGTCAGAATGAGAGTCCAAAGAGCTGATAAAAACATCACAATAATCCACACGACTCCAGTCCATCAGTTAATGTCTTATTAAGTGTAAAGCTTTGTGTTTGTATTGAACAAATTAATTATTAAGACGTTTTTGACTTCAAACTGTTGCTTAAAGTCCTCTATCCATAATATTGTATTCTCCAGTGGAAAAAGTCATCTTGTTTAAATCAGGAGAGAAATATGCACAGATCAAACGCTGTTTATACAAGTGAAAATAGTTCAAAACAGTTCTAAACAAATATTTTGGTGGATTTTGATTTGAAAGGACAACAGGGGATTGACTGGAGGTAGCGTTATTATGTACTCATATTTAAAAAAAAAACAAAACAAAACAAAAAAGTTAAAGTTAAATGCCTGAAATCTGATCACTTGATAAAACCTTTTTTCCTTTTTTAAATTTTTTTTTAATTAATTAATTATTATTATTTTTTTATTTTGTCGACATAGTTTTTTACAGAGGGGATTTTGGCTACATTTACTTTTATCTCTCCATAAAATACTGTATAAATAAATAATAAATTTACAGTTTTATGAGTAAAATGTTATATAAACTAGGCGTCTGATATAGGCCTTTAGTCTATGAGAAAATGGCCTTTTAATATCTGTGTTGTAATCAAATCTACAGAATTAAATAGATCAAGTGTAATAAAATGAACACTTAAATGAGTACTTTGAATGTTTTCTTTGCTAGCCATAGGTTACCTGTCATTATGTGGTTGTCAAGTGACAGATCACCTCATTAAGTCTGTGTTCAGCGCTTGTGTTTGCTTTGAAAGTGCCCTTCCCTTCTCTCACGTTTCACTGCGACACGCTGGGTCAAAATGACTCCGTAATACCCCACAGACCCCTCCCACCCACGCCTCGGGTTTTTACAAAGCACAGTTTGCGGAACGGGGCCGCTTTTGATTATGCAACCTGGTCCACTTTCACGCACATCATGCCAATGCCAATGCCACTGCAATGCAGCATCGACCGCACTGCTGCTGCAGTAGTACTGCTGGCGCACGATCATCTCACGGTGCTGAGTAGGCGTGTATTGAGTATTGATAAGAAGTGATGCAGCGAGAGTGAGCCTATAATCATCGTGCCAATTTCTCTCCACCATCTTTCTTTTACTCTTGAGAACAGGTGCAGAGCAGCTGTTTTACATCTATAATCTGTACTGACTAAAATACTTTCTAAAATAATGTCTGTGATACAGATGTAAGAAGTAATTTAAGTGAAACCAGTCCCTAAATATAAAAGATTGAGAAGAAAAACCCATCTGTGTAGTTTTGGAATAGACACTAGAGCAACAAACAGCAACCCAACTTCAATATCTGTTATTAATTAATGGAATTTAACTATTTGTTCAATTTAACTGTATTTTCTGTATAGTTTACTTAATAGTAATGATTTTAAGATTCCCCCAAAAATAAGGCTAAGAACCCCCAGCTGGATAAACTTTTACAGAACGTATAAATGGCTTTTGATATTATTCTTATTAATATTTATACATATTTAAAGTGTCACCAATGTAAAATCCTAAATCAGATATTCTGTTTGAAATTTATTTTGACAATTTAGTTGAATAATTAAAGCAGAATCACAGTAAAAGAAAGTCATCTGAAAGGTAAAATTAATCTTTGACTTATATATAGACAAATGAATATTTACATATTTAATTGCCCATATTTTGATTGAAGATGTTATGACTGCAACTATGAATGCAAATTTAATGATTTCACATAGGTCTTCCCTATAGATTTTGCTCTCTTAACACATAGGTTTTAATGAAAGTGAAGATGTCTGAAATGAACATTTAATTCATGGAAATTAAATAATAACACTATAAATTACAATTAAATTATTAAAATATCAGAATCAGAATCAGAAAGAGCTTTATTGCCAAGTATGCTTGTGCATACAAGGAATTTGTTTTTGTGTCATAAACTTCCAGTACACAGAGACAACAACAGCACACAGACAATAAAAATATGATGAGAATAAAAATTACACATGTAAATATAAATAGACAAAAATTTGAAAAAATAAATTGAGAGATAAATAAGTGGTATGTACACAGTTGTGCTATAGATGATAGAATGGAATAGAATAGAATGAGAAGCAGGGATGTGGTAAGATGGAGGTGGTAACAAACAAATATTAGGTTATTGCACATTGTTATTGCATAATGGGGGGAACAATTTAACTGTTCATTAAATAGATTGCCTGGGGGAAGAAACTGTTCTTGTGCCTGGCTGTCCTGGTATTCGGTGCTCTGTAGCGCCGACCAGATGGCAAGAGTTCAAAGAGGGGATGGCTTGGATGTGAGGGATCCAGAGTGATTTTCTGAGCTCTTTTCCTCACTCTGGATGTATACAGTTCTTGAAGGGTGGGCAGGGGAGCACCAATAATCCTCTCGGCAGTCCGAATCGTTCTCTGTAATCTTCTGGTGTCTAATTTTCTAGCTGAGCCAAACCAGACAGTTATTGATGTGCACAGAACAGACTCGATGACGGCTGAGTAGAACCGTTTCAGCAGCTCTACTCAGCTAATATTAATAATATTAATTATTATTATTTAATAATAATTAATATTATTAAATTATTATTATTAAAATACAGTTATTTTATATTACATGTAAAAATAATAACACTAGTAACAACATTCCACTTTGGTCCTTTTTTTTTTACTTAAAAATAAAAACTAACTTACCCCACAAATTCAAAAACACTGGTGTGCCTACAAATCCTTCATTAACAAATAGACATAAAAACTTTGATATTCAACAGACATACTTGTAGCAAATCAGCTCAAAAGGGAAATGTAAATAATTATAATTAATTATGATTAATTACAATTATTTATATCGGCTGACAGTTATAACTGTAGCAGAATTAAATTGCCGTCAACTGATCTGTTCGTCCAGCGAACATTCAGTGTAAGTTCATATCAACTCTAAGAAAGGATATTTCCGTGGCCACAGAAAAATTTCCTATTAATGCATTAGAGCATGTAGCGAGGGGTGTGCAGCGAAGCCAGTATTTGTATCTGTAACAATCACAAAATTATGCGTATCTGTATTCGGATAAAACTGGAAGTGGGCGGAGCTTGAACCGAAACTTCGTACAGTTAGTTACTTGATAAGATTTTTTCATAGTTATCGCTGAACAAATTATGCCATGTTAAACTTCTTTTTTTTTAAATTTTTATTTTATTTTTTTTAAATTTATGATTATAACATTTATTTAAATATCTTCTTACAATCAGAGCCTACACCCTTGTAGGCTATAGGCAGTGTTTGGAGACGCAGCGCGTTTGTGCTTTGGGGAACCCGAGTTCGAGTCCCAGCTTGGTCACCTTTCGTGATCCGATGAATAAATATTCAAATATCTTCTAATTAAAACAGTAAGGGTTCCTACGCAGTTTTGAAATATGGAAATTTATTTAAGTAATTTCCAGGAAATGCATTAAAAAAAGGCAACTGCAACACTGCTATTTTATTGCGCTTATTTCATTCATAGAGCTCACACTCATTTTACTTCACAAACTTGTTACTGTGTTGTAAGAGGTTTATGTAAAACAAAATGCTTTCCTTTGGCTCATCAGATCCTGCACAGTTTAAAAAAGTATTTCACTTAAGTAAATTGCAGGTCTGGAAAAGTACGGAAAAAAAAGAGAACAGAGTATGGAAAAATATTTGTGTTTCGACTATTTTCCCTATTCAGTGTTCTAAAATATAAAATTAATAATTTCTAAAAATAAATTTATCATACAAGCAGAGAGATTTCATGACAAACGTTTAGTGATCAATTTAACACGACTGAATTAATTCAAGGCGCACATTTACATTAAGCAGAAAGAAAGAAGAAGAAAAAAAAAAAAAATATATATATATATATATATTTATTTATTTATTTATTTTTTTTTTACTTCAGTAAACAATGTTTATGTATCTAAGTTGATTATTAGCCTACTCTTGACAGAGAGTTGGTTTGGTTTTTGAGAGACCGAGACTGCAACGCGGCTGTTTGATTGGTGATCGCGCTGTGCTTAATCCATTCATTTGTGTATCATATCGTACAAGGTTTAAATAATTGCCATTTAAATATACACAAGTAATAGCACGCGTATGATGTAGTATTTTAGTTGATATTACTCTTTCTAAGCTCTGATTTCTGAGATGCACGGAGAGGCAACAGCAATGCGGTGTTTGATTTACGCTCTTTTTATTCATAAAGTTTACATTCATTCACTTATTCACACACTCATTATTGCATGACTTTAGAGGTTTGTGTAAAATATTGCGCCAATCCCCTGGCTCACCTGTTATCTAGCAAACACCAGACTGGGCCAGCCTCAGCCGAATATTCGGGCAGAATTATTCGTTTTGAAGCCATTATTCGTGCCTTTTCGAATAAGGTATTCGGCTTCGGGGACACCCCTAAAAGAGACATTAATTTCCAAGGCAGAACCAGAAACTCATGTAATTTGTGCACACAACTTTTATTAACTAAACGCTAACACACATAAATAATCTAAACAAACAAACGAATAAACATACACTCAGCGCCGTTTATAACGGGGTCTATAGCTTATACTAAACCTCTGTTTCATTTAGTTAAATGTACGATACTTGCATTGCCTTGGTCGTTAAACAAGGCCTGGCGCAAAAACTTAAGGGTTGCTGAGGAGCTCACATCCTTCTCATCCTCTTAGGATCTAAAAGAACCGCAGACTGCTGTGTCGAGGCCCTGGGACTTAGCAACCAGAAGATAGAGAGGGGATGGGAGACGAGTGAAGAGACTAAAAGCTAGGTGGGTCACTGAAGTGAGGCCTTTTAAACCCTATGGAGGTCACACCCCTGGGGGATCAAAGAGCCAATGGTGGCTTTCACTTTTGGAGGGAAAGTTTAGGACTCTTTGTCTCCAAGCATGGTAATTTGCATATCGTCGCTGTCGGGCGGAATCCTCGTATCTCCAAAACCATTATTTTTCAGGAAATTAAAAAAACGGCATATTTTTTGAGTTATTAAACATTGTATCGTTAAAGTTGGTATTATAACTTATATTGCTATCATATACTGTTGTGTACCAACATTAACATAACATTTCCCCAAAATCATGTTTAATCGGAGATACGAGATTTATGACTCGGGAGCAGGGAGATACGAGATTACGCTGTCATTGATAAGAATGGTTCAGACACAGACGCCGCTGCTGCCAGCAGTGTTCATCAAAGTCTGCGGTCGCGCTGAGCCTTTTGACAAGAGAAAAGGTTTCAATAGTTAACCAAAGCTAACGACTGTGGTTACATACTTCTTCCTAAACTCATTTACCTCAGAGGACGTGTTGCTCGACGAGGATTCATTGCGACTTTCAATCTTGAGGAGCAGAGACGTGCAGAGAGTTCCTCAGGGGCAGGGGCTCAAATGTAAAATAGGGGCAATGTAAAAAAAAAAAAAAAAAAAAAAAAAATATATATATATATATATATATATATATATATATATATATATATATATATATATATGTATAGGTCAAAAGTTTGGATACATTACTATTTTATATTTTTGTAAGAAGTCATTTATGGTCATCAAGCCTGCATTTATTTGATCAAATTTTTAATATACTTTAAAATACATTTTATGCAATTCTGATTTATTATCAATATTGGAAACCTGTGATACTTTTTTTCAGGATTCTTTGATTAATAAAAAGTTTAAAAAGCACAGCATTTATTTAAAATATATATTTTGTAACAATATACATTGAAAAGCTTGAGGTTTTGAATAAATGCTGTTCTTTTTATTTTTTTTATTTATCAATGAACCCCAAAAAAGGTTCCATAAATAAATAAATAAATAAATAAGCAGCACAACTGTTTCCAATATTGATAATAAATCAGCATATTATATCTGAAGGATCATGCACTGAAGACTGGAGTAACGATGCTGAAAATTCAGCTTTGATCACAGAAATAAATGATATTTTAAAGTATATTAAAATAGATAAACATTCTTTTAAATTGTAATAATATTTCACAATATTACAGTTTTTCTGTATTTTTGATAAAATAAATGCAGGTTTGATGAGCATAAGACACTTTCATAATGCTGCATAATTATCAGAAATGGTAATATGATAAAATCCTTTCATGTCACCATTTCGCCAGCCTACACTTCACATAATAGGCCTGTAGGTGGCACTTGGGCTTCATTAATTATGATAGTTTCATGAAATAGTAAACGGTGCTTCATACACAAGCATCCATTTTCTCAGCGATGCAATTTGATTTATAAAATGAGACAAACCGCAGATCCAGACCTCTCTACAAATAAACTTGTCTGCCCAATGTCATTTTCAACCGATTTATGAATAAGAACGGAAAATGTCTGCTCCAATTCACATTATTGTCCAACGAAATGTGTCAGATCATGATTGGTTGGTGTATTATACATGACAAACGGGCATTGATGAATTATGTAATATTCTCTAAACTATATAATATATGGATTTTTTTATTAAATCGACAGACTAACTTTGATTACTGATGGAAAAAAAAGTTTAAAATATTGTTTGGTTTATTTTCTTTCCTTCCCGTCGATCTATTCACTGAAAGAACCATATATGACTCCAGAGCCTATGGTTTCTGAACAGACTGCGGAATATCAGTCAGTCGAGCAAAACACACGCAACCCATAACAACCTCAGATGGACAGATATCTAAAAATAAACAGGAATTTTCCGACTTTTGAGCGATTAGTTACCGTTTTGTGCACATTGTCATGTTAATTATAATTCAAATTCATTTTGTTTTATTGACTACAATATCATTGCTATTTGTCTGAGAGGTTGACTTTTGAATAATTTTGATAAAGGGCAGGGGCTTGAGCCCCCAAAGCTCCCTCTTCTGCACGGTCCTGTTGAGGAGACATGAAGCCGCGAGGCTCCCGCGGAGTGAAGAAGAGGCGGAGTTACGAGGATTCTAATACAGTTTAAGTGTCCAATGGAGTTACGAGATTTGCGCTCAAGCTATTTTCAACACTTTAGATTGGTTATTAATTTGTAAAAATAACAGACCACGTGGGGACTGACCAATAGCATAGATTTGTGAAAAAATATGAAATTGACAAAATTTGGACATACGAGGTTTCCGCCCGACAGCGACGATATGTAACTGGATTGAAGTTGATATACAAACTAGTAAAGATTCTTAGGACAATAATATATTGCATAGGTATCATTATATAATATACCCTCTCAATTAGATCATCTGAAGACGAATTGATGGAGACCAAACATGGTACAAGTGAGGTGATATTAACTAGTGATCTATCATAAGCATGCATAAAACAGTATACAATACACAAGAACATATACAAGAACAGTAATAATATACACAATGACCTGAAGGATATGTGTGTTCATTCAAAGAAAGGTTTTTCTATGAATTAATTAGAGAAGAGTCCGTTTTTATGGGCATTATGTGTCTTTCCTAAGGAGAAATGAAGTGTGAGTTGCTCTGCCCGCATTTCTTTGAGTAATAAAACTAGTGTTATCAGATTGGTTGCCATGGAAACAGAGGCCTGTTCTGCCTTTCTGAGGTGTTAGATGCATTTCGGGGGAAGAGTCCACAGACCCTCATAGTTGGCCCTTTGGTTAGGTGAGGGGGGCATTAGAGATTATTTGTTAAATATAACAAATAGTTGTGTGTCTGATTGGTCCAAATGCTACATACTATTCGATTTGATTGATTGAGTGAGTTTGCTAAGGTGGGCAAAGCAAATCATGCTTAGATGGGAATAAACGTTTTCACTTATAATTCTTATATATTCATAAGAAACTAGTGAACATTTACAAGTAAGATATCAGAAGTGCTGAGATTTAAAACCGCTGGCCCATTTTATGTAACCTTCATCAGCTATGGGTGAGGTATTATTTAAAGGGATAGTTCACCCCAAAAAAAAAAAAGAAAAAGAAAATTACCCTATGATTTACTCACCCTCAAGCCAGGTGTATATGACTTTCTTCTTTCAGACGAATATAATCAGAATTATATTTAAAAAAAAAAAAAATTCTGACTCTTTCAAGCTTTATAATGGCAGTAAATGGGGTTTAAGATTTTGAAGTCCAATAAAAGTGCATCCATCCATCATAAAAATGACTCCACACGACTCCGGAAGAGAGAGAGAGAGAAAAAACACCGGTCATTAATTAGAAGTGCAAAACGAGGATTTGTAAAGAAAAATGTCCTAGGATATATATATATATATATATATATATATATATATATATATATATATATATATATATATATATATATGTGGTGGCTGGTATCATTAAATATCTTCATCTAATATTACTAGAATCTATGTTTAAATTACAGTAATATTTATTTGGATGTGTTTTAGTAAGGAAAGATTTGTTTTTATGTTATATCCATGTTAATGTTGTTATATCAGGAAAATTGAAACAAAGAATATAAAAATCAAAGAAATTTCAGTATTCATTATTTATGTTAATATACAATAATTTTGCTTTTGAAAAAAAAAATGAACCGACAGTTAATACTGATTCCTGTCGGTGGGTGGCAGCAGTGAGCTGTGACGCGCCCGCTCCTCCAATAGAAACAGAGAAAGAATCTTCTGCTATCATCGTTTAGCACTGACACACGATTAATCTGCCTCTGTTGATGATTTATAAAGTATACCAGCATTCGGTATATTCGATTCTATAACACCTGTTATCACGCAAGGGAATGTACTACAGATAATCGTGTCAAACGTAAGTAATGTGCTAACACAGCTTGCTAGCATTTCTTGGGCCAGCAGCAGCAGAGTGTGTATAAAAGCACACACGCGAAACTTTTCGCCACGTTACCTTTACTGTAGACTCGACATCTGTCGTTTATTAATAACTTTATTTCACAGCTCATCTGACTTTCTTGTGTAGTCAGTGTTTAAGTAAGGGCGATACAGATAGATAGACTTTGTATGATCTTCCTAGTGTTTTTCTGTACTACTGTGAATATAGTATTTTACAACGATGATATCAAGTGGATTGGTGGATATCAAGTGTTTTGGTATTTTTTTGGTAATATCATAATATATTACATAGCATAGAAATATACTAATAATCCTTAGATGATACATTTTTAAGCATTAATAATACATATATCAGCAAAGAAGAGTCCTCTCACTTTAAACTTTTTTTTTGTTATTTCCAGCAATTTTTTAATATGATAATACTGATAAATAATCACATATATAATATATTTCCATCAAATTTCTTAACATGTTTAAATATTTGTTTAAAATAAAAATTTAAACAACTGAGATATAAACTGAAGTTTCACAGGCATTTTTCATAGAGAGGGGTCAGTATTTTTAGAATAGTTAATTTTGTTTGGTGTATGAAGAAACTAATAGTATAATTGAATTTATGGCTGCTGATGGTTAATGTAGCCATTTGGACACTAGATTGTAAATCCCCTGCTGATTGGTTAAAAGCTATAAATGCTTTCTGGTAGGAAATCAATATATCTGTCATTCATCCATTGCCATTGTACTGAGAGTCTATTGTGATCAGGTGGCTTTGGTCATGTGCTTGTCTCTGGTTCTGCCAGTAGATGGCACTCTTTCCCTTTGTTTTGATGGGCCTGGTGTCTGCTGACAAAGATGTGCTTGTTTGTATTATTATGAATTATTCCAGTATCAGTGATACAGCTTCAGGAACAGGCTGCATTCAGTAGCTCTGTCTGTATGTTTTGGCTTGTCTCTCACCTCTGGTTGAAGGTCTTGTCTTGATCAGCAAGTTGTAAGTTGTCCTTATGCATTTCTCTTCCTCACTCAACTTTTTCAAGACTGGGATGCATTATTTGAAACTCATAAGAAATAGTACCTTAATCTGCTGTTATATCTATATCTAAATAAAGGAGCACTGACATTGATATGGCATGGATCAATATCAATGATATTCAGATACTAAGTCTAAACTGTCAAAAGGAAAAATTAAGATGGTCTTTGGTGGATTTTGTGTAGGCAGCTTGAAGTACAGATGTCTTATAAGCTTCCTTATAGGCGATGATTTCTTGTAGCTGTTGCGTTATGAGCAGATCATGTCAGATATATCACTGTCAATGTGATGCTTAAATTCTGCTTTAGGGTGTAAAAGCTGAAATGCAAACAGACACAGATCCTTGTCCACCACACCTAAGTTTAACGCTCTGCACACAACACACCCTTAGAGATGAAAAGAAATGCATGGCTAAACAGAGAATGCAGGCTCATGCAGTCACACACTGAAGCACGCCGTACCTGCTCTGTCACTCAGGTTTTGAGGACGTGGCTCTTTTTCGGAGCACAGTGACAGAGTTGACAATTTGAGTTAAATCATTTTTTTTCTTTGTTTGGCTATAATTAGGAAGTAATCAAAAATAGTTGTTGTCAGTTACCTTTTTTGCATATAAGCATAGATTTGTCAGCAAGTCAGATTATTTATTATATTAATAAATTAGTTTTATGTAAATACAAAAACATACAACAGGGCCATGCATATGTTCATATTTATTAACTTGATTATTATAATTAATAAATATTATCATAAATAAATAAATAGTATTACTTAATATTTTCAGACCTATTCTTGGATCAAATATACCACTGAAATTCTATTTTGAATTCATTTTTATTTATTTTATGAACATTTATTTCAGTTAATTAAATTAACATATCATGTTAGGGAAAAAATGCTTCTGTCATTTATTTGCTGTTTGGTTAATTTTGAATTGTTTCATTGCAAAGTAATTAAATTAAAATAATAATTTATGATAAAGTGGCTATAATTTGAAAATGCAAAACATGTTACCTTTTATGACATTGCATATCAGCATAGTTTTATCAGCAAGTCAGAATATTATTTATTATATTAATACAAAAACATACAGTACGTTTTACATATACATTTATTAATATATTTATTATAATCAAGAAATATTCTTAATTAATATTTTCAGAGGAAAAAAATGTTTATCTGTTATTTTAATTGTAATATCTGATACGATATATTTTAATATAGATAATCATTCAACATTTTTCAGAAAATGATTGAAAATTTATTTCAGTTATAATATTGTATGTAAAAAGACAACAAATGTGTTTTTAGCTGGTTAGAAAAAAAAATAAAGCTAAAAATCCATCTGAAAATAAGTTTCAAGGTGCAAAAATATTGCCATTTAGCTACAGAATGTGATATATGAGCGTTGTTAAGGCATTTGATGTTGATAGTGTGTTGTGGAATTATAGTAATGTGTTGGAATGTACACCTACTTCTGATTCATTTGCTAAAAGGAAGCAAGATAACGATTATTATGAAGGATGTTTCTGTGTACACATGCTTGCCAGCTGTTGTGTGTACGTGTGTTTCCCTCTCTCCTCCCTGCCTTTTAGCACTTAAATCTTTAAACTTCTTCCTGGAGTGGAGAGGATGCAGGGGGCGGAGACACAACCGGCTCACCTCTCTCCCACACAGCCAATCAGTGCGAAAGAGCTGTTCTGTCTCCGCCCCCTGGGCCGGTCCTCCCAGAGCTGCTTTGTGTGAAGCATGCAGGGGGCCGCTGTACTCCTCCCTTTTGCTTTAATGGCTGTCAGAGACGCCGAATAGAGGGAGAGCAGCTAGAAAGGGGCTCCGTTTGATTCAGAAAGCAGCAGAAAAGAAAACACTGCACACACCATGATGCCAGGACATGCTAGAAACCCACACGTGAGTCAGATGCCATTTTGTCATTTGCTTTTCCTCGTTCCTTCTGCCTTTTTCCATCCCTCTCCCTCCCCTGTACGTAATGTTTAGGGTGCAGTGAGTCTTGTGATGCCTCTTAGCAGGGATGATGAGTGTGTGAGCTGGAAACATGATGGATTCTCAGTATGTGGACGCTTAGTCAGAATGGTATTAGTGACGTGACTTCTGGTTTTTGTTTTTATGTGGAATAGATGACAAACACAGAGGCTGGTGGGACATATGGGCAGTGCTCTAGAATCCCTCTAGTACATAGTAGGACAAGTGTGAGAGTGATGAAGATTTCCCAAAAGGCCTAGCACTGCCTTAAACTATGCCATATGCTGTTGTAACCTCATTTTTGGAGGACGCGTGGGAGTTGGCCCTGAAGATGTTCTGTAGACATCTATTGGCTATAGAGCACAGACACTGAGACCTTGTTCATTTCAAACAACGAGAGTAAAATCACGTGTGAGTGAATCTTTGAATAAGTCATTATATTACAGGGTTTTTCTGCGTTAAGAACCTACATACACATCTATGTAATGTCAGGTTAAGATTACAGCATGTTTACACTATCATTGAAAGTTTGTGGTCTGTAAGATTTTCTGCGTAGAAAAACAGCTTCCACAAAAATATTAAGCAGCCTGACTGTTTTTAACATTAATAATAAGAAATATCTGCTGAAAATGGAGTAATGGCTGCTGAAAACTAAATTAAGTAAATTACATTTAAAAAAATTTTCAAATAGAAAACAGTTGAATGAATTGGTAATATTTCCTAACGTTACTGTTTTTACATTTTTAAATCATAAAATGCAGCCTTGATGAAAGATTATTTTAAAAATATGAAAAAATCTTAACGACCTTAAACTTTTCAAATGTACACTACGTTGTTTTGAACTGATCTTGGCAACAAACACAGTTTTGTTGTGAAGCACACACGAGACACTGAAAATGTTCATTCATTCTTTCACTTCGTTTCATTCATTCATTTATCCGTATGTTCAGTTGGTCCAGTTTGTGTTTTCAACTTGATTAAATCGCTGTGACATGTATGTGTGCTGTGACCGCAAGACTATACATTTCTCAGTGGCACGTGATATTGAATTATGATGAATGTATAGCGCATTTAACATACCGTAATGATCTGGTTTATGAAATTATCGATTTGAGAATGCGCATAATTCTGCACAACATTTTAAACTAGATTTTTGTAAATGCATTATTTAGATTATAGATTGATTATATTATATTTAGAATTGTAGTTTTTTTTTTTTTTTTATGAACTAAACCTCCCCATCCAATTCATAACTTCCCATTAAAATGCAAAACATAGAGGCAATGTTTTCAATACACCTCTTCTATTATAAATATTTCTGCTTTAAAAATAAATTTAACATTTTTGTGGGATATAATGTCAAGCTGGTGTAACCACCCTAAGATTCAAATGAAGAATAAAAAGGCTAAAATCTTTGAGAAAGAGCTTCATTAAGGAGTTTGGCATAATCTTTTATTTTTATATTAATATTAGTTATTAAGTTATTAGTAATTAAGTAGTAATGAACAGTGATGAAGCAGTAATGAATATGAAGCTGTTGCATTTTGAAATGTTATCAGTATTTAAAATACTTTGATGGTTAAATTAGAGGAAGTGTGGTTTGACTAACATGAAGAAAGACATTGAAAATGTTTTACATTCATGTACATACATGTACCCAATGTTCAAGCTTGAAGGTAAATATTACTTGTATTTGCAGGATACAGCACTTGTCTTCAATTTTTTATTGGAAATGCTATAATGTTTTTCAAAAACATATAAAGCAAACATTAATACAAATATTACATTTATACATGTGTAAGAGCATGAAACCGCTATTGGAGATCTCTTTAATTCTTTGAACCAGTTAATTAATGGTTCAGCTCTCTGGTGCAACTGGTATGTCATGGCATTTAGTTTTGACAATTTACATTTGACATGACCCGATTTTCCAGTTATCTTTGGCTTTGCGACAGAAGACAACTCAAACCATAAAATTGAACGTATTTGCATTGGCCCCAAGACACACCCTTGTGGCATTCCTCCGTGTTTGGGATAGTTTTCTTTTGAGTGTGAATGGCTGAAAGCTATATCTCTTCTAATAATAATATCATTAAAAAATGTTAAATGGAATCATAACTTTAATGAGATTACCGCAACTATTTGCTTTGCCCCTACAATTATATTCTTGCTGGATGTCATAATACTTTTTTTTTTTTTTTTTGTCTTCACTAAATATCTTTTCACTGTGAATTCTTTACTGATTTTTATAAAGTGAAAAAAAAAGTTTATATTGTTAGTAATATTTCAAGATGAACATTTACTGGACTGAAGCAACTTGAGTTTACTTGATTATCCATACTCATTTTTAGAAAAATAATGCTATATATTATAACAGGCTTTTGAGAAATGCATTGTTTTGCCCCACAATACAAACTGTAGAGCTTTGATCATAAAACTAAGCGTTTAAATATCTTATAAAGGAGATACAGAGTGACAAATGATATTTATGTGCATTTTATGCAAGTAGTCTTCTGTACTATTATAAAATTCTTATTGATTTACATGAATTTCATCTTCTGTTTTAGCTATATAAATATCAGTATCTGCACAAAACTGCATATTTTTGCTCTGTTTTGGCCCTCTAAATAAAACGGAGATGTTTTTTTTCCTTCCGTGAGCTCCGTATTCTCACTATGTCATGCTACGTGCGCCATAAAAGCATAATTTATCAAAAAGATTTTCTTTTATATATATATATTTTTTCAAAAAAATTCGGGAAACTGTTCCATTCCAAAAATTAGATTTTTTTTTTCTGACTATTATTGTGTCATATTATTACTATTATGTGTCAGGATTTACAGTTAAATATAGTTTGTCTTTGGCTGGTTTGGTGATTTCCCTATAATGCAGTGGGACTTTGGCACTCATAATCGTAGCCACTATATTCCATGTACTTTGCTTCTGCTACTTTCCAGTTGTGTTGTTTACTTTATGCCTGTAAAACAGGTTTGAAATCTTTAAAATGGTCAATGTCCAAATACAAGGTACGAGCGTTTGAAGGTGTCCTCTGGCATTGAAAGAGCGTTTAGCAATGTGTGCTGCGGGGCAGGATTGTGTATTCAGGCAGGTCACTTTCACAATGGATGCATAGTTTTGTATTCCTCTATGAAGTTACATAGCAATATATACCTCTTTTCTTTCCTTATTCTGTTTTCATGCCTCAGAGTGTTCAGGTCAGGAATACTCATGTAAGTATGATCCTTCTCAATTTGGCAACTCCTGGCATGAAAGGCTTTCTCTGATTTATTTAAACATACACTGTTGTTCAAAAGTTTGGAACTTGTAAGATTTTTTAATGTTTTTGAAAGAAGTCTCTTATGTTCTTCAAGGCTGCATTTATTTGATCAAAATATGGTAAAAACTGCATTATTGTGAAATATTATTTTTCTTCTCTAGTAGCCTATATTTTAAAGCTGAATTTTCAGCCATTACTCTAGTCTTTAGTGTTGCATGATCCTCTAGATATCATTGTAATATGCTGATTTGGTGCTCAAGAAAAAAAAAAAACTTACTACAGTTGTGTTGCTCAGTATAATTTTGGGAACTGTGATAGATTTTTTTCAGGATTCTTTGATGATTATAAAGATTGAAACAGCAGTATTTATTTGAAATAGAAATCTTTTGTAACATTATAAATGTCTTTACTGTCACTTTGATCAATTAATTGCATCTTTGCTGAATAAAAGTATTAATTTCTTATATATTTTTTCTTTACTCACTCCACACTTTTGCACAGTAGTGTATAAAACAGATCAAGTTCAAATCTGGGATGATGACTGGTGAATACAGGGCTCAGGTTGTGCTGAAATGCAATATAGCAATGTTGATAATAATACAATGTGTCTATGTCTTCTAGTGGAAGGATGGCACTAAATAAACTATTGCTTTTAATGATTTGCTTATGTAGCAACTGTTTTTCCAAAGTGTGACTAAGCTGTGACTAAATTCGCCTATTCATTCTTCTTTATACATTCTCAGAATACTCTATACATTTGTTATCATGTTCCTTATTTAGGAACTTTACTATCTGAGGACCCAGCAAGCACAGGAGAAGATGGAGCGATCAGAGAAGAGGTTGAAGGAACGACTACGCGTATGCGTGGCCACCTGTAACAGAGCGGACTACTCTAAGCTCGCACCCATCATGTTCGGCATCAAATCTCACCCTGAAATCTTTGACCTGGATGTGGTGGTGCTGGGTTCACATCTCATTGATGATTACGGGTAAGACTGGTCGATTATGCTGATCATAAGTCATTTTACTGATCTAGATTAAATGTTTAAGGAATATTGCATATCAGAGCAGCTGACAGTCATAACTCTAAATAAATTAGTTTTGTCATTCCAAAACTGAAATGCTTTTGTTTATTCTATGGAACACAAAAGAAGGTATTTTGTCCGTGCATTGAAAATCTGTGTGGTTCAAAGTTGTTTTGGTCCACACTGGTTTTCATTTTACACACAAAAATAGTTGAGACATTCTTCAAAATTGTTTATTTTATTTTAGTTTATTTACTTTTTGTGTGTGTGTGATGCCATGGAAAAAAGCACGTCCTACAGGTTTGAAATGTGACATGAGGGTGAGTAAATAATGACAGAATTTTCCTTTATTGGTGAACTGTTCCTTTAAACAGATCTGATCCTGATCTGTATTGACTGTAATTTAGGTGATAACGTCTCATAGCAGTAATATAAAGAGCAATATAAGCCACAGGTCCGGTTACTCTATCTTCATCTGGGCTTGAGAGCTTCAGAACATGAATCAGCACTATTTCTCACTGTTGCCATGGAAATGTTGGAATGCAGCTCTCACAGTGGGCTGCTGATGGTGGCTTGAGGCCATTGTCTTTTATCAGTGAAGCCAAACCAGCCTTGACTCCTTCTTGGGTCATGTAAATTTGACATTACCTACTGGGAGCAAAGACTCTCTTTTTCAAACTGTAACATACAGCTAAGATGTTATTATAATATTTGCATACTGAATCCAAATTGTGATGCATGCTGGCAAAATGAGTCAGAATGCACACAGACTAATTTTGAGCTACAGGCAAAAGAAATGAAAAATGTCAGTTTTGCTCCAATTTGTGGTTTTCACAAAAATGAGTTCATTAAGCCCTCTTCTAGCTATCCCAATGCTCCAAATAGTAATTAAACATCTAAAATGATCTTTATTTGTACGTTTTCTGAGAGGAGTGCATTTTCTCTGCTCGCTTCTGGACGACTGCTGCTGATTCTCACCACAAGTTGCAAGTCTATTGTTGCAAAGCGCAGCATTCCAGCTTTGTGAATATTCATTTAGAATTCTCAATGACATGAGTCCAAACCAGTGAAATATGATTTTTAAACCCATGCTGATGAAAACAAAACGATCGCGCTGACTGACATTTGCAAAGCGTGTGCATAAGACGCGCCTTTCCACGAGTGCGCGATCTCCCTTATAAAGTACATTATTACGAAATATGTATTGGCAAGATTCACACAATCATAATCTGTTATGTCTTACATGAACGTTTAGTTAATGGTTGGGGGAAAATCTGATGTGTAACATTATATTAGATCCATGCATTTCAATAGGTCTTATTATAGAACTGTCTCAATGTTAATCATACATTAAAAGAAAAGACGGAATCACTCGCTGCTCTTGATTAAACTACTGTTTATTTGCACCTTTGTTCTTATTTTTAATAATAAAGATAAAATAAAAATAGATATATTGTGATTAATAATATAGTAATTATTATTAAGAAAGAATTGGCGGAAAATATGCAACGTTGCTTGGTGATTTGGCTTTGGAAACTTTAACTCGATTTTTCTCAGAATCAACTGTGCTGACTCTATCGCCTTCAAACGGCTGTAGCTCAGTCATTTTTTTGTCCGATTCCATATATCATTTTGAAGGTATTTTAATGGAGAATGTGAAAATAAAAATAACTCCTTTTTGAAAACTTGCGCATTCCGACTCATTTTGTCAGCACGGGACACAATTGGTCTTCTTTTTTTGAACTTATTTGCATACTGAATTTTGATGGATCTTTCTTGCTCTTTTATGCATATATTAGGGCTGCAACAATGAATCTCTAAAATCAATAATAATCATTAATTAAAATAATTGACAACAAATTTGTTTATTGATTGATCTGGCAACAGCGGAGGACACATAGTGAGCTGCTGTGGGAAAAGTGCATGACCTAAGTTGTCCTAAACATGAGAATGTGTCTCATTAAGTGCTTCAAACGATATTATTGAGCATAACTATATTTTACGAATCTATCCTTATTCGTAAAACTTAGAAAGTCCAATAAGTATTTACTCCTGTCAGCAAGCAGGTCTCCGTTAAATTTCACAGACTTCAGTAAACGAGTGTCGGCATGAAGCATGTGCATTAAACAGACAGTGTGCAATAGAATAGAAATGCAATAACTGTGACTACTAAAATATTTCTTGTTAGACATTAAATGTACAACATGTAATATAAGTCTCTGTGTGTCTGTGAAGTTTCAACTCAAAATACCCCACAGATAATTTATTATATCATTTTGAAAATGCCTATTTTGAGTCGAAGCAGAAACACGCTGTTTTCCTGCATGTCTATTTAAATGCAAATGAGCTGCTGCTCCCCGCCCCCTTTTCCAGAATAGGGCTGTGCCTTTACAGCTCGTACCTCAGATACGCTGCTAAAAAACATCTGTTTGGTTTTGATTATCATGTCTATCACGCTGAAATCATGCGTTTTAAAGCCATATTAGTTTAAACTTCTGATATATGGTTTTCTGAGCACACACATCTGAAGCACGCGCACAGAAAGCGGTTGCCACACAGCATGTGAGTATTAAACTAAAAGTTCTCTTTCATGTCTTATTACGCTTAAACTGTCAAATACACACAAGTTTGTTAAAAACACACGAGTTACAAAAACAGTCGGTTATGTCTGTGAAGGTAAAAAGCTGGGAAAGAAACCATGTTTATATTAGATCTGTATGGCAGCAGCGTAATATACAGTAAATAAATCAATAAATCCACTGCTTTCTTGTCTCCTCTGAGGCTGGGACTCTAAATAGTGTTCTGTGCTCGTCAGTGCAGCCAAAGAGAGAACAGTTAGCATGATTTGAGTGAACTTTTGCCATGGTGTTAGAACTGTTACACCGTTGTTTTTTACGAAAACAGAATGGCGAGTTACTGGGTTGTCTTTTTTCACGTTTTCTGGGTTGGTAGATCGGGACCCATTTATAGCACTCAAACACGGAAACAGTGTTTTTAATGTCCACTTTAATCGATTATCAAAATAATCGTTAGTTGCAACCCTAAGTCATAATTAATGATTAATTTCTTTCTCTCTTTACCAGAAACACGTTCCGTATGATTGAACAAGATGAGTTTGATATCGGCTCTAAGTTGCACACTATTGTTCGTGGTGAGGATGAAGCTGCTATGGTGGAGTCTGTGGGTCTCGCACTCGTGAAGCTTCCTGATGTGCTCCAGCGTCTCGCTCCTGACATTCTGCTCGTTCATGGTGACCGTTTTGACGCTCTGGCCTTGGCGACGGCAGCGGCTCTAATGAACATTCGCATTTTGCACCTGGAAGGTGGAGAAGTGAGCGGAACCATTGATGATTCCATTCGTCACGCCATCTCCAAACTGGCACACTACCACGCCGTCTGCACGCGCTCAGCAGAGAGACACCTCATCTCTATGTGCGAAGATCACTCTCGCATTTTATTAGCTGGCTGCCCTTCATACGACAAGCTGCTTTCTGCCCACCAACGAGACGATTATACTGATATCATCAAGTCGTGGCTTGGTATGTACTATAGAGGAATGTGTTGAGATGGCAGTTACTAGAAAAAAAAAACAATAAAGACTATGCAATCAAAACAGCACAAAATAACTAAATTTAAAGCTGCAGTCCGTAACTTTTACCTCTTTGTCGCCCTCTATGTTTGAAAACCTGGAATTGCAGTTTCTTGCAGAATTATCTTCCATGCGCAGGGTTGTGATCCGGTGTTCCGGCACGGCTCCAGCGCGGATGAATCTAATGTTTTGAGGTGAATGTGTAGTTGTCAGTCACTGCACCGGTGTGGATATTTACTGCCTATGTCTTGGTATATATGACCCAAATCAGAATTTTCACCATAATTTGCCATCTGAACAAGTAAGTAACAAGTCTGCCACGTTTGTTCTGCCCAACTGAGGAAAAAAGCATTACAATAAATCGCGCTACCAACAGTGATTAAATCTAAAGATCAGTTCGCTCATATCACATCTAACTGTGCATAGTATTATCATTGTTATACTTTGTTCTCAAATTATTAATCTTAACAACATCAGCATTGCGTGACTATGAGTATAGTATTAGCGTGTAGATTTCAATTTTTGTACAGTCTAATATCTAATTGTCATACCATTCAAATTTCATATTAAGAAATTCTTTTAATCCAAAAAGCAAATTAATCTTCCTTCAAATTGGTTCTATTTAAAATACAAAAAAATGTGTAATCCCACGTTGGCTATCTGTAATCAGAAGCACATTTAAAACTGGAATATAATTTAATTTCATTCACATGTGTTTCATAAACACAAAATCCTTTCTGGATCCGCCATCAAAATGATAAGTTTAATTATTTGAGCTGCTGTGAGAAAAGGCTATAAATGAGCCGCCACCTGCAGGATCCTCACATGCGATAGCCTACTAGCTGGGAAAACTTCTTTATGTTTACAGATGTGACATAATGACGCAGTGCCATGCTCGAATTTCCCGCGGAAACCTACCCGTACCACTCAAATTAGAAAACATTATTATAAGCTAACCGTTGTGAATCGGGCTAAAGTAAGGCGATAGTTTTGAACACTGGCTGGTTACATACTTTTTCAAATATTGATTTTGGATCATTTTTAACCAAAAAAAGTTACGGACTGCAGCTTTAAGTTTGTTAAAAACTACTAATGCAAATGTATATGTGGTTTTTTTTTTTTTGTTTTGTTTTTTAACAGGGGATGATGTGAAGGAACAGGACTATATTGTAGCTCTGCAGCATCCTGTTACCACAGACATCAAGAATTCCATTAAGATCTATGACTTAATGCTAGACGCCCTCATCTCCTTCAACAAGAAAACTCTCATTCTCTTCCCGAATATTGATGCAGGTCAGCTCTTTCTCTTGTGTTCTGTTTTTTTTTTTCTGTCTTGACTTTTTTTCCCACTTTTTGTGACTGATAACACTATATACACTCTTTTGCTTCTTGAGTACAGCTGCGGTTTCTCTCAGACTGAAGGGCAAATTGTGACCCTCAGTAGCTTTATCAGGAGTGTAAGATTAGGGCTGTCGCGGTGAAGGAATTTCCCTTGCGGTAATTTTGAGTGGCTCAAAAGCGCGGTATGTGGTATTATCGCCATATACAGGTGCATCTCAATAAATTAGAATGTCGTGGAAAAGTTCATTTGTTTCAGTAATTCAACTCAAATTGTGAAACTCGTGTATTAAATAAATTCAGAGCACACAGACTGAAGTAGTTTAAGTCTTTGGTTCTTTTAATTGTGATGATTTTGGCTCACATTTAACAAAAACCCACCAATTCACTATCTCAACAAATTAGAATATGGTGACATGCCAATCAGCTAATCAACTCAAAACACCTGCAAAGGTTTCCTGAGCCTTCAAAATGGTGTCTCAGTTTGGTTCACTAGGCTACACAATCATGGGGAAGACTGCTGATCTGACAGTTGTCCAGAAGACAATCATTGACATCCTTCACAAGGAGGCTAAGCCACAAACATTCATTGCCAAAGAAGCTGGCTGTTCACAGAGTGCTGTATCCAAGCATGTTAACAGAAAGTTGAGTGGAAGGAAAAAGCGTGGAAGAAAAAGATGCACAACCAACCGAGAGAACCGCAGCCTTATGAGGATTGTCAAGCAAAATCAATTCAAGAATTTGGGTGAACTTCACAAGGAATAGACTGAGGCTGGGGTCAAGGCATCAAGAGCCACCACACACAGACGTGTTAAGGAATTTGGCTACAGTTGTCGTATTCCTCTTGTTAAGCCACTCCTGAACCACAGACAACGTCAGAGGCGTCTTACCTGGGCTAAGGAGAAGAAGAACTGGACTGTTGCCCAGTGGTCCAAAGTTCTCTTTTCAGATGAGAGCAAGTTTTGTATTTCATTTGGAAACCAAGGTCCTAGAGTCTGGAGGAAAGGTGGAGAAGCTCATAGCCCAAGTTGCTTGAAGTCCAGTGTTAAGTTTCCACAGTCTGTGATGATTTGGGGTACAATGTCATCTGCTGGTGTTGGTCCATTGTGTTTTTTGAAAACCAAAGTCACTGCACTCGTTTACCAAGAAATTTTGGAGCACTTCATGCTTCCTTCTGCTGACCAGCTTTTTAAAGATGCTGATTTCATTTTCCTGCAGGATTTGGCACCTGCTCACACTGCCAAAAGCAGAAAGTTGGTTAAATGATAATGGTGTTGGTGTGCTTGACTGGCCAGCAAACTCACTAGACCTGAACCCCATAGAGAATCTATGCGGTATTGTCAAGAGGAAAATGAGAAACAAGAGACCAAAAAATGCAGATGAGCTGAAGGCCACTGTCAAAGAAATCGTTAGGCTATTGTTATATAGCAGTTAGTGCTGATCCTGGAATCTGACTGGACAAGAGACTTTTTCTGTTGATATTTCACCTGCGAGTTCTAGACGGGCTGTCAGTCAGTGCAGTTTCATTGTTGAAACAAGAGACTGTCTTTGAGTGAGTCTTGAAACCGTTCATTCAACTACACGTTCAAAAACGCTGATTAATTCAAAGAGAGATGTAATGAAACACGCTGTTGAATTCATTTTAACTTTGAGCGCCATTTTAAAAGGCTCAGCTGACCAGCAGAGCATCGATGCTCAGACAGAGATTTCGCTTTCCTTGGACATGACAACCTGTTTTCACAAATATACAAGACTCAGCCTGAAGGACAGACGCAGGTAATCGCACGCGCTCAGTCGATCTCTCTCTCATTCGCAGTCTGTTTAGGCTTAAGTGCAAATCTGCTGAGCCTTTGTACAAATCAGCATGGTACACATTATATTATCATTACTAACTTATTTAATATTCAGTACACATGCACGAAGTGTAAAACGAGAAGGGCATAACCTTACGAAAAAAGAAAACACACAAATATCGCGGTTGCTGCGGTTGTTATATTCCTCTGCGATTATGCTCGTCAATAGCGCGGTATTGCGATATTGCGGTTATCGCGACAGCCCTATGTAAGATTACTTACAAGGGCTTTAGAAAAAGACAAAACAGTTTGATAGTTTGTTTTGAGTTTGGTGTTAATGACAGGTAGACACTACTAAGGGCAGAAGTCAAAGCAGAGTTGCTGTTTTCTGTTAGAATAGAACTTTTTACAGAAACACAAAGGAGGGGAGGGTGTCGTGACCGAACTTTATACCACAGTATGAGTCATTTTATGTTAATGGTTAAAATATAGTTGTTTTTGCTGTAACTTCAATGAAAAAATTCAGCAAGAAAATGCAGACACAATATAATCAATGCTATTTTAGTATTAATTATATGCTATTGTAATATTTATTCATATTTTGATGTAGGTTTTGTTTTATATATTCAGATTTTTTATTATATTATATTGTAATATATTATATTTTATTGTATTATATTATATATCTGCTGTTTAGCTTTTTTTAAGTTACTGCAAAAATAACTATATTTTGACAATTACTATGATATAAATTTGTGGTCATTTCACCAATCCCAAATGTTAGGGCATTTCTAACGTAATGAGACATTTGTATTACTTATATGCTATTGTAGTATTTATTCATATTTTGAATTAGCTTTTAGTTTTGCATTTTTCATATAGTTTTTATTTTAAATTTGGTTTAGATTTTCGTAATTTTGTCTTGAGGTTTTTGTCATTTTTATTTTTTTAATATGTCTGTTTATCTTTAATTTATTATTTAGTTTTAGTTGTAGTAATTTTAGTATTTCTCCTAACATTTTATTTCCGTTGAAAACGTTTCTAATTTTCGTTTTTAACGTTTTTTTTCATCTAGTATTTCTCTTTCATTTTATTTAAGCTTAATTTCAATTAACATTTTTTAGTAGTTTTAGTTAATAACACTAAATATAATATATCATAATTGTAGTTTGAATTTGAATATAAACTCTGAAAAAATGGAAGCCAGACATTTGAATTGTGTTCAAAAAAACTTTACCAGTTGAAAGAGTCTTAGGAATCCTTCCCTAAATAAATGCTACAGAAGTGTAGTAGAAATTTCCGCTCCATTAATACCACACTGCTCTGTGTTTTGTGTCATGTAGGCAGTAAAGAGATGGTTCGTGTGATGAGGCGGAAGGGAATCGAACAGCATCCGAACTTCCGTGCGGTAAAGCATGTTCCGTTCGATCAGTTCATCCAGCTGGTGGCACACGCCGGCTGCATGATCGGGAACAGCAGCTGTGGAGTTCGTGAGGCCGGAGCGTTCGGAACACCTGTTATTAACTTGGGGACTCGCCAGACGGGTCGAGAAACAGGTGAGAATAGTTATGAATATGAATTACTGACCTTTACAGAGGAAATTGAAGCATTATGGCATGATATGATCACTATTCTGTACTCTGTATAGTGTTTGTTAATTTCCATTTAGGATGTGCAGTAATTAATTTAAATCCTTGAAGTCAGCATGACATGTTTATTCTTCTGAGCAGGCCCAGTCTGCTTTAGTATAAAGAGTGTTTAAATCTTTAGTATAAGTCTTGATGGATCAGGTTTACCAATTCATGTTATTTTGGCAATAGGGGAAAATGTCCTACATGTGCGAGATGCAGACACACATAATAAAATATACCATGCCCTGGAGCTGCAGTTTGGAAAACGCTACCCCTGGTAAGGAATTTTTATATATTATATATTTTAGATATTTACCCGTGGTAAACTGTTTTTTTATAACTCTTTTTAAAATAAATTTTATTAATAAAATAAAAATTCATTTAATAAGAAATTTATTTTAGTATTTTGTCAGTTTAATTTTATTTTAATTTTTATCTATCTATCTATCTATCTATCTATCTATCTATCTATCTATCTATCTATCTATCTATCTATCTATCTATCTATCTCCATTTTAGTTAATAATTAGTACTAATTTAGTAATTTTAGTACTTCAACTTATTTTATTTCAAGGCAACACATTTAAGTGTTTTTCATCTAATATTCATATTTATTTTATTTCAGCTTTATTTAAATTAACAGAAACAATATTTAATAGTTTTAGTTAACAATAGCAACACTGGTCAAATTTATTCATAAACTGATATCAGGCAAACTGATTTATCAAACAACAGCATATTTGCAGTAATGGGCATCATTAAATGATCACATATTATCGTTGTTAGATAAATAGGCAAATTTTTGGCCATTTTTAGATAACTCAAATGTAACATAACTGTATACTCAGACCCTGAACATGCTTTGTCCACTAGCTCCAAGATCTACGGTGATGGAAATGCAGTCCAGCGTATCTTGAAGTTCATGCAGTCCATTGACCTTTCTGAGCCACTACAGAAAAAGTTCTGTTTCCCACCGGTGAAGGAGTGCATCTCTCAAGACATCGACCACATTTTGGAGACTCAGAGTGCCCTTGCTGTAGACCTGGGGGGGACCAACCTGCGTGTCGCCATCGTCAGTATGAAGGTATGCAGGGCAAACCTCTGGAGTCAGGTGTTCAGATCCAATTAATCTTTTAGAACAGTGTTACTCATTGCGCGGCTCGCGAGCCTCATGCGGCTCGCCAAGCTTTAATTTGTGGCTCGCATGGCAGTAAATAATACGATGATATGATCAATACAGAGATTTCATAAAAACATTAAAAACAAGCAGGGCTATAACATAACCCATTAAAAAACACACCGTGTCTACACCAACCGGACACAAGCTCTTGGATGGTTAGATACATGATAGGCTAATGTAGAAGCAAATAACTTTAAATAAATAACTTTAAAAATAACTTTAACTTTTAAAAGTAACCCCCTTTGTATTGCATTGCATATTGTATGTTCAGGGATGACAGATTGATAAGCAGACATGCTATTTATGACTGGATGTAACATTTGATACTTTGCGGTAAAAGTGACTCTCCTATTGACTTTGTCCTACAAGTGCGGCTCTCATGAAAAAAAATAGTGAGGACCACTGTTTTAGAAGATACAGGACATGCTGTACGTTCGCAGTACAGCTGTGTTTGCTTATGACAGGATGTCTGTGTGTTTGCCAGACTGTGACGTGTTTTATGCAGCAGGTTATGCAGCACTTATGTAAATATTTCATTCATCTGACGCAAGTCTGACTGTAAAATAAATAGCGGCAGGTTTGATTAGAAAGGTTGTGCAAGCAGCTCATTCTTTGACTGTGAATAGTGCAATTTCCTGGACCGCAGACTGACAGACTCACCATTAAATATGTAATTAGTTTAATTTTCAATATTTAGCATTGACAAAGCATTGCTGAATGTGGATGAATACGTATTTCAGGCTTATGTATTTTACAATATTACTCATAATTCGCTAAAAAATATTTTAAAACAGAAAATATCCATTTATAATTCATTTTAAAAATGGCCAAGTATCAACCAATTAATTGTACTGGCTGATATATTGACATGGTATTTCATAAACATTAAAAATATCATACTGGTGTTCAAACAGTCTAAAATGATAAAGTAAGTTCCATCTATATTTAAATGTCTACTTGAATGCTGCAATTTGACCAAGTGTTTTATTGGTTTAGGTGTATAACTATCACAGGGTCCATACTTCCAGATTGATGGAGAGGTACAAGTTCACAACAAATGATCAAATCAACAATAAAAAAAGCAAAAAATATGTCAATCTGTGGTAGCAAGGAGATTATTAATATGCTTTTTATTATTTTTTTAAATTTACTTGCATAAAATTACCGTTCAAAAGTATATGTCTATAAAAGTCTCACCAAGGTTGCATTTATTTGATCAAAAATACAGACAAAAATGTCATATTGTGAAATATTCTTAAAATTTAAAATAACCATTTTAGATTTTAATATATTTAAAAATTTCATTTATTCCTGTGATGGCAAAGCTGAATTTTTAGCTTTAGTGTCACATGATTCTTCTAATATGCTGATTTGGTGCTCAAGAAACATCTCTTATTTAAAAAAAAAACAAAAAAAAAAAAACACTTTTTTTAATCAAGATTTTTTTTAAATAATCATTATTAATATTATAAGTTGTGCTTCTTAATTTTTGTGTGGTACTTTTTTATTTGATGAATAGAAAGTATGAAATAAAAATCTTTAATGACCAATTTTAACAAACAATTTAATGCATCTTTGCTAAAAGTATTAGTTTATTAAGAAAAAAAAGAGACTTTCTGACTCATCCCAATTTTTAAGAAATTAAAGGTGAAGTAATTTACTGTGTAATATTTCCTGCAGAATTTCATTGTGATGGTTTAATAGTTGGTTGTCTTTGTTGCCTCATATTTGTTGTTTTGTTGTTTATATTTCTTTAAATGTAAAATATTTAAAAATATTGAAGATTTGATCTTGTAAATGTGTGCTTGTGTTTCAGGGTAAAGTGGTTAAGAAATATATCCAGAATAATCCTAAGACATTCGAGGAGAGGATAGAGCTGATACTGACCATGTGCAAACAGGCCATGGCTGATGCCGTTCACCTCAACTGCAGAATCTTGGGTGTCGGTATGTCTGCGTTTGTCCTGCGTCTTTTTCGATGCGTCTATAAATTCACTCACTCATTCACTGTCCATTTCTTTCAGGTGTGAGCACAGGGGGCCGTGTGAACCCACAAGATGGGATAGTCCTCCACTCCACCAAGCTAATAAACGAGTGGAGTTCGGTGGACATCCGTACACCTCTTTCTAGCGCCCTTCATCTCCCCGTGTGGGTCGATAATGACGGCAACTGCGCTGCCCTTGCTGAGAGGAAGTTTGGCCATGGGAAAGGCGTGGAGAACTTTGTCACCATTATCACTGGAACCGGTCCGTTCCCTGTATTACGTCCCTTACTGCTAGTTGCTAGGGGTGGTGGTCTTTCCCTTTGTTTGATAATGCAAAGAATGAGACTTGACAGAAAGTGGAATTAAAGCAGTCAGACTGGTCACACTGGTCATCTTACTGTCTTTAACTTTTGTCAAGCAGCCTCCTACCCCTTGATGGGTAATTGTCAAGAAACAGTGCTAATTATGCCTGATTTTTATTTTTTTTCCATTTGAAAAGGTTACAGCTGAATTCTCTTTATATAAATGATATATTATGTATAATAATATAATTATATTAAAGATAATGTTATAAATAATATTAATAATGTATACATTTATATTTTTATACACTTTGCCATTCAAATGTTTGGTGTCAGCAAGATTTTTTTTTTTAATTTATACTTTTATTCATGCATTAATTTGATCAAAAGTGACAGTAAATACACTTATAATGCTGCCAAATATTTCTATTTGAATTAAATGCTGTTCTTTCTATGATAATGTATAATATTATAATTATAAAATATAAAGCAGCACAACTGAGTCAAATCAGCATATTAGAATGATTTCTGAAGGATCAGGTGACACTGAAGACTGGAGTAATGATGCTGAAAACTCAGATTTACCATCACAGGAATAAATTACATTTTAAAATAAATTAAAATAGAAATCAGATATATTAAATTGTAATAATATTTCAGATTATTGTTGTTTTTACTGTTTTTTGATCAAATAAATGCAGCCTGGGTGAGCATAAGATACTTTTTTCAAAAACATTTGAAAAATCTTACCTATTTTGAACAGCAGTATATATTTTTAAGTTGAACCATTATTTTGCATTACACACAAATGTTGCTGTTTCCTGTTAATTATATCTATAGTAAGTCATGGGGCACTAATTACATCTTTTTCTGGAAATGAACCAGGAAACATTAAGAAATATTGGTTTTCTCTACATGTGTATAGTATATTAATGTTAGAAATACATGATCAAACAATTTAATCACGCATCTAATGCCATGTACCTGCATAAATAAAGACTGAAACTGATATAATTGTTACTTCTGTTTGACTTCTGTGATTCTGCCTGTAATTACCTTTGCCTTGTGTTTATATGTGCAGGAATTGGTGGTGGTATAATCCAGCATAATGAACTGATTCATGGCAGCACGTTTTGCGCAGCAGAACTGGGACACATCGTGGTCTCATTGGAAGGACCAGAGTGCATGTGTGGTAGCCACGGCTGCATAGAGGCCTACTCATCAGGTCTCGCTCTGCAGAGGGAAGCCAAGAGACTCCATGACGGTGAGACAGTCAACAGTTACACTAAAACATGCTTATCAGCTTCGCCCACTCGGGCATGAATTGTTTGTTTTTCCTTTTCAGTTGATAGTGAACAAATAAACTGGTTTGAATTCCTGTAAAGCGTCACAGATAGCAGTGATGTAAAACCTCACTATTGTTTGTATCTCATATTTCTCCAACAGGCATTATCTATTCATTCTTTAAAGACAAAAATGCACCCAGCCCTGATATGACAGAATAATCACACTGAATGCTAGCCAACAACGTGGCGTAAAAGTAGCGACACCTACTAACATTTTTCTGTAGTGTGACAGTGTCTGAATGTTTGATGGATGTTTTGTTCATTTATTTTAGTGACAGTTTATTTGAATTTATGGTTTACAACCATTAATGTGCTAACTAACAATAAGCAGTACATTTGTTACAATAAATATAGAACTGTTAATTTCTTGTTTGTTTAGTTTATCTCAAGTCCAGTATATTATTTATTATATATAATATTAATATATAATATTTTATATACAGGTGCATCTCAATAAATTAGAATGTCGTGGAAAAGTTCATTTATTTCAGTAATTCAACTCAAATTGTGAAACACGTGTATTAAATAAATTCAATGCACACAGACTGAAGTAGTTTAAGTCTTTGGTTCTTTTAATTGTGATGATTTTGGCTCACATTTAACAAAACCCACCTATTCACACCAACACCATGGTCATTTAACCAACTTTTGGTGCTTTTGGCAGTGTGGGCAGGTGCCAAATCCTGCAGGAAAATGAAATCAGCATCTTTAAAAAGCTGGTCAGCAGAAGGAAGCATGAAGTGCTCCAAAATTTCTTGGTAAACAGGTGCAGTGACTTTGGTTTTCAAAAAACACAATGGACCAACACCAGCAGATGACATTGCACCCCAAATCATCACAGACTGTGGAAACTTAACACTGGACTTCAAGCAACTTGGGCTATGAGCTTCTCCACCCTTCCTCCAGACTCTAGGACCTTGGTTTCCAAATGAAATACGAAACTTGCTCTCATCTGAAAAGAGGACTTTGGACCACTGGGCAACAGTCCAGTTCTTCTTCTCCTTAGCCCAGGTAAGACGCCTCTGACGTCTGTGGTTCAGGAGTGGCTTAACAAGAGGAATACGACAACTGTAGCCAAATTCCTTGACACGTCTGTGTGTGGTGGATCTTGATGCCTTGACCCCAGCCTCAGTCCATTCCTTGTGAAGTTCACCCAAATTCTTGAATCGATTTTGCTTGACAATCCTCATAAGGCTGCGGTTCTCTCGGTTGGTTATGCATCTTTTTCTTCCACACTTTTTCCTTCCACTCAACTTTCTGTTAACATGCTTGGATACAGCACTCTGTGAACAGCCAGCTTCTTTGGCAATGAATGTTTGTGGCTTACCCTCCTTGTGAAGGGTGTCAATGATTGTCTTCTGGACAACTGTCAGATCAGCAGTCTTCCCCATGATTGTGTAGCCTAGTGAACCAAACTGAGAGACCATTTTGAAGGCTCAGGAAACCTTTGCAGGTGTTTTGAGTTGATTAGCTGATTGGCATGTCACCATATTCTAATTTGTTGAGATAGTGAATTGGTGGGTTTTTGTTAAATGTGAGCCAAAATCATCACAATTAAAAGAACCAAAGACTTAAACTACTTCAGTCTGTGTGCACTGAATTTATTTAATACACGAGTTTCACAATTTGAGTTGAATTGCTGAAATAAATGAACTTTTCCACGACATTCTAATTTATTGAGATGCACCTATATAATGTTATTAAATTATATATATATATATTTTAATATTATGGAATATTAATAAAATACAATAAAATATAAATACAATACAAATACAGTATTTGTAAATGTTGAAATTAACAAAGATGCTTTAAAAGTTTAGAAGTAATGTAGAACCTTATTGTAGTGTAATAAAAAAAAATCTTTCTGTGATTTTATTTGAATTTAACTCAAAAAAAATAACATAAAGTCACTTATTAAGCTGAATCACATCTGTTCCCATAAATCTTTTTCTTTTCGGCTTTTGCTACTTTATGAGGACTGGAAATGATGGCGATTTTACTGCCATTAAATTTAATTATACTGTATACAGTGGTTAATGTAAATTTGTTAAATAATTTAAGAACATTGTCCCATTAAACAGGATCAATATAGTTAGCTATATAGTTGCTGTTTTTGTTAGCAACATTTAATTTCTAATTTGAAACTAGTTGTTTCAAAGCTTTTCTAAAAATAATAAACACTGGGACTGATTTTTATGGTTTCATTCAGAATCAGTAAATAATAATAATAATAATAATAATAATAATAATAATAACATCCTAAAGTAGGATTTGTAATAGAAGAGCTGTGCATAACAAAAGTTACTAAGTTAAAGGAAAACATTGTAATTACATGCTTCTTTGACGTTTGATGACAGAGGACTTGCTGTTGGTGGAAGGAATGACTGTGAATAACAAAGAACAGGTGAACGCTATTCATCTCATCAGTGCTGCTCACCTCGGCAACTCCAAAGCCGAGAGTGTTCTTCACACTGGTAAGATGCACATTCAAGTACATACATTATTCTGAAGCAGATTTGTAGTGAAGAAAAGCGCTGACAGCCTCTCTTCTGTTCCCTAACAGCGGGAACTGCTCTGGGTTTGGGCATCGTGAACATCCTGCACATGATCAACCCGTCTCTGGTGATCCTGTCTGGTGTCCTGGCAGCGCATTATGAGAATCCCGTTCGTCAGGTGATCAGCCAGCGCACTCTCCTCTCAGCGCAGGGGACCAAAGTCATGGTGTCTGAGCTCGAGGATCCTGCGCTGCTGGGTGCCGCCAGCATGGTACTGGACTACACCACCCGCCGCACCTACTGAAAGAGCTCGAAGACCAGGAACCAATCAGCTACAGACTTAAAGACCAAGGGCCAGTCATGTGCTATGTTCTTATTAGGATCATAGTGGCTTTTAAGCCTGACCGAAACACTTTTATTCGTCTAGGTTGTACTATAGTCACATATAGGTGCTATATTATTTGGGATCAATTACCTAATGAAAGATTTTTTTAATTTTGAAGAAAGGTTTAAGTATATGAAGGATGGTTTTATTTAATATTTGTACAGTGGAACTAAGGGGTATTTGTTACAGAGAGGCTGCTATAAAAATTGCTGTGGTTTCATCGCCCATTCTGTCTGTCTTATTTTTTTGCATTTTTTATGGAGAGAGTCTTGATGGAGACAGTCTTTGCGCCTTATGCTGATTATTGCCAAGCCATTATTGTGTTTTCAGCACCACGTTTAATTGTATTCATTCACTCAGCCTGTATGAATGAATGAAAAATGTTTGTCCAGTATGTCTACACTAATTTAATATTTAATTAGAATCACAGAACCTGTATAATCGTTTACCTTGTATGTACATTAAACATTGAAAACAAAATTTCCTTTTATTGGCAGTGAATTGTTTTAATATATCCTGCAATACACTTATAAACTTTAAATATTGATGAAAGACAGTGTCGTATTTGCAGAATATTGCTAGCTCTATGTATACATGCATACAGATAGATAGATGATTTATGTGTATATGAAAATATATAGTTTATTTAAAATGCAAATACTATCCTTGTTGTTTCTTAAGCTTTGTAAGTTTTTGTACCCTTATCTTCTCCTTCTCAAATGATTCTTTTCAAATAAACCAATTTGGATATGTTTGGTCATTTGACTGATTGATTATGTTGTTACACCTGTAATGACACATATTTGCATATCCTTTGGGAGAGCTTTGCTATGCTTGGTTGGTAGTAGGTATGGTGAGCCACCTAGAGGCAAATGTCCTGCTATCAAAGCTACTGTAAAATAAAATAAAATAAAAACACACACTACAAAAAGTACAACTGTGAAATAAGAAACTCAAACTTCACAGAACACAAAATATGGCAAAATATGTTTTTATGTATGCCACTGGACTACTACACTTATGGAATTTTTAGTAGGTTAAACCATTACTTTATATGTTAAAACATTACCAATTAAACAAAAGAACCCCATAAAGGTGATGAATAATTAAAAAGGGTTCAGAATTTTATTGAAGACAACGTTTATTTTGAAGCGCATGGGCGTGTGCACAAATAAACCCGGAAGTTGCATTGGCTCTTTCATCTCGTTATTTGATGCGTGTGAAGCAGTGAGACAGACTCCCTTCTGTCATTTCTGAGGCTTTTCTTGCTGTGTTTGTGCACTTGGATTTAAAATGCCTCTTAAATTTGAGTTATGTCCCGGTCGCATGATCGGAAGGAACAACCCGTGTTTCATTATTGCAGAAATCGGACAGAATCATCAGGGAGACATTGAAACCGCCAAGAAAATGATCAAGATGGCAAAGGTAGGAGTTTATTTGTATAAAGTACAGTACATTTATTATTGGCGGTGAGCCTGCAAGTTTAAAAAATGTTTTGGAAAATAGTTTTTAATTGTTTCGGGGGTTGTTTAATTACTGTTTGCATGCATGGGCTTTAAAACAGGTGTCAAGTTACTACTTAATGGACATAAAATACTTGGAGATGTTTATTCAGAACTGCTTCTCAAATCAACTCCTTACACTCTGGAAGTGTGCCGTAGGATATCTTTAAAGTTTTTAAGCTCTAAACCTACTTATTAAGCTGTTTTATAAAATTACTTTTTACACATTATTGATAGAGGTGCTAAGTTAGTTATTGTACCGATTTCGGGCTCTTTTCAGAAAGAAATAAAGCAGTGAGTATACTCTGCATTGCATTTACAATGGAATTATTCAGTAGAAAAATAAATGTTACAATAATTAACCATATCAGTATATAATAAGAGTATAAAGACTATGTATAGTATACGACTGTATGTTGTAATACTATTTTTATAAGACTATTTACTAATTTTTCTATCGTCGTTAAGTTTAAGGTTACATTGTTTCTGATCTGATTTATTGTATATATCTATTCTTCCTCTATACTAGGACTGCGGGGCAGACTGTGCGAAGTTTCAGAAGAGTGAGCTGGAGTTTAAATTCAATAAGAAAGCCCTGGAGCGGCCGTACACCTCCAAACACTCCTGGGGAAAAACATACGGAGAGCACAAGCGCCATCTAGAGTTCAGTCATGAGCAGTACAGAGAGCTGCAGCAGCACGCTAAAGAAGTGGGCATCTTCTTCACTGCGTCTGGAATGGACGAGGTAAACCAACGCATGCGCAGACTATTAGATTAGTATTTATATGGTCTTTTGGCTTCAGGCTTACTGAGATCAAGGAAAGATAACAGGAGCCTGCTGATCACATCAGATACCAAAAGTCATGTGTATTGTTATATTTTAGTCATGTGAATATTATAGCTGGCTCTTACAAAAGTACTGTAGCAGTACCATGGTACAGTGATGGCGCATAGGACACTTTGGTATCTGGTGCTACGTTGATGTGCTCCTTGGCACTATATTATTACCAAGAATGTCAAGTATGTTAATTGTAGTATTTATGTCTGCTTGTGTCTTTAAGATGGCTGTAGAATTCCTGCACGAGCTCAATGTGCCTTTTTTCAAAGTTGGATCTGGAGACACCAACAACTTCCCCTACCTCAAAAAAACTGCCCAAAAAGGTCCTATTTTTATATTTATTGTAATTATTATTATTATATTTTTTTACTGGTATTATCACAAACAATCAATAAGATATTGTAACATTTCAGTACTTTAAAGATGTTTACTAATGTTCTTAGTAAATCCTCCCAGTATTTATTTTGACCGCTTATAAATAAAAATATTAAAAAATATATTCTCACACACACTGTTCAAACGTTTGGAAAAAAGAAATTAATACTTTTATTCAGCACATTCAAAAGTGATATTTATAATGTTAAAAAGAGTTATATTTCGAAAAAATACTGTTCATTTGAATTTTTTATTTATCAGAGAATCCTAAAAAAATGTATCCAAGTTTTCACAAATTTGTAAGCAGCACAATATAAAATATATTAAAGTAGAAAACCGTTATTTTAAAATGAAATTAATAGGTTATAAATATCATTAATTAAAATATATAATGTATTCTTAATATTAATTATGTAACTAATTTAACTTCGGATGCTTGTCTGTGTGTAATCAGGACATCCCATGGTAGTATCCAGCGGAATGCAGTCCATGGAGACCATGCGTCGTGTTTATGAAACTGTGAAGGAACACAACCAGAACTTCTGCATCCTGCAGTGCACAAGTGCATATCCACTGGAACCTGAGGATGTCAACCTGCGGGTTATCACAGTAAAGAAACCAGCTCTTTTCACACTTAAAAATCCATTTTATGTATTTCAAGTACAGCACGTGTATCAAAATCACAATCAACATAGTCTGCACTTTTACTTTTTCTTATATAACTAGATGATTAGCTAAATATGCGTTTTTCTGCAAACTACAGGAATATCAAAAAGAATTTCCAGACATTCCCATTGGTTACTCAGGCCATGAAAGTGGGATCAGCATCACAGTCGGGGCAGTTGCACTGGGAGCAAAGGTCGTGGAGCGCCACGTGACCTTGAACAAGAGCTGGAAAGGCAGCGATCATGCGGCATCTCTGGAGCCTGAAGAACTGGCTGAGCTGGTGCGATCGATCCGCACTGTGGAGAGAGCTTTGGGCACTGGGGTGAAACGCATGCTGCCCTGCGAGGTGCCGTGCCATGACAAGGTACAATAAGAACCAGTGCAAATGTGTTCCTTTTCAGTTTATGTTCACATGTCATGACATACGTAACGTTAAGAGGCAAGCATCACTGTTTCTATTGCTCATACTCAGGGTTGTTTTTTTTTTCAAAAGTACTAATTCTAAAAAATGTGCTGCATCAGTGTTATTTTAATATTATTTATATTCTACTAGTATTTATCAATATTTTAGATGTATTTTTAATTAAATTATTTTTAATTAATATAATTAAATTTATGCTTTTTTTTTTTACTTATTTTATTTAATTTTTAATTATGTTTTCGTTTTAGTCTAAGTCTTAGTAATTTTGTGTGCTTTTGTCATTTTTAATAAATATTTCTATCTAGATTTAATTTTAATTTATTCATTTAATTTTCAGTTTAAGTGTTTTATGTTTAAGATTTTCATCTAATATTTATACTTCATTATGTAGCTTAATTTCAATTAATTTGTACTGTTGTAGCACTTTCTGTGTCTACTTCAACCCCATCTGTTTTACTGCTCCAGTCTCTTTCCATCTTATGTTGCATTCCTGCCACTGCATTCCTGTTCTTTCCCTGTTTCCTTCCAAAACATCCTGTCTTAACTTTTCTTCTTTTTTTTTTTTAACCATCATATTTATCCATTGACCACCCAGTTTTGCTTCTCCTTAATCACTACTCCTTAACTTTGCTTCTTCTCTTTTATGTTGGTGGGATGTTTGTTTTGAATAGCACAAAAACATTGTCTTCAAGGAATCTTCTCTGTCGAAACATTCCTATAATTCTTCTACGTCTGTCACTCCTCTCTAGCTCGGAAAATCTGTGGTGGCGAAGACAGCCATCCAGAAAGGTACAGAACTAACCCTTGACATGCTGACTGTGAAAGTAGCAGAACCTAAGGGTGTAGCTCCAGAAGACATCTTCCAGCTGGTGGGGAAGAAAGTGACAATAGACATCGAAGAGGATGAGAGCGTCACCGAGGATGCGGTCGACAACTACGGCAAAAAAGCCAAAGCTTGAGGAAAACTGTCTCAGCAGCATGTCGTTCTTCATCAGACTGGAAAGAAATTGAGATGTTTTGGCCAAAATGAAATGCATTATTCTAGAACCACGGTTAAAATGGCATTATGTTTTGTCTGTTAGGCAGACAGAGACAAATGCAACAATACAACAAATGCTGTTAATTCTCTTTATATGGGTTATTATTTGCCAAATACTGTTGAATAAATAATGGAGCTAAAAACCATGGATATGTCTTTTTTTGAAGGTGAATTAATAGAATCAAAAATGTTTAGGGTTTTATTACTATCCATAGAAATTACTAATTTAATTGGGTATTTACCATGGTAATAGCATGAATCTTGTTTGTTTTGAGTGAATGAGTGAGTAATTTGAATGCACATTAAATTTTATTCTATTTTTTTGTATATATACTGTGTGTGTGTATCATGGTAGCGCTATAATTGACTTTTTAAATATCATTGTACATGAATGCAGGATATTACCATTACATGTTGTCTATTTATTTATTCATTCAGTTGTTTGGTTATTTATTTTTGCGATAGAACTAGGCGTTTTCTTTTGCAACTAAAATGACATAAATCTCGCTTTCAATTGACCTTCACGGTCCAGCATGATTCTTTCTGTGAAGGGCACTACGGTGTCAGTTTTTCATATATGGTTTTTCATGACAAACCGTGTTTATATTCATTATAGATTGATACGTATGCAATCCCATATTGCTGCAACGCCCTATCAGGGCACGCTGATGATCACGGGACTTGCTCAGTTACGGTTTAGTCATTTTATTGGTCGGCGACTCAACTTCTCGTCATTTGTATGGACAATAGAACTGCTCATCAAAAATACTCAACTCTGATTGGCTGAGCGGCAGTTTCCTTCGCCTCCGTTCTCTCTTAAGCACCTCCCCCACTGACATTGGAGCAGTCGTCGAGGAAGACAGTTAGGGTGATTTGTGGTTTCAGTTGTTCTCACTCTAAACACATTTAGCGAGCCATGGACGATTTTGATATGCTCAGTGCCCCTCAAGGAAGCGCAGGAAACGGCTTGGGGTCAGACGAGGACCCGGCGGCAGCGTTTCTGGCCCAACAAGAGAGTGAAATCGCGGGCATCGAGAATGACGAGGGCTTCAGCATCCTGGACAGCGGAGAAGTGCCTTCATCCCTGAGCCAAGACCCCGACGGTGGGTTTACACGACATCGATAATAACAATAATAATAATAACAAAAAACTCTCTTTATAATCTTAAAACCGATCTGTCAGACACCCAAGCAAAGAACTGTTTTACTCGCTGGTTAGCCAGCCAGCTAGCCTTCACTCAGAGCTCTAAGTCTATGTGTATGTGAAGTAACGCGGTGTGTGTATAAATAATACGTGTTGTGCTGTTTATATAGTTTATATAGATATCACTGCCAAAAACCTGTTCAGAAAGCCGTTTAAATGTCCTAATGGTTTACACACTAGACTGGTAGTTAAAGGAAGAAGGAAAATGGCGTTATCTGTCGTTAACTCCGCTCTTTATGAATCTCCCTCCGGTAACGTTAGACCTCTCATTTAACGGTTTAATCGTAATTTTATAAGTAGATAATTGTTTCTTTGAACACATATTTACCGATTTTTTTGTGTCGATTGATTACTGTAATGCTGGTTGTATCAGTAAAATTCCAGTTCCTTAAACGTTGATGTGGTTTTTATTATATAATGACCTTTGGACTAAAGGCTCTCTCTGTGTGTGTGTGAGAGAGAGAGTAGTTCATATAGTCTTAACAGTGAAGTATCCAGGCATTTTTTAGATTTGGTTATGACAGGACCACTGCTGTGTTTTCAAACCCATTGAGATGCCTATTTAGACAGCATTGAACGCAAGTGTTTTGAACACATTTGATGCCCAAAATATTCGATTCAACAGTTCAAACAGGCTTGTAATGCTCAGAAATGATTGATTCGAACGCGCCTGTCATGTTTGTAAGTGTTTCGATCATTTCAAACGCACCTGTAATGGCATAAATATTCGATTCGAAGGTTCGAATGTGCTTACAATTGCCAGAAATGATCGTTTTGAACTCGCCAATGAGTTTGTTTTAAAGATTCGATAGTGTCTTTGGTGCCCAAAAAGACTTACACATTTGGCAGATGCTTTTATCCAAAGCGATCTGCATAAAGTATTCATATTTAGTTAATATGTTCGAAACGAGTCTTTTTAGGTAGGCAGCTCACTAGGTTTCCATCACAAGCATCTCACAGCTGATTGAATCTCTCTATAATTATACCTTTTCAAATTCATTTAAAACCAGAGAATGACTGAAATTATAGTATTTTGGAGGCCTTTGCGTTTGGTTAGTAAATACACCTTATTCTATATATATATATATATATATATATATCATTTTGATATTAAATAGTTAAGAATTTTAGTCTTAATGTGGTTTAATTACAATGAGGAGAACATTACCAATCAACACAAGTGTCTGGTATTCCCTTTTTACTGGCCGTTGGCTTGAATGTTGCTTTGGCTGAAAGTTTTGAATAAATGATGATGGGGATGTTGTTTCACAGGCACAAAGGCACAGTCTGACTTAGGTCTAGGATGACTGAAGACAACAGTCTTAGAGGTACTATGCAGTGTGCAGAAAATCAGTTAGGCCTGCATACTGTCTGCTCATTAATGCAGGCTTAGGTTAAAAATGGATTTTCATGTGCTGAAAACATTTAGTCTTTTATTAATTTTATGCTTAGTATGTATTTCTTGATAAAAATGATGAAGTATTAGTGATTAAATCACTTCTAGTGAAGAAATGCTGCATGATGTTTTCCACTGATTCAGGAAGAAAGGAAAAGAAGTCAGCAAAACCAGAGACTTAGGCAGAAGGAAGGACTGTATATCCTGTCCCTCAATTCAACACTAAAATAATGCTTTGTCATGAACTACACGTTATTGCAAAAGAACTACGGTTTCTTAAACCGTTTTTGGCAGATGCCTTTATCCAAAATGACTTCCATTGCATTCAAGTTATGCATAATTTTTCAATTTATGCATTCTCTGGGAATTGAACCCACAGCCTTCGCTTGTTAGCGGCATGCTCTACTGTTTGAGCTACAGGAAGGCTAAACAGCCTTTGTCTAATGTGTTTTCACTCAGTGACTGTACTGAGGGTGATTCATACAGATGGATTGTATGCGACGCATGAAAAATTGACCGAACACTGACTATTTTTAACACGTCCATGTTCTTCTCTCTCTTTTATCTTGGCAGGTGGAGCTTTGAATGGAGATCTGCACGGGGTAAGACTTTGAAGACTTCTTGCTTCTATTCCATCAAACTGTTTTTAAAATATTATTACATAGGAGTAGATTTTTTATTTATTTATTTATTTATTTATTTATTTATTTTTAAGTCAGAGTTGTCTCTTGCATGTTGTTTATACTATGATGATAGGAAATGCAGTGTGCATGAGAACAGAACAAAAGACTAAATCTAGACTTGCTTTGAACCTTTGTTTCCTTTCAAGCACTGGTTCTAAAGTTGTGTGTATATTTAGTCTGTGTTTGATGAATTTATTAACCTTGTAATTTGAAACATAAATTTCTAAATTATCAGCATTATAAAAATTATACTCAAAAACCTGGACTGAGTTTTTAAAGTAAACATAAGAATAATTTTAATAATTATGAGAAACATTTTAACCATGTTAAAATGTATCAAATGAGTTGCATCAGGCTTTTGAGAAATGTTTATTTGTACATCTCTCAAATCATCATTGTAATGCATTGCATTATGTTCTAAAACTACAGAGCATTTAAATGTCATGTTATTGGGAGATTTACATTACAAGCTATCAGAATTTCATCTTTTTATATAAATAACAGCAGCTGCACCAAATTACATATTTTTACTCAGTTTGCTCATACTGAGGTGTTTTTCCTCCTCAAGTATGAGCTCTATTTTCTCACTATATATCACACTCTATAGGCCATAAAAGCCTGTTGTATCAAATGTGGCACAATACATAAAATCCAAATGAAAACTTAAAAAAAAAAGAAGCCTAAAGATAATAAACTGTTCCATTTTAAAATTGCTTTTATGACTTATCTTATATGTCAGGCTTTACAGTGTAAACTTTGCCTGTGAGCAGGATAGTGAATGTCTAGTGTTACTAGTCATTTTAACAAGCCAGTTTTGTATTTGCAATTAAAATATTTAAACTTATTAAATAAAATTATTGACAAATCACTCATCCAAATGAGTTGATGCTTTAAAGAAGTGCATCAACTAAATAGTATACTAAGTTTGTATGCTTTGGACTCCTAATTTTTGCTGTTTGTGTTCTTTAGGAGAGTAATGGTCCTTCAGATGTGTATGCAGCCATCTCCAGTGTTGATCGGTTGCAGGCAGAGCCGGAGAGCTTGAGGAAGTGGAGAGAGGAGCAGCGTGAGAGGCTGGAGCAGCTTGGTAACTTGAGCATAGGCGTATATGTCCTCCTCAAGATATATTAAAACTATGAAGTTAATTTAGGGCTGACAGATGTTCCCTCTGCTGTTGTTCAGATGCTAACTCCCGTAAGCAGGAGGCAGAGTGGAAGGAGAAAGCAAAGCTGGAGCTGGAGGAGTGGCACACCAGGCAGAACGAGCAGCTGGAGAAGACTAAAGTCAACAACAGGTACACGACACTATTCAAGCAGCTGAAATCTAGAAAAGAGGACTAGTTTCTATCTCTTGCTGTTTTGGTTACAAAAGCACTAGAAAGTGCACGGCTTTTCCATTGTACCTGACAACAAGGTGTATGCTGGTTCAGTGTATTCAAAGGGAAATATTTTTTTCTTAAAAGAGTAGTTTACCCAAAAATGAAAATTTGCTAAAAATGTACTCACCTTCAAGCCATCCAAGATGTATATGAGTTGGTATCTTCATCAGAAGAGATTTGAATTTAGCGTTGCATCACCTGCTCACCATTGGATCCTCTGCAGTGAATGTGTGCCGTCAGAATAAGTCCAAACAGCTGATAAAAACATCACAATAATCCACAAGTAATCCACATGACTCCAATCCATTTAATGTTAAAGCATTTTAACTTTAAACTATTGCTTCTGGCCAAAATACGAGTCTATATTCAATAATAATGCTTCCAGCAAGTTTTAATTTTTGGGTGAAATGTTCCTTTTAAAGAATAGTTCACTCAAAAATGAAACTTTTAATTTACACACTAATTTTTCTGTACAGTAAGTAGTGGCTCAAACATTCACAACATTCAAAATACATATTATATTATTATTTGGAATAACATGAGAGTGAATCATTTTTGAGAGGACAGTAAAGAAGCTATCTGACCTTGTTGAATGGTCATGTGATTGTGCCTTTGGACACTTCTGCAGTGTTTTGGTCACATGCTCATGCCTCATCCAATCCGAAGCAGTTACTGTGTCTATGATTGCCACAAGATGTTGAATTTAGCTGTTAGAATGGCATAAGGAGCTCTATGGAAAGCTATTTCTGCTTCAGTGAAGCATTTGAATTAACTTTATCAATAGATGTGCTGAATGGAAAGTAAGCGATATTGGATCAAAAGTTACGTTTCTTATTTTAATTTCAAGTGCACGTTTCCCCATTCCATCCCAGTGGAAATTATGAGTATGTTTTGGTACAAATAAAACAAAAATGACATGTCTCCTCTTTCTGTATATCTGTCCTAATTCCTCTGAATGTGAATTCCTTGTCTCTGTATGTCCTGTTTGTCTCTGTCTTTCTCTCTCGTGTGCTGTGTACTTTTATGTACTTGGCCTGGTCTTAACACTGGTATGGTAACACTAGTGTGTTTTGGCTCTGTATGAGTGTTATTTTTCTCCTTTTTACCACTCTCTCTGTTCTCTCCTGCTTCGCTGCTCTCCTCTGGGACTCCCAGGGTGCTGGATGAGGATTTCTACAAACAACCCTTCGCTGATCTGATTGGTTATGTGTATGTTGCTAAACTAACATCCTTTCTTTTCACATGCATCTCTCAATAACTCATTTTCCTGCATCTCAACTTTTTTTCATCACCTGTTACTCTTACACATTTCTAATCAAACCTTTGGTCAACTTCATATTAAAAACAGGGTTTTATATATGTATATAATATATATTTTTTTTTTTGAAGACTAATTGGACAAATAATTCTGCACACTATGCATGTTGTCTTTTTTTTTTCACCTCTCCCTCATGTTTGTTACATTTTAGCATATTTTATATCCGTCTTGCTCATTCAGTCATTTCTCATTTGTCACATTTTGATTTTGTTATTGTTAGTTTTTCATGGTCATTTACAAAATGTTTAACCGTTTTTTTTTTGTTTGTTTTTTTTGTCATATATTTGTGTCATGCATTTGTCACAATTTCTGCATTTTCTTGATATTCAAGATATGTCTAAATTTGTATAAAGTAGTCAATGTTATTTATTGTCTAACATTAATATTAATTGAGATGATTGATTATATTAGTTCTATTTAATGCAGTAGTAGCGTCTTTGTAATACAGCACTAGTGAATTTCTAAGCAACTACGTGTCTAGCCAGTCAATCAATAAACCAGCCAAAATATATATTTTTCCCTCTGGTTTTATTTATTTATTTTTTTAAAATTATTTATTTTAATTTGTTGCCAAAGTTCAACATCTTTTGCTTTCTAATTTTTTTTTTTTTCCCCCCAGTTTATATGAATTTAAGGTGCACTAGGTCATTTTTTTTTTTATTATTTTTTTTAAAAAAAATATCTTAATATCACTTTTTCTATTGGCAAGACTGTCAATTGGTTTTGTTGCTGACATTGACCACCAATTCAGTTTCTTCTGTTTTAATCCGATTCCAGTCTCAAAATGGTCAAATGTTGAGTAATTGAATAATAATTATTATTATTATTATTATTATTATTATTATTATTATTTATTATTTTATTTTATTTTTTTTATAAACCAAGACTTGGTGTACCTTTATCCCATGGCTTGTACTTCGGCCGGACACCTAGTTGCTTCTGTTAGATGGAATATTTTAGAGTACGGTGTGCCTAGGTTGAGTAAAGCTGTCCCAGACTAGAACTGTAACTGTCCTCTTAGTTCTGCAGCCCTCATGTTCATCATGGACCTCCTACTGCTTCTGCCTATTCTGCAGAACTATTGTAAACATTAGCTGCTTTTGTTTTGCTTGGTAAATGTCTCTCAACTGAAGCGCCAGTTGAGATCACTGACCGCCGCGAGCGGCGCATACATCAATGACGGCTGCAAGCTAAGCGCACTTAGAAACACTCCTAAGATGACTTGGGTTTTGAACAGTGCATGCCTGCTTTGGTCATCTGCATAAATCTCATTTCTTTTGGTTTTCTATATATCTGACTTGTGATCTGTTTCTCCTTGTTTTTCTTTTCTCTATGCACCTTTAAGCACTCACATTAACCATCCTTGCTACCGCCTAGACCAGTTAAGTAAAAAAAAAAAAAAAAAGTACAAAAAAATAAAAAATAAAGACAAGACAACCAAATATGCTCAGGGAACAAACACCATTTATTGCAAATTTATACACCAATGAATTGCTGTCTTTATTATCAACATGTTTCTGCTAAAAAATAAGATTCTGGATGTCCTTTTGTGGTGATGTGTTGGTGCACTAGTCCTGTGCGTTGATGTAGTTGATTGTGACCGTGATTTACCTCATTGGCTTTTCATACCCATTTTGCTGTGTATATTGTATGATGCAACTCTACTGGACTGAGTCCACGGCAGCGGAAAGGGTTGGTAACGGGCCGGGAAGAAACGGGAATAGTCAAATATGGTCTCCAAAAGCTCTCCGAAGATTTTACGTTAAGAGCTCTTTAGCGTTTGGCTTGCCAGAAACTTGGTTTAGTTCCCCCATGCTCAGCAGAAGGCCCCGCTTTTTGGTCACTGCCAACGCATGACACTTTCAGCCTTTGCACAAAGATTTGGTGGTTAAAATAAGCTAATTGGCCTGTCAATCGCTACGTTGAAGGCTCATTAGCGTACGCAATTCCTTGACATTCCTCTGACCGTCAAGAGATGAGGAATGTCCCACAATACAAGGACTTCCAAAGTACAACGAATTGTTTTAACCAACTGAATCGCTGCAAAATTTGATTGTGGCTGTTCTGGAACCTTTTCCTGCCTTCAAGATCAAGACTAGTTCTGGTAATGGTGGGTTGGGGGCATGATGCTCAAACTACCATCTGTTTTGGATGTGGTCACTTGAAAAATGTCTCTTTATGAATGTATTCTTGTTGGATGGAAATAACCATTGAGTTTCACCCAGACACAGAGCTGCTTTGGTACACTTGCCTCTTACCTCCTAAAGAAGAACCTTATGAAACATTTCAACCAATTTTTAGAAGTAAACGCAGTTTTAAAAACCTGTTGTTTGCTGGAAAGAAATTTTTCAGTCATGTCAAGATCTCTAGTTTTTATTTTCATGATGTAAAAATTCAGGAGGTCAGCAGTTGTGTGCTTAAGCGGGACGTGTCTGAGCGTGTTTCCGGTTTCTGTCCCAAGCTGATTGTGATCTCTTGTCGGTAGGGCGGCCGAGGAAGCCATGGTGTCAGAGCTGGACGAGAACAGTCCCGGCACGGAATGGGAGCGCGTGGCGCGCCTTTGCGATTTCAACCCCAAGTCCAGCAAGCAGGCCAAGGATGTCTCCCGCATGCGTTCAGTCCTCATCTCCCTCAAACAGGCCCCGCTCGTTCGCTAAGCTCCGCCTCTGGAGTCCTCAAAACCACCAGTCCCAGCAGCCATTGGGTTTCACGACATTGATCGATTCCTTTGTGGTCCCATCCCAATGGCTTTGAGCTCAATTTCCCATATATAAATAATCTATATTATATTATTACATAATATGATATGGGTATATCTATATATGTTTATAAATATATATTCCATCTATAAATATATACATATATATAACAATGTTCAGATTGTTTTTATTTTTGGTGTCTATTTTATGGACCAAACTCCATGTTCATTTTTTTTTCATGTAGAGACAGTGTGTGGCATTGTGACACTATATCAATCTATGCATTTCCCTCGTAAGATGATCAGGAATACAGTACTAAATGTCTTGTGTATGTTGTATACAGATGGTGGATATTAGCCTGTGTGTGTGTGTAACTATGTACATAAAGACTGGTCCTCTACACTTCATTGTGAGATTATGGCACAAGTTGTTGAAGAACAGAGCTGTACCCCAGTGAATATCACCTCATGTTCATTCTGTTTCAGTATGATTAAACATTTGAAATGTAAAGTGTTTGTGAAGCAATTTTTGTTTATATTGTTTTGGAAAAAAAAAAGAATACTTTCTGTAGTAATAAATATTTGGGACATAATTAGTATTAATTGTATTAACCAAGTGTCAAGATGTTTAGATTTTTTACATTAGGTTTTTATTTTTAGCACTTGATAATGTTTTAATTTCCATGCCTTTTTCAGGTCTAGCATTTTTTTTTTTTTTTTTTTTTTCACTCCAGGAGCCATGGTTCTTCCAAAAAAAAAGATTAGGGGGTGTATTAAAGCATATCTCCATTTCAGTTGTTTTGACTTGTTTTATTGCATGTTTTGTCTTTCGAGGACTTCTTGGAGGTTTGCTGAAGCCCTGTAGTGGTTTCCAGCCCCAAATGGCCACTAAAACTACAGATAAATGTAATTTTGAGAAAAAATAAAAAATCTTTTTTTCTTGCTATGGTACGCTGCAAGGGTTTTCAAAATAACTTGGCGAAGTGATGTGGAACTAATGCAGTCAACACCTGCCTGCAAGTACTGAGAACTCTGCACATTAGAATGTCTGTAAACAACTCGGAATCAAACAGTCAACCCTTTGTTATACATTGCATTTATTGGTCAATTCTTACAATGGCACAAGCTAACCAGGAGAACAAAATGTATAAATACACTTGCATTTAAAAAAAAAAAAAGAAAAAGGTATTATTGGTACTTTGTACAACAACAACAAAAAGTAGAATTCCAAGAAGAGAAAAAGAACTTTGGCTTGGTAGTAACTTTGACACTGGCGTCTTTGAAACAAAAAGTGTAAATTTAAATCTGGTAATTTTTACATTCTCTAAAACAATGATTATTTTAGCCAAAGAGTTTCATTCAGCAGTAGTGTAAAAAAGCCAATTTTTTTGGTGACATGTATCCCAAAGCAGTGATTATAATATTTTCCTCAATGGTTAGTGGTGAACGCATCCTCTTTTTTTGACATTAATTGCCTGTGAAAGCTCTAGACACTAAACATTGTGAAGGCCAAAAACAAACTGATCAGGGTGATTCTTTCTAGAAGATGATGTGGTGACCAAAACCAGGTGCTGTTTATCTATGATAAAGTCTCAAGATCCATCATGGATGCAGCTTTTCTCCGTTGTGATATCACACTCAGCTGAAACAGAAAAAGCAGTTTAGAGGGATTCTATGCTTATTTTTTTAAATAATCCTGTTGAACTGCAGATTTCTTGGTAAAAAGAAAAAACACTACATTACCCATGATTATGCAAAAAATCTGAGAATTGAAAATCATACCAAAAGAATACTTTAGCACCCACCAACAACCACTCTCATGAGCAAATTGAGATCACAAAATAGACATAAAATTTTGTTCTACATTAGAGGTAGTCATACAAGATTTAAATACCTGTTGTGATGCACTGGCTGCACGTTGCTCTGCCTGAGTAAGACGCCTCTGTAGACGCGTGTTCTTCTCCTGCTGCTCTGAAACCTGCCTCTCATACTAGGGGGTAAAAGTGATGTAACATGACTCACTGAAAACCCAACAGAAATCCAATCACTTACAGCACACAACTGTCTATGTACACACCTCCAGTATCTTCTGATGATCAGCCTCCATCTGGATCTCCAGTTCCTGAGCACGCTGTTTCTGTCTGTTCAGCTCTGACCTGCAACGATCATAGTCATTTAAACTGAACCCTCCTGAAGCTACGATCCAGACTTGACCTGCTTTATTCAATAAATTCACATTATATGTAATCAATAAGCTTGTTATATTGTAGTTATAGTTTTCTCAATACAACGAAAATAAGCATGAACATTAAAATGTTTCAGCCGTGATAACTTGTATGATACTAAGTTTGAATCTTAGTAACCTGTTCAGATCACTAACTCTAAATAAGAGTAACAGTAACAGCGATTCTTGGCTTAGCAAACAATACTTCTGTGGGTTCTGTCTGTGTCAAGTGTGTTTGAGCGTTCACCTGAGGCTGTTGAGTTTCTGCTGGAAAGCCTGTGTGAGGTTCTTGGCCTCGTCTTTGTAGCGGCTGATGGTTTTCTGTTGAGCGAGCAGCAGTCTGGTCAAACCAGCACTGGAGTTTTTACTGCTCTCCTCCATCTCTCTCAGCCTGGACTCCAAACCCTGCTCCTTCACACACAGCTCCTGCTGCATCGAAGACACCTACACACAAAAATAAAAACCCGTTAAGATGCTATATCCTGCACCTCTAGCCATTCTATTTGAAGTCCATTTATAATGTTTCTTGCACTAAAATGTAGTTGTTTTTTTCCAGACTATTTGATAGTATCTCTGAACATTAGAACTGCACATGCTGTTTTTCTGCCTTAAAAGGTTAGTTCAGCCAAAAATAAAAATTCTGTCAAATTTCTCACCCTGAAGTCATTGTAAACCAATAAGACTTTTAATTTATCTTCAAAGCACAAATTAAGATATATTTTATGAAATCTGAGCAATTTCTGACCCTGAAAGTCCGTCAGATATGATAAATGGAAACTCAACCATACTTAAGTGACATGCGAGAACAAATTTCATTTATGCGCATCAGGCAATCATGTTTGAGCTTTTGTTTACCATATTTGATGTGTTTTATGTATGCGCACTGATCACTGTCTATATGTGAAGAGAAGCTTAAATTAAATCGGTTCATCATATAAAATAAATGTGTCTTTTAAGATGACTGAGTAAACTGCTCAATTCTTGTGCACTACTTTTATGTTTTTATGAACTTTTAAAATCATGAAAGTTTTGGGGAAATGGACTTTTAATGGAGCGACAAATCTCTCAAGTTTGATATTACAATATTATTTGTGTTGATGATGATGTGCTGAGCCTGAATAACTGATGACAGAATGTTTATTTCTGAGTGAACTATTCCTTTAACTACTTTATGTAAATGACCTCTGTTATGATTGGTTAACCTATGCTATCAGTGTAGTTCATACTGTTGTTCACCAGGGTGGACCAGGTTACTGAATACTTATTTGTTAATATATAAATGTGGGTGGAAATATGCTAATGTGCACACAGTTGTGCTTGTGTTTTTGTCCATACAATAGAATTGGGTCCAAAAAACAATGGGGAATCCATTGTACGGACAATAAAAAAATAAATAAAATAGATACACTAAATATATTTTGTGTTCCACATTAGAAATGCAGCCATGCAAGATTTAATTGAAGTGAATGTGAGAATTATTTACATTTTTGGATGAACTATCCCTTTAAGGGCAAACAACAGCTTTGAATAACTATATGAGAATGCAGTTTTTTGTAACCTGTTGTTTGGCATGTCTCTGAGCGAGCGCACACTCTTTGCGCAGTGCTTCCATGTCTCTGTGCAGTTGCTGGTTCTCCTGCTGCAGTGTGAGTCTCTGCTCACTGATGGCTGTACTCTCCTGTCTTGCACTCGTCAGTGCAGACTGCAGTCTCCGCACCTCCTCCTGACAGCGCGACAGCTCCTCCGAATGCCTACACAGGCACAGGCGAGGCAGCAAACTATTATGGATGCACCCTTGTATTTGCTATCTGTCTAGTTAACGAGTGTATGTGCGTTCTCTCACTCCATCTCCATCTTCTTCATCTTGTTTTTAGTGCTGTTGAGTGTGAGTTGCATTTCGTCCTTCAGTCGTTCAGCATTTAAACATCTCTGATGGAGAGCCTCCATCTTCCTCATCTCAGGCTCTCCAACTTGGCCCTCTTTATAGACCTACAAAACAAACACAATTTTTAAAAATGTTTTGCAATGAAGTCTCTTATGCTCACCAAGACTGCATTTTTTTGATAAAAAAAAAAAAAAAAAAAAAAAATCAATAAACAGTGATGCTATGAAATATTATTACGATTAAAAAAAATACTCCTTAAAGGGGTAGTTCACAAAAATGAAAACTGTCATCATTTACTCACCCTCACATTGTTCTAAATCTGTAAGAGTTTTTTTTTTCTTCGGTTGAACACAAAAGATGATATTTTGAAGAATGTTGGTAACTAAACTGTTAACGGTAGCCATTGACTTCCATAGTATTTCCATACTGTCAATGGAAGTCAATGGCTGCCGTCAACTGTTTGGTTACCAACATTCTTTAAAATACCGTCTTTTGTGTTCAACAGAAGAAAGAAACTTGTACAAGTTTGGAACAACGTGAAGGTGACTAAATGATGACAGAATTTAATTGAACTATCTCTTTAAATGTGATAATATCACAATAATATACAGCCTTAGTACATTTAATTATGTGCGAGTAAAAATGTGCATTTATTTTCACCTTCTCCAGCTCCTCTTCCACAGCTTTTCTCTCCCGATGGGCTCTTTCAATCTGTGTCTCTTTATCTGCACATTCCTACACACACAACCACAGCAGATATGTTGATTTGCAATGGTGACAGTTGTAGCTATACACATATGTACATATGCTGATGAATGAGTCACCAGTTGCAGGGCAGAAAGCTCCTCAGCCATGTGATGAATTTGAACGTTACACTGCTTACGGACACTCTCAACCTATAAAAGGAGGAAAAGAAAACATTCAGAATTATGAGCCACACTCAAAGATGCAAATAACAATATATGCACAGTGTGATCACAGATTAGCTAAATGTCAAAACACTAAAATTAGAAACCAGAATGATGCTGATTTGACTGTGCCATAACCATGCTGTGCCAGTGCTAAAAGTCAGGCTATTTTTGGCTGTAGAGCTCTACAGGGTTCAAGGAAGTACATTTGCTTTTAATCTTTAATGCAGTGTCATTACATGGGAAAAGAAATTCCGATTTGGTTACAGAAGTGCAAGCCAATATTCATAGACTTGCCAAAGAGACACAGACAACAGGGTAAAACAAAGGTAACATTGGTGGTGCTTTTACAAGATGCAAAATTCTGCAAAACTGCAGAATTCAACTTTAAGGAAACTTTGTACACATCTAAATAAGGCCTAAATACATTTAAATTGAAAAACAAATCAAAAATATTAAGTTTATTTATTAAAGGTATATTTTATTTGTTTTCCTACATGTCATGTGACAGTTAACTAACTTCAGAGAGCTGTGAACATCCCAAGTTATATCATGAATATGTGAATATCATGAATAATCAATGTGAGTAATAATTAATTATATAATGAAATTAATATTTAATATAAAAATTACAATTTAATATTAAATAGTAATATTTATATAAAATAGTAAGAAACTGCAAATAAATATTTATGTCAAAAAGGTCTGGCTGACAAAAAAAAAAGTTTGGGAAACCCGGCATTAAAAAAAAAGCATATATTGTTCCCTCAAAGCTTTCTTTTCAGTTGTATCAAATTTAATGTTGTCTATGCTGACTGAGGACCATAGACGCTTTTGCTCATTGTTGTTCATGTTCGTAGAGTTACTTCTTTGAGTCAAAATACACGTCACTGGTAGTTCCTATTATGCTGGGTGAAGTAGGAGCTAAAAGGTGTTCATATAAACGAAAATCATCTCTAGTTCCTGCAGTACGAATGCGCCCAAAAGTGGGTGTTTCCACCAATAGTTATGGGAACTATGAAAATGCTCCTCATGATGCCTAAAATATTATCTAGGTAGGCTCACTATGGTTGGAGGAAAGCCTAATTTAACATGTCTGAGGGTAGACCGGATGCCATATTCTTTGTCTCCCTTTGAAAGGTCAAGAGCATTGGCAGTGATCACCTCTTTCCTGGTGCGCATGGCAGCATCCTGGATCAGCTGCTTCATGGCATCTTTCATCTTCTCCAGCTCTTCTGCTCTCTGCTTCTCCCTCAGCTGAGCCTAGAGTAACATAAACACACCAAAATTATTTTAGGTTATGTGAAGTCAGGTACGTATAGAAGAGTGCCTGAATTGGGCTCGTGCTGTGTGTTTATTTGGAGCGTGACCTGTTCTCTCTGAAGCGAGGCCTCCTCAGCCAGCTGGATGGAGTTGCGGAGGCGACTGAGGGCTTCAAATTTCTCCTCTTCCAGAGAGGCGCAGCGACCCTGCAGTTCTCCCACTTGCCGCTCCCACTCCGTCTGCTTCCTGTGCACTGACTCAGAGTCCTGCATTGCAGCTTTGAGTCTGAAAAAAAAAAAAAAAAACATAAATAAAATAACATCCATATTTTAAATAAGAATTAAAAAGGAATTTAAAAAGGAACAAACAAATACATACAAACTCCTTTGCAAAAGAAACAGTCACATTATTATATATTTGTATGTTCATTAGTAAAAATGTGCAAAGAAAGATGTTTTTGTTTGTATTCTCCCCTCTCCTTGTTTCTACCCTTCCTTCCGAAATCTTTTTTATTATTATTATTTTTTTGTAATATATCTTTTCTTTTTTGGAGGCTGGGTCAGTTTTTGAATTTTTTTTTTTTTAAATTATTTCACATGTACATTACTGTTCAAAAGTTTGGGGTCAGTACATTTTTTTAAAAATGTTTTTTTAAAACATCTATGCTCACCAAGGCTGCATTTTTAAAATCAAATATACAATAAAAATAGTATATATTATACTGTTACAGTACATAAAAAGTAGTATAATATTATAAAATGTTATTATAATTCAAATTAGCTGTTTTCTATTTGAACATTTTAAAATTAAATTTATTCCTGGGGCTGAATTTTCAGCATCATTTCTCCAGTCTTCAGTGTCACACGATCCTTCAGAAATCATTATAATATGCTGCATATATTGAATCTCATGAAACATTTATTATTATTATTATTAATGTTGAAAATGGTTATGCTCCTTATTTTTGTGTACATCATTATACATTTTATTCATAATTCTATGATGAATAGAAAGTTCAAAAGACCATTAATTTGAAATTTTTATTTGTAACATTATAACATGGTCTTTGCCATCTTATTTGATTAATTTGATGCATCCTTGCTGAATTTAAGTATTCATTTCTTCAAAAAAAATTCATATTGACCTGGCCTCTAGCTGCTTCAGTGCTGCTTGTAGTTGCTGTAGTCTCCGATCAGATGCTTCTTCTCTACCCTGAGCTTCTGCAGCGTCCTCTTCCTACACCATTACACAGACATTACATTATTAGAAAAATTTACATAAAGACAATAATAGCAACATTAAGAGTGTACACAAGCTATCTGTCTCTCACCCTCCTCTGCATCTGATCCTGGACATTCTGCAGGAGTCTGGTCATCTCCTCCACTTTCGTTGCAGAAGATCTCTGCTCAAGCTTTGCTTGCCTGAAACATCATACACAAACAAACACACACACACACACACACACACACACACACACACACACACACACACATCCACACACACCCACACACACACCCATAAAGCCGATCTTTTTAGTACTTTTTATTGATAGAAAAGTAGAGAAAGGACAGGAAATAATGGGGAAATGGGATGAAAAAAAAAGCACCAATCTTTTAAAATCAGAAAGTTTTAGAGGCATTTCAGGAGCGGTGAGAAAACCCATTTTCAATCTTTTGGAGTGAATGTGACTGCACTGAAATTGTGTTAAAGTCTGGAGGAAACACACTCAGCTGACTGAATTATAAACACATGAACCAAACAGAACTCAAGTCAAGGTTAAGTCATAAAGAGTTGGCCATCTGGAACGCTACCTGAGTTGGCTGCGTAACTCCTCCAGCTCACTGCTCTGTTCCGCAACCGTCTTCAGGAACTGCTGATTGGTCTGAGTGTGACAGGACAGACATGAACGCCGGCCGGGCATAACGCCAAACACACACACTTCAAAGACATTCGCAAGGATAAAGGACGAAGGGTTTTTGGAGGTCGAGATGGGATAGGTGTGAAAAAAGTGGAAGTGTGAGAGCTACACTGCTCATTAAATATTCACAAATAGAGTAGTATTTCTCTCCACAACCAATACACACACACACACACACACACAAGGCTAAACAATGAACAACACTCACTCAAACAGGTGGCATTCTGACTAGTGTGAAAAAAGCATGTGACTAAGACAGTACAAGGATTAGGCCTTTAAAACCATTGCATAACACTCACTGTACAAAGCACTGATATCACCCAATAAAACCCTTCAATAATTGTAAAATTATATTTCTCAACATTTTTTGATAAATTTTTTTTCTGATGAATCGGATGAAATCTGATGAAACTGTACAATATAAACAAGGGAAATTACAATAGGACTCCCCGGTTTCACAGACAAGGCTGAACCCTAGTCCCAGACTAAAATGCATGTCTGGCCTGTTTTAACTGAAAGAAATTTCCACTGACTGATCTTAAAATATATCAGTGCCATTGTTTTGTCTCAAGATGCACACAAGCAATGTTATTTTCTAAGGCACCTCTATAAAAGATACTTAAATGTTCTAATTGAACTATGGTGTAATCCTGGTTTAACCTAAGCCCTGTCTGTGAAACCAGCCTTAGATTTTAACCAGTATTGTTTACATATTGAAAGAGGAAGTCTTACTGATTCCAGCTTCTGATTGGTCAGCTGGAGCTTCTGGCTGTGTTGCTGAACCTGCGCCAGCTGATTCTAAAACAGAACAGTGACTGTCAGTGAGAGCACAGACAAAGCATTTCAATAATGAATTAATGTGTATTATAATAAGCTTCAAGCCACAATTAAGCCAATATTTTACAGCCAACAGCTAATACTGAATTCATATATTCAAATAATTCAGCCCGACATGCCTTCTGGTTCATGTATAATTGTCGGAAAGTGCTGCGGGTCTGTTTGCTCTGTTAACTGCGACTCTATGTAGTTAAACACTGCCCTCTAGTGTTCAATCATCATATTACATATTCTAGAAATAACTCAGAAAATTAAAGAAATATGAGTATGGACACCAACATCTGTCGAGTTCAATAAGAAACCCATGACCTCCTACATGCATTATAAATAGACTGAACTTGAACATGTGAAAGTGTTAGTATGTAAACTCTCTAACCTGCATGTGTTGCCGTTCAACTGCGTGAATTTGTCTGTCACTTATGGAGCTCTGGTACTGGGTCTGAAGTCGATCCAATTCCTGTGAAGCTGTCTGCCACATCTGAAGAGTCCTTTCTTTCTCCTGGAAACACACACATATAGAACAAATTGAAGGTAAACAAACTATGATTGTGGTCTTTCATGAATGTGTATCTAAACCTCTCTCTAAATACCACTGCTATCTGAGACACAATGTTAACAACTTAATTGATTAATTTATACTGTAGCTCAACTTGTAGAGCATTTAATTATGAAGCTAGCAATGTCAAGGTCATGAGATTTATTGGCAGGGAATACACATATTTCTCTTTCACTTTAAGTTGTTTTGAAAAGCATAAAGTTTGAATGGAGGAAAAAAAATAAATCATGTTTATTTTTGCTTTGCTTAATTACAGTAACTGCAGTAAATATTATATTTTGGTGTAAATACACTGAATGCAAGAGCTTTTCGAACTACAGCAATTAAAGTTTTGGCTATGACTCAGTATGCTTTTAAATTTCATTTTGACGCAAATTGACTTGTGTTTTTATAAAAACATTTCAAAATGTAAAATGTCTGCGAATACTCCTGAGTATTAATGCAAATTAACTGCTGAATTCAAACCGATTCATTAAAATGGACAGTTTGCACAAACTGATTTGCATGAATGAATCATATTCCCAGATCTATCACCCCTTTCTGCTAATGAGTTTTAAACCAGAGATGCTATTAAAATATTTTAGTCTTAATGCTCTTTTGCAAAACAAGGACTGGAAAACTAGCACAAGGTTCACAATATTGCTCATTTTATGTTGGCAAAATCATTTTTAAACATCCAATATATTCTAATATACATAAGAAATACATATAAGTATGATATAGCCATGCAGTTGCTATTCTCCTTTTCACTTCACTTCTGTATTTCCACCTGTACAATGAGAAAGAGGCAGAGAAATGTCTCACTGGATGTTTCACTTATAGCTAATTATTTAATTCTCAGCTAATTAGGAAATTAGAAATGTGAATATGAATTGGAAAGTCCACAACCTCAAAAATAAGTCACTTGAGACTTGACTTGAACTGATGCGCTCTCTAGAGAGGTTTAGATGTGATTTGCAACATAACATTCTGGTGAACTGGTCCCTAAAGAAGGGCAAAGATGCGCAATGTCGGGCTGAAAGTGGAACGCTTGATGAGTGACGCACTAATATCTCATTACTCTGTAATGTCAAGTGTTGATATGTAATCCTCAGGAGCACCTGGAGTGTACTCCACGCTGATTAAAACCCATTCCTTCAGCACAACACGACCTGCGCCGTCTCATCACGTATTAACTAAAGAACGAAGCTTTAACGCAGGAATAACCCCGGATCACCTCTCCAACTTTTCCACATGCTAGAAGAGAGTTGGAATACAGGGCCAGGAAAGTGCCTGTGGGTTTGTGGTGCCACAGACCGACTCATGGGAGTTTAGAGATGGTTTTGGAACAGGTCTGGATGTTCACCTCCACGGCACACTTGACCTGCTCCTCTAGATTGCTAATAGCGATTGCGTCCGATGTCGCGTCTCCTCCTGTTCCAGTGGACAGAGACTGCAACTGCTTTTCAATGGACATTCTCTGCTCTGCATGAAGCCTGCAAATAAAAATTAATATACACAGTTATTGCAAAAGGTCAACCTTCGTAAACCTTTGGGAATGATCTGCGGACAGGCTTTAATTTGTTCTGAAATATTAACTGACTTTCATGACTTCGAGGTCCTAGTAATAGACTGGCTGGAGTACACATTCAAATTAAATCAGTATCAAAAGAAAGCAGATACGTTTAAAAGCAAAGCAGTTTTTTTTCTATAATTTTAACATTTAATAATTTTCTAAATTTAATAACTTATGATTTAATTGTTTTATTTATTTTTTTACACATGTAAATGAAGAGTTCATTTGAAAAAACGATAACTCCATTTTTATTTTTTCAGAAATCACTTTTTTTTATTGCTCATTCCAAGTAACATCAATCAAACTGCAGTTGTTGTTGTTTGATTAAGTAATAATAACGTAAACAAATACAGGTAATTTACAAAATTAAAGTTCACTGAAAGTATGTTTTTTTTTTTGTATATTAAAAGTTTGTTTTATAGCAAAAGCAGATCACTCCAACAGTCGTTTTTTGGCAAAAGCAGATAACTCCAAATTTCATGTTTTAGAGTTAAAAGAAACATTCATTTAATCTTTGTAATCTCCTCAGATGACAATGTAGATGCCTGACAAAGGTTGTCGTTGCGATCATAGATTGTATGGATGTGATTACACGCAACATGAGCTTTTCCCTCGCCATTGTAACGTGCTGCTTTTGCAAGGTTCAGTGAAAACTTTTCAGCTTTTATTTTCCTTTTACACCCTGAAGAAGATATCACAGGTTCATGAAGTTCATCGAAATTATCCATCCTCAATCACTTTTAGTCAGCTTTGAGAAACTCCTCTCAGCTAGCACATCTTTTCAAAGTGAAAGTAGCCTTGTCACCTGACCTCAATACAGCGCACTGATTCGCTAAAATGGATTTATCGGCTTCTGTTCAAAAACAATAAGGGCGATTGTTGGCTTCTGCAGTAAAACGTGAACTCGCGATGTCTTGAAAGTGGACAATACCGGTGTTGTGCCCATTTTCGGCTCCCTGCCAAATTATTACCCTCTTGTTGAAATCGCTACCTGATTGCCTAATCCTAACCCCACCCCTAATCCTAACCCCACCCCTAATCCTAACCCCAGCCCCACACCTAACCCTAAACCTACCAATACTAGGGGGGTAATAATCTGGCGGGGGTCAGAATTCGGGAGAAGGGTCTGGCTGCAGACTTGCACTTGCATTTTCAGACTTGCACTCTTTTTTATTTTATTGTATTTATTAATCATTTTTTAAATTGAATCTCTCAACATTTTACACAAGTAGCCAGGTGGTGAAGACAAGAAAAAAGAAACTAAATTACAATGTCACTTGTAATCGCCGCTTGCACTTTTTGCTACCTGTGAAGTCACTTGCAATCCACACAAACCGTGCGTGTTGCCAAAGGAGACGAGACGCTGTGGTGGTAAAACATAACATACAGGGTCCTGCAAGTCATCTGTAAGAGAAAAAAACAAGACCCTCAAATCCATGGCAAGCAACAGAACAGCCGAATATGAATGCAGTGCTCTCATTAAGTGCTTTTAAACCTCTCGTAGAAAATCATAAACACTTAATATGGTTTAATGTGTTAAGATAGTGCTATTAAAAGATCAAATTCAATATACAGTTTATTAATATAATGTATATGTATATAGTGTTTTCCTCCCATACCGCAAAACGTGGCATAATGTGGCATAACGGACTAAGATTATAAAGACCAAACTCAATATGCTTCTCTTCATTATTAAAACATAATTAATATGTAGCCTACAGATAAGCAGGTGAGCCCAGATTAAAGGCAACACGCAAAGTTTCGTTTTCCCATTTAGAATAAAATGTCTACAGCCCTTTTGTATCATTGTCTTTGTCCGTTAAGCTACATTAGGCTACGTGTTTTATTTATAATGATTTTTCTACGGGATGAAAACGTTTAATGTGCAACTTAACGCATTGCGTTCTGGGCTCGTCTGCTTGCCTGCACGGTGTTGGTCCTTTAATATCATTTAATGTATTTCTTAATGCGCGTTCATATGGTCTGTATAGTTTGCATCAACAATAAGAAATAGCCTACTGAATTTGGTCTTTATCATCTTAGTCCGTTATTATGCCACATTAAGTGTTTTGCTGTATGGGAGGAAAAGTAAAAGTTTGCTCGTTATGTTCATGGACATATTCTTGCCTTGTAGTACATTAAATTAATAAACTATATATTGAATTTGAGCTTTTATTTGCACTATCAGCGATATTAAATGTTTATGGTTTTCTACTGGAGGTTTAAAAGCGCTTAACGAGAGACTTTGCACATTGCGTTCATATTCGTTCATATTCGGCTGTTCTGTTGCCACGGATGACTTGCAGGGCCCTGTATGTTATGATATTAAATTAGTTTTAATCGTTTAACCACCACAGTGTCTCGTCTCCTTTGGCAACACGCACGGTTTGTGTGGATTGCAAGTGACGTCACAGGTAGCAAAAAGTGCAAGTGGCGATTGCAAGTGACATTGTAATTTAGTTTCTTTTTTCTTGTCTTCACCACCTGGCTACTTGTGTAAAATGTTGAGAGATTCAATTTAAAAAATGATTAATAAATACAATAAAATAAAAAATAAAAAAGACTGCAAGTGACGTCACTTGCGGAAGTGCAGGTGCCTGAGAGTGCAAGTCTGAAAATGCAAGTCTGAGAATGCAAGTCCTAATGCAAGTCCTATTGGAATTCGGCACAACACCGGCTTTTTTGACAAAACGTGTTTAGGGTTCAGATCGCGCTATATGTGGAGAATAATGCACGGCGATCAACTAATTTTTTTTTTAAAGTGGCGTTTATTGGATTTTGCAAATGAACTCTTCAAATATTATTGGATCTTCGTTGTTAAATTGTTGTCAATTTGTGTTCTATTATTATACAATACTGACAATTAGATCATGGTGGGGGTGCGAGTTTTTCTAGTAGGGCCCTATGACATCAGTTTTATTTTTTCTCAAATTCCGTTTTAATATTTTTTCTGGATTTCGTTTTTCCATTTTAATTTTTCTAGACTCTGTTTAATTTATTGCAATTTACAGCAATTTATTGAACGTTTAACAAAAAATTCATTTTTAATTCTCTATGAAATATGTTTTATTTTATTCTCAAATTCAGTTTTTATTTTTACCAAATTCTGATTTTTCCATTTAATTTTCTGGATTTCATTTTCATTAAACTTTTTAATCATCAATAGCACCTCTAATTAATTAATTAATTAATTTTATTAAAAAATATTTTATTATAATTATTATTTTTATTTTTGAGAAATACTTTGTTGTGTATTTACATTCTTCTGGTGAAAACAAATTCTGGTAAATAATTTTTCTTGTAATTATTCCTTAAATAATGTTTTAATAATAACCATATTATTTGTAGCAGCACTATCATTACATTAAGTAATATATTTCTGTCACAGTTTCTTCAAGTTAAACCAAATTTTTATTTTGACAGGTGGCTGTGAAGACCTTTAGTTTCTGATTGTATATGATATCACAATAGTTTTTCTCAAAAGAAATGGTAAAATGCTTATGAAGTGACTCTCAGAGCAGTTATGTTCATGAGTTCATGTGACTCTCAGAGCAGTTATGTTCATGAGTTCATGTACTCATTTATTGAGGCAGCAGAGGCTGAAAACACTGCACGCTTCAGTGTGTTTAGCGTTTTGATTTTAGTGTACTGAACTACTTTTGATTTATTCATCCAAAATTTGGCAAATTCTGTGACATTCCGCGTTATACAGTAAATTCCATTTTTATGATTGGATTCCGCGATTCTGTTCGTGTCGCAGAAATCATAGGGCCCCATTCTAAATTGGGGTGTGAAACTTTCTCCCACAAATAGTGAATTTACATAAAGGGTGGACTGTGATTACCAAAGCCACCTCATCTTGCGGTGCAGAAGCTGTTAGCACTGACTGACAAATCAGAAATCAGCAGGAGATCCATTCGAAAGCTCTTACCGCTCGTTTTCCTTAACCACCTGCTCCAGACTTGCTTTGACGTCTGTCATCTGCCTCTGAGTGTTTGACAGGGAGAAACAAACATGTGAGTGAGTGGGGGAGGAGGATGATTGAGCGAGATTGAGAGAAAGTGTACTCTTGAATGGCAAACTTATTATAGGACAAATTCACTTGACTTGGGATTAAACTGCAATTTAAAGCTGACAGCATGAAATCACCCCCATCAAGCCCTGACAGTCATAAAACCTCACTGTAATGTGAGCATTTATGTGGTGTATGCATTTGTGTAGTGTAGCATTGTGTACCTGATAGAACTTGAGCTGCATCTCCATCTGTTGTATGTGTCTGTCATATTCTTCTATTAGAGGAGCCATTAGACTGAAAACACACACCCAGGTCAGAAAACAACATCGTAAAACATTTAAGATTATAGGTTATTAACATTTAGGGTCCCATAATACTGGATTACATAGCAGTACAGTTATAATAATACTGTAATTACAGTATACTACTATCGATAGATTATAATTTTACACGTATTACATAATTAAAATGAAAACATCAATACTAAATTTTATATATTTTCTAAATAAAGAAATATGCAAAAATATGCTAAAGTTGTCACCACAATAAAAGAAGGTAAAGGTGAGAAAATTTTACAGAGCACACATTCAGTTCATACAATATCAGTAAAAAATTTCAACCACTCTTTCAAAATGAGATCATTTACAGCGGCATGGTGTTAATGAAAAGGCCTGATTTTTTTTTTTTTTTTTTTTAATTATGAACTGGATGCATGGTTAAAATAGAGGACTTGAGAGCCAGAGACTGTGGTAGTAGGTTTGTAATTGGCCGTAGAGACTCACCCGCTGTCTGAGAGCCAGGGAGCTGCAGATTCCATAACCACATCACCTGTCTGGGGGGGGATTGAGAAAGACAAAGAGAGACTGAGAAAGATTTTTTTTAGTCTACACACAGTGTCTCAAGCCTTTATTTGGGATTTCTGGTTTATGAATTTAAATAAAGACTTAATGACATTTTTAAGACCAAGAAAAGCTACAGAATAAATTGAATGGAACATAATACATCAATTCATCATTATTTCTTTTCTTGTTTTCTAGTACAAATGTCTAAAAGATTCTTAAATCATTTACTTGAGAAGTAAAATGATATATAAAAAAATTTGTTTGCGGTGAAACTGATCAAAACAGAGTGAGCTTATTATTAAAACAAGAACAAATATTTGCCAATGGGGAAAACAAGATTTCATACCCCATTGACAGATATTTGTTCTTGTTTTAAGCATAAACTCAATTTTTTTTTTTTTCAATTTAAACAAAACAAGACCTCTTATGGTCAATCTGCATCTTAAGTAAATGTGTCTTGATTTAAGAATGTTTAGATGTTTGTTTTGGAAAACAAAGCAAAAATACTGAGGAAGATATTCATTCTTCTGCAGTGCATGCAACATTTAATGACATGATTTTATGAATTTAAGAGTTTCTGCTTCAGTTTAAGACCTTGTTAGGGCTTAATTTGCAGAAGGATGAATTAGGAATTAAGAAATCATATTTATTTTATGAATTTTCTGTTTACTTTCCCCCAATTGCTCTGGCTTAAATTCAGTCAAAATTAAAAATCTGTCATAATTTACTCTCTTGTTATTCCAAACCTGTTGGGAAAACATTCACTTTCGCTGTTAGTTCTCACATTGAACCTTAACATCTTTTACATTACGCAGAAGTCATACAGGTTTGGAACAACGTGAGGGTGAGAATGATACTTTGTATTTATTTAGCTATGAACTCTTCCTTTTATACTTAACAAAACATTCATTATGCACCATAGGTGCATTATGTCATTATCTAGAGTTGATCTTCTACATAACACAACAAATAAAACTGCCATCTAATTATAGAACTAACCTGTGACACTGAGGAGGGAGGAGGAAATTCATCCTGATATCGACCCAGGACGGAGTTTAAACGATTCACTGATTAGACATAAAAACAAATTTCAAGTGCTGATGAATATGCATGATTGTAAAACTGAGCATGTATCTGCACACCATCACTTCTGAGATCTAGAGTAATTCACCTTGATCTCGAAGAAACTCGACTTCGGTTGTCATTTTTTGCATCTGCAACAGCAATAAACTTTGTTAGGTCAAACGTTTCTGCAAAGCATATGCTTTCCAAAAATGTATCATCAACATAACTATAATAACATTTAGTATGTGGGTCGGTAGGTAGTATGCAACGGGGAACAATTTGCTTTACTGATGCAGTCAGTTTATACACAGCCAGCACAAATGATCCCTGGAGACTGTCTTTGTGTAGGAATATCAGTTTACCATTGAATTAACTGACTCTATAGAACCATATCATTTTGGTCTAATCGAGTAAACGTACATTATTAAAGTAGCTTCTTACGAAATGACATATTCTTCAATGGATTAAATGGAAAGGAAGCGAATCTGGTGTGTAATCTCAGCAACAGCTTTAGGCATCATTGGTATCCAGGTGGAGATTTGCATTGGCTAACTAGCAGGCTAACAGCTACCCATATTTCAACATTCATTATAAACGTGCTGAACACTGTCCTAAAACTTAAGTGAATTACAAATGTTTATTTTTTCCACCGCGTAATATGAAACATGACAAATAGCAGAAATACGTAAATAAATGTACTGTTATTAGAATAGGTACCTCCAAATCCTTCCGCCTTGTAGTTTAAAGATCCTCCCAGCCAATCAGATTCATCTTCACGGACGCTCGGATTCAACCTCAGAGCCAATCAGATTCATCCTGAGGAACGCGGTGCAACTTATTAACATGTTCCCGGGAAACTTCAATCCGCTTGCGTTCCGCGCGGTTTATGGAGCTCCTGTTTTTTCATGGTTCTTGAATTGAGGAACTATCAAGATGAGGACCCTCGATGTGATCGAATAGGGTAAGACTTTACTTCAGTATTTTTTATTTATTTTTATTTTATTTAATTCTGACCATGTGCCTAAACCTATGTGGGATGCTTAGTTGATGTGTCTGAAATCAGGAAGTGTTCTTCCAATAACATCAGGTGTTAAGTTTCTGATATCAGATGCATTGCTTATCAATGACTGTTGAACTTTATTCCACATCAGACAGTTCTGTGACCTGAGCTGCTTAAGACGTATTAGAGCACAGAACTATGGATATGTAGGCTTTATATATAAACAGACATATAACAAGAATATAACTTTTGAGAACTTAACCAGATAGTCATTTTATTAGTATTATTTTAGGTGTTGATAGAACTAAATAATATTTTACCATGCTTAACAGTGTCTGCGTCGGTTGTATCCTCCTGACTGCCATGGAGTTCCATATCAAACACACCTGGGACAGCTTACCTGTGGATCATGAGCCGGTAAAGATTCGCTTCTCACCTGGTGAGGATGGTTTATTAATGCAGGTGTCTGCTCCTTTCTTTAATGACCCCCCTGCACCAGCCGGACCACCTGGAGAGCCGTTCCCTGGTCTCTGGGACTATGAGGGTATGTTCATCTGTACTTTTAATAAAATGCCAGTTTGTCAGTTTTGGTTCGTAGATTGAATTTCTTACTTTCATGTAATTAAATAACAAATCAGTGCGATCAGCTGATCATGTTGCATACACACATGCAACCTTGATCCTTGGACTATCTAGATAATTACTAGATAATTACTTTGGTGGAAACTTGAATTAAAAAGTGGAAAAGGTTAATGAAACACTTAAATGTTTACCTTTCACTGACAATTTTTTACAATTGGTGCTCTTTGACTAATTTTTCAGTGGTGGAGTCATTCTTCCTGAACAACAACACTGAGCAGTATCTGGAGGTGGAAGTCTGTCCGTAAGTTAAGCCTATAGTGTTTTTCAGGCAGCAGGAAGATTTTTCATTGCTAACGTGTAATTGAAATAATACTTTAATTTTACAGTCATGGACAACACCTCATTCTGCTACTGAATGGAAAACATAATGCGTTTATGGTAAGAAAATCCACATTGTACATTAGTTTTTTAACGTGTTCAGCTTTTAAAAAGTATTTACATTAGTGGTTAAAAGTTTTGGGTCTTTTTATGTTTTTTTTTTTTTTTTAATAAAAAGTCTCTTATTCTCTTATTCCAATGCTGCATTTATTTGATCAAAAATAAAGTAAAAACAGTAATATTGTCAAATATTATTACAGTTTAAAATAACTTTTAATTTTAAAATGTAATTTATTCCTGTGATGGTAAAGCTGAATTTTCAGCAGGCATTAGTCCAGTCTTCAGTGTCACATTATCATTCAGAAATCATTTACAATCAATTAATTTGCTGATTTAGTGGTCAAGAAACATTGGTTATTATTATAGATGTTGAAGACAGTTGTGCTGCTTAATATTTTTGTGGAAATTATGATACATTTAAGAGTGCCTTTACTGTCACATTTGATCAAGTACAGTTTATAACAGCAAATGGGTAAACATTAAAATGCAGGAATGTAATAGTACAGGAGATAAAAATGCAAAGTGATATGAAATGTTCTCATGCTACTCTTGACCATTAGCTTATAACCTGTTACAGCAACAACTCCCTCTATCATTCAAAGCCAATATAGAGGGCAAGACATGGAAGGGAGAAGCACTTCTACCTTGGAGGTATTTCCCTCAGGGCATTAATAAGATGAATTCCTATGCCATCCATGGCTCTGGAGCAGGAAGGACCTATGAGGCTCTGTATCCTGTTCCTAGAGAAGACCTAGTGGAAGGACAGGGACCAGACTTGTAAGTTTAGATATCTTAAAATTACATTTATCTGTTTCCTTTTATTGAATCTTAACATCACCAGGATCTTAACGTTTCCTCTCTCATCTGAACAGTCATCGGCTTGAGTATTTTCAAGACTTCACTTTGCAGAGCATTATGGGAGAAGACTGGGTTCAGCCAGACTCTGACCTGTGGGATTTGGCAGCCAAATGACCAGCTGAAAATCACAAATGAAGTTAGAACTGTCTTATAACCAGCTTTTTAATGCGGTAATTGCTTGCAATTTGCTTCCATGTCTATGTTAGAGCACAAACTCCACTGCAGTCTAATCAAAGTTAATGATGTGGCTTATTTTAATGTGGGTGTAATAGCAATATAATGGCTTTTATTATCACAATTTAATAAATCTTCTATCAGTAATGCGGCACTAATCTCAGCAGCAAGTACTCCATCCAGCACCAAATATCTATGCAATATGTAGCAAACGGGAATTGTTAATTTTATACGGAAACAAAAATAACCATTTAATAATGGAGATGGTAAATGTGGAAACATTAAATAAACAAATGATAACATTTAAGTTTTCCTTGTCCTGTTTTGGAGATTGGTAGGCTAACAGATGTGGTAACAATATGGCATATATGAAATATAAGTTACATGAAGATTCTTCAGAAATTCTCCTTATGTTTTCAAGAGAAAAATTAGTATAATTATCCACTGACATGTGCCTAAACCTACCACAAGATAATTCCTTAAATCCCTTTTTTATCTGTTATTAAGTCTGCAGCAAGCTAGTGCAACCCTTGAGTATCTGACACAAGCTGAAGGAAAACTTATTTGCCTATTTCTGCGATAGCCTATAAATCCTCTTCTAAAAACAGCCGAGCTTTAACTCTCTCAACAAACCCATGCGTATAATCAATAGGCGCAGCGTAAACTACAAATTAGCTGCTAATAAGACGGAACACGGGTTTATAATTACAGCCGCTGTCCGTTAAATGAATATTAACAGTGACTAATTACCGAGACGCTGCTCTCGCGCTGCAGAACTCCTGACACGAGCGCGCACTGCGGGCGTGAGCTGAATGCGCGCTCTGTACCTGAGAGCGAAGGTCACGGCTAACTTATTAAAAAGATTTTGAACTTAGCTTTTATGCAAAAATATTTCTGATATCATAACTTAAAATTTAAAAAGGCACATTTTAAGGGTTCGTGTTACAGTGCTATTACTTAAACTCCGAGTTTATGGAAACAAGTATCCTGTAATCTGTTAATATGTAATTAATATGCTTGTAAATGCTTGATTATTTATTAATTTTATTAACAATTAATTATGGCATTCATTATTTGTAGTCTCACACATACAAAACAACAACAACAACAAAAAAAAAACCAACAACAAAAAAAAAAACATTAATTATATACACGTCTGTATCAATAAATAGGCCTATATTAATTGTTTATATGTAATATGAATAACATGGAAAAAGATGTTAGTCAAGTTCATCTGTTGGGAATGCAGGGAGGCATGACACATTACTAATATATTTAGCCTAAATAAATAAATAAATAAAAATAGAATCCAATAGAAAGAATCACATCCAGGCCCGTACTCAAATTACACACACACAGACTTGGTGTAATCGCATTTGTTCTCTCCACATGCAATCTATTCACTGGGGGAAATAGCAGAGTACAAATTGCTTCTTGTTAGGAGCAGAGCGAAGTCAATCAGATGGCCTTCCACTCATGTTTTTTAAATCAGGGACAATTTATGCACTGACATTTTATAATTGATAGGAGGCCTGTTCAAAACTGAATGGGTAGATTGGGCACTGGCATGTTTTCAGAGGTATTTCTGCCAGCTGAACAGCGTTAGCCGCCCGGAAATGGAATAGATTTCATCGACTAGCTACACATTAGATACAACCCTGAACGCCAAAGGGAGGGGTAAATATTGTCACTCCTTTTTTTTTTTTTTTTTTTAAATAAGAATGAATCATGTTTGTTATTTGATTCCATTATATCCATAATGGACCTGTTTACCTGTCGCTTTTGCCCCTTCCATCCATTTGTCACAGGCAGGTAATATCTGCACTAAAATATTGATTCCCATCTATTGGAAAACACATTAACAAACAAATATTTTGAACCTGCAATAGTGTCTAGTGGCAGTTTACAGAGCATTTTTTCCCCTATCAGAGATAATTTTGATATATTTTTTTTGTTTTGTTCATCACTAAAAAATATCAATCATTGCGCTCTGAGCTACAAAAATGTGTTTCCATGGCAACAAAAGCTTTTCTGGATAAAAGGGGCTGTCAGGGAGAATATTTTCCTTTATAACTCTGTCATAATCATAAACATTAGTACAATACACTCTCTCTCACGCACACACATCAGTGAAGCCCATTAAAGGCCACTATAAAAGAAGGAGGCCTAAAAGTAAAGGATGATAAAGAACCACGCTCGCAAAGCGGAGGTTATTTTTACAGATTTTAAGGGGAGGGGAAGATGATAAATCTGAGTTGGGAGGCAGTAATAAGAGAGAATGGCAGGCAACACAACATTATCAGGCTGTTTGTGCTTTGTGGAAGTGCTGGAGGGGGGAGGGCTGCCGAGGAGAGCCTTTACCCGCGCGACACCCTCTGATTGATAGTGGAATAAAGGTCGTTCCGTGTGATGAATGAATATTTCGATATAACCCAATCACGGTGCACAGGAAAACGAATGACTGGATGAGAACAAGATGAGCGGGTCCACCGAGGGCACGGCACGCAGGGCCAGCAGAGACACTAAATCACAAAATAACAGAATTGAACTTTATATGGCCATAAATGGGAGAGTATGTGGACAGACGGGGTTGAAAACGCTACCTGGATACTCTCAGCTTTTCTGTCAATACTAAACCCATGAAGAAAGAGAAAGAGGTGGGGGAGACGCGAGAGACGGAGCCAAGAGTCTTTCCGCAAGACATTTAGAGGTCATGCTCTAAAGCGAACGTGGTAATTGCGGAGTTGTTCATAAAGTGCTTAACTCACAGTGAGACGCTCTGTTTGTGCACGAGGGTCAGTTTGATGGAATATCAGCTCCCATTTGTCTGAGAGCCACAGATTGGTAAGCAACATGGGAACAAAATACTTTTTGTGATTTCTGAATCATTAGCCACTCTAGGTAAGTGCAGTAAAACTATTTGCTCTACAAAAGAGTGTTTATGAATATTCTAAGAAATACCAGTTTGTAATATCAAGTAGCACAATGGGGTATTTGTGTACAGCTAAAATAACTAAAAGCAGATTACTCCGGAAGCCTTGAGTTCACAATATTGCCAGTTACCTTTTGTTTCACAAACTAAAATAACTGCCAACAAAGCCACAGCAGAATAAAACCTTTTTTTTTTTTTATCTCTGTACTGGTGTTCCTGAATGAATCATTGTTTTTTTGAATGATTCAGGTTGAGTGAATAATTCAATGACTTGTTTTGTTCCTGAATGAATAAGACTGTGTCTGTAATCACTTTCATACCCTCATTCACTATTCCCTACATTACTTGACTAACATAATCCATTTTCTGCTGATACACAGGACACTGTCCAAATTCGCTCATTTGTTTTCACTCATGGAGTAATGTAGGTAATAGTAAATGAAGTATGGGGGAGATTTTAATTACAGTCTTATTTGTTCCAGAACAAAACAAATATAGGTAAGTCATTGAATTATTCACTCAACTGAATCGCTCAAAAAAAAAAAAAAATAAAATAAAATAAAAAAATAAAAATAAAAATCTCATTCAGAAACTGAATCTGTTGTGGCTTTTCTTAGAGTTATTATATAAATGCCAATAATTGTTGTATAAAAGTAATATCAAACTCACAATCATTCTATTCTGGAATTTCTTCTATAATGTGCCTTAAATGATCTTCCTATGTTACTGCAGGAATATCTCTGGCTCTGCAGCCATTTAGAAAGATTTTTAACTAATTGTTGAATAAGGCTTAATGGACTGTGCTGCATGTTAATTACCCTATAAAACATTAAATAACCATTTTGGAAAACATCAAAGTAGTCAATGGAAAATCATCAATTAGTTAATCCAGTCTCTTTGCTTAATTAGCAGAAAATGTCGGAGGCATCTTGGCCTTTTCTCAATTTAAAAGCTCCACATAAACATAGAAAACAAGAGGGCATTATTTGCTTGTCAAGTACTATCATACTAATATTTCATAAGCTATCATAAAGCGGGTGACTAAGCCTGGGAGAGAGAGAGAGGGTGAGAGGAAAATTTTTCATTATTGCTTTGCCTTAGTCATTTGCTTCTTTATCTTCTGGCTGTGGTGATATCAGAATGCCATAGAGAAGATATAGCAGGCAAAAGATAAAACTGACACGTCTCACTCCAGTTAACTCTGCTTCTCTTTCTGCTGACAGAAATACTCATCTGCATGTCCAACAGGATCATCTCTTGCACTCATATTAAAGTCTGAAAAGCTCAGACATGTCTGCTCGCTTTTACTCCTCTTTTCTTTTTGTGTCACTTTGCTTTCTGACACGGTACCATCTGTCTCACGGCATGAGTTTCTCAGCATTATCCAATTATCTAAGAGGTAAGGCATGTACTGCTCAGGTTGCTACCTTGACAAAATCAATAAGCATTCATAATGTCTGATGCTACCGTCTTCGGAGCACACCGTGATCTTTGGTGAAAAGAAGAAAATAAAGAAGATTGTGGTCCTGGAGAGTAAGGACAAATGACAATAAAGCAAAGCTGGACAATGGAGTGGAATTGGGTTCCGTGAATCAAAACAAATAAGGTTTGCTTTCACAGAGTATGCTGAAATTATTCAGTGTTATGAACACAATACACAGAGTACAGGAAGCAATGGACCATTACAAGAAGAAGAAATGTCCATTTACACAGAACAAATGATGGGAAAGGTCCATGCACTGCTGGCGCTTTCCACAAATAGGGTGTACACTAAGATGCACAATAATGTGAACTATTAGTTTGGGGGGGAAAAAAAGCATGAAAAATGTAATTAGGTTTCAATCCATCAAAGTCTGCCCTCACCATTAAAATGGATTGTTCCACATCAATATGTTTTCAATACTTATGAATACAAACTGTTGTGCTGACTGTATTTGTCAATCTCAACCAAGCGACGTCTTAATTTATATTAAAGTTTTTTTTTTAATGGATTTTAGTGAATTTTCAACTAATTATTTAATATTAGTTCATTCAACTTTGAAATATATTAAATATTTATTGCTAAAAATACCAAATCATGTTTGTTAAACAAACAAAATAATTGCTACCCATAAAATAAAAGAAAATAAAGGTTAAAAGTTGAAGATTAATATTTACTGGCCATTTACATTTACACTGACCATTTGTATAGGCTATACACACACAACCAGCTCAAATAAGAGGTTGTCCTTTGATGGCTAAACACTTATGCTACCCAGTGGAAAACCTTATTTTCAAATATATCTGTCTGACTTCTCTTTTTATTCTCTCTCTCTCTTTCCAGCCCTATTTTCTCTCTCTCATCCTCCACTTTATCCACCTTAGGGAAACATTTCCACCTACACTGTAATTCTTACGGTTTATTTATTTATTTTATATTTATTTACTTCTTTATTTATAACACATATCTCAACTTTCTTTCTCAACCATAAAACAGCTGCATGTCTGTAACACCTTGACTGTAGATATAAACACTCACAGAATGTTGCAGCAACAGTGTCAGACCTGTGTTCCTCTCCTCTTGTGTTCCCACGTGCTCCCTGTGTCTCCATGTCCTTATTTGGGTTTTCCTGTTTCCTGTCCTTGTTATGTGTAATTAGTTCCAGGTGTTCCTTGTTTTCCCCTCTTTAGTCCTGTCTATTTATAGTGTGTTCTGCCCCTGTTTCCTGTCGATCGTCATTCTGTGTCTCCATTCTCCCGTTTACCTGATGTCATTAACGTTTTGTTATTTGTTCTACTCCTCGTCTCCACGCTCCTTCCTTGTGGTATCGTGACAAACGATGATTTTATAAATTAATCTACAAATATTGTAGATTATATAGGGTGGATTAGTGTAATGTGGGACACTTTTTGCAATTTTGACTTGTGTATCATATTTTCCATATGAAGCCAAAACAATAAATCAAAATCTTATACCATTTTGAAATCCCCAAGATGTTTCCTAACTAAATCAGAAGAAATTTTGCAGATATTGTAATTATAGGGGAAATGGCACACATTTTAATGCTCCTTGTGCCAAATCGTTTAAGAATTTGTGGATTTTCTAATGTGGGACAGTACGTGCTCAAATCTGGGACACTATGATTTGTGTTAGAAATAGTTTAATTTTTACAAAGTAAACTTCACATTTAAAACTCCTGGTTAAACGTGCATAACCATGTTTGCTGAATTAATTTAGTAGACCTATGGTGTGTTTGCTGTCTTCATCAGCTTGTCTAAAAAACTAGTAGCCTATATGTTCATATGAAATGTTAAATACAACTATATAACACAGAAATCTTATACTATTTAAAGGAATTTATTTAAAAAAAATGTCGGATTTTTGGCAGCAACAATAATAATAACCATGTAATGGAGTCAAAAATATAAAACTGGACTTAATAAAGATAACAAAATAATTTCATAAATGATTTTAAAAAGATTCAAACTTTGGAACATGGAATGCCTTTAAAATTGTTATTAAACTTCTATACTCTGCACATGGTAAGAATATGGAACATGTATTTTCAAAAGCATGTGTTAAGCACATTGTAATGGTAAAAACACTCCATAACAGACATTAGAAGTCGTGGCCAGTCATGGCCTTATCATAGTCCAAGATCTCATCGTCTTCTAGTCTCAACATTTTTAATCTGGATCTTAAAACAAATAATATTGCTGCATTATAAGCCCAAAAAATAACAAAATTACATGTATGGCATTTAACTTTCTTAATGCATATTTTATCAATTGAATAACAGAGAATATTTGACTGTCCCACATTAGTCAAAACGTGCTGTCCCACTTTTGAAACATCCTTTTCTAAAGTGGGACAACAAAGATTTCTTTAAATAGAAAGTATTCTTAACACATTTTAACAATATTATTGCAAAATTTGTTGTACAAATACATCACAAATATAATTTGATAATTTAGAAAATTGTTTTATTTATAACAGATTTGTATCCTTAACATTAATTTTGTCTAAACCCTATGTCACTAATCTTTCTTTGAGTGAACTTTACAAGAGGTACTTCCTGTTTGATGATTTTCATGGCCACATTTCTGACATAATTTCCAGAAAGTCAAGTGATTTCACTAACTTGACACCCCTGCTTGAATTCAACACCAATCATGTTCACTTTAATGTTGTAAAATAAGAGATAAACACACTGAAGCTTAGGTGTCCCACATTAGTCATTGTCCCACATTACACTAATCCACCCTATGTCATTAATAACATAAAATGCATAACTTGCATAAAATTTACCATAGTATTGTTGCTTTTCTGTAAATAACTGTTATTTAAAATATTCAAGCTTTCGGAATATTCATTAATTTTACTGACAGTGGTTGTAAATACCAAGTTAGTACAGCTGAGTTGGAGCAACAAAAATAACTGTGGTAGTTTGGCAGAACTTGGTTACCATAGTTATATTTTGTAAGGGTAATTACAAGCAACCAGAGAGACATACGGAACCAATATGCGCAAATAAATGTGACACAAATCAAGTTACACAACACAAACTGCAATCTGACAGCACCACATGTCAGAACTCAGAAGTGATAATGGAAAATAAGATTTATAGTACTAATGAATGAAAGGCAATGTGCTAGAATATGGCAAAATCATCTAAGATTGCCATGTTAGAATATTTATAAAAACAACAGTTTTCAATTATTTTAAAAGACTAAAACAAGAAAGAACATTAACAAAACACTTGTGATACATAACTGATCTTAATTCATTAAAATGTCATGTTACTTTTTGAAAAATTCTCACAGGCTGCCATTGAGATCAGTTACATCATAAAAGTGTTTCCACTGTTAAAACACTTGCAATTACCAAATACGACATCCTGCAAAAATACACATTTTAGAATACATGCACCCATGACAACTACATTGACTTAAAGCAGTGCTTCCCAAACCTGTCCTGGAGGACCCCCTGCCCTGCACATTTTGTATGTCTCCCTAATCAGACACACCCAATTTAGTTCTTGCAGTCTCTACTAATGAGCTGATGAGTGGAATCAGGTGTGTTAGATAAGGGAGACATACAAAATGTGCAGGGCAAGGGGGCCTCCAGGACAGGTTTGGGAAGCACTGACTTAAAGAAATGTTTACCCATTTTGATAGAAATTAAAAAATCCAGCCTTGATAAAACTGAATTCATAAGCACAAATCAGTCAGCAAGACCATCATCTTGTGATTGCTTTAGGGCATATATTTGATATTGACATATCCCAGCTGCCATAAGACATCTGCATGCATCCGATGACATTCTGAATTAATTACAATTAATTTTACTCAGTGCTGAGTGCAACCAGCTAATCAGGACTACAAGTGCTCATATGTCTCAGAGAAATTGCACAAAAAATAAAGATATGTGTACCAAGATCAGAGGGACTTCACCATCAATATTCATCTAATGTGTCATTTAGAATCAAGAGCCCTCCATTTGGGATCATCAGGAATTCAACTAGAATTTAAAATGATTTTGGATCTCAGTCTAGGAATTGGAATTCATAGGCTAAAAGGCACTGAAAAAGAGTCCCAGAGGAATGGATTTTAATACGAATTTATCCACTGGTGTGACTGAAAGATTAGGTGGAAGTATATATCTTTATATATAAATATATATACACTACCGGTCAAAAACGCATAAACTGCAAAACAAATTATACATAGAGCAAATACAGTATTATTGTGAAATATTTTTAGAATTTAAAATAGCTGTTTTCTATTTGAATATATTTTAAAATGCAGTTTATTCCTGTGATGGCAAAGCTGAATTTTCAGCATCATTACTCCAGTCTTCATTGTCACATGATCCTTCAGAAAACATTCTAATATGCTGATTTGATGCTCAAGAAACATTTCTTATTTTTATCAAAGTTGAAAACAGTTGTGTACATTTTTTTTTTTTTTTTTTTAGGATTTTTGATGAATAAAAAGTTGAAAAGAACGGCATTTAGCTGAAATAGAAAGCTCTTGTAGCATTACAAATGTCTTTACTGTCACTTTTGATCAATTTAATGCGTTCTTGTATTCAAGTAATAATTTCTTTCCAAAAAAAAAAAAAAAAAAAATCAGTCTGTCTTTTTAAATAGTAGTGAATACAATTAAAAAAACAGTAATATTAGAATGATTTCTGAAGGATCATTTGACACTCAAGACTGGAGTAAAGGCTGCATATTAAAACAGAAAATGTATTTTTTATTTGTAATGATATTTCATAGCATCTCATCCAAAGAGGTCGTCAGAGGAAAGATATGTGATCCCTTGTGTGTGGTTATGTCAGGGTGAAGGGTTCTCTCTGAGGTGCGGACTAGACTTCTGTCATCGGTAGATAAGAAGGGAAGAATGAAGTAAGCACTTGGGGTTTGAGGAAAAAAAATGACATTAAAAAAACCTGACAGCAGTAAGGATGACCACACGCTGAGCATTACTAGCCACCAAACGGACAGCAGCAACACCCCTTAGCAACTGTTTCATCTCCACTGTGACAGAACCACTGCTGCAGTGATAGCTCACTGACTTTATATCAGGCTGACCATAGACGTGACCTTCACTCTCCTGTTTAAGGAAGTCACACATCAGCTCTACCCCATCTTTCTCTTCTCTAATAAATAACAGGGCAACACTATTTTAAGGTGTCCTTGTTACGTTACATGTACTTACTATTATAATAACAATAAATTATGCATAATTACATGCAAGTAACCCTAACCCTAATCCTAAACCTACCCATATAGTAAGTACATTTAGTTAATTAATATTATGCAGTAATTAAATGTATAATTACACTGCAACAAGGACACCTTAAAATAAAGTGTAACCAATAACAGTAGTATTATAATTTTGGACATGTGCATTTTTGGAAGCATGTTTGGGTACCATAGTAATTTTGAATTCTATGAATATGAACTTAAGTGATTATAAATCAAATCTTCATGGTAATAACATTTAGAAATTAATTACAATAGTATTCAAATTCAAGTTCAAGTTCACGTTTATTTATAAAGCACATTTAAAAACAACGAGTGTTGTACCAAAGTGCTGTACAATTTATACACATAATTAAATAATATCTAAAGCAACGACAAATAAAAACTCATAAGATACAAATAAAAGCATGCAACATAGACCACAAACAACAATATAACCCACTATTCTCAGGCCACACCATAGGCTAAAGAGAATAAATGAGTCTGCAACATATGTTTCAGACATTTGGTATTTTAAACAAGTATAGCATGGTAGTACCATGATATTTTTGGAAGTATCATAAAAAAACCATGATGCCTGAATTTTGATTCCATGGTATTATTCGAAATACCACAGTATAATCATCTAATGCCATCACTATACCATGGTACTGCCACATTACATTTTGGTAAGGGTAATATTATGGTATTCTTTGAAGTATACTTTGTAAATACCATGGTATATATGATATCATTCAGTAACATGGTAAAAATGAAAGCTTAATGGTCATAGCATTTACAAAAAAAAAAAAAAAAAAAAAAAAAAAAAAAAGTACCATGATATTACTGTCAGAGTCTTGTCTGTTTCGTCTTTTGTGTTTCCCCTCCTTGCCCATATTTGGTCCTTCCTGTTCCTGTCCTTGTTAAGTTTGATTGTTTATTGATTTCGTTCAGGTGTGTGTCTAATTATCATGTGTATTTAGTTCTTGCCCGTTCAGTTCATTTGCGTCTGGTCTACTCGTTATTCCCGGTGTTCCTGTGTGTCAGCCCTGTCTTGTCTTGATTTGGATTTATTAAAGACTGTATTTTGAGTTATCCTCGTCTCCTCGCTTCCCTCGTGTGTGCACCGTTACAGAAGACTAGACCTAAACCGTAAGCGGCGCCCATTCACCTCGTTTTGTTTTGTTCATTTTTTGAAAGTTTTTAGTTTGTTCCTGTCTGTTTGTCCCGCGGCAAGGAAGTCGCCGCTCGTAATCCCGCCATAGCCCGCTGATAAAGCGTAGTAGTTCGGCAGGATCGCGAGTCCGCCGTCCGCAGCTCCCTCAAGCCTGCCGCCGTCCGCGGCTCCCTTGCAAGAACCAGCTCGCCGCCGCCACTGTGACAATTACCACTTAGCATACGTATATTTAATTTATTTATTGCACATGGTTCCACGGTACTACAATGGGATTTTGGACACGTAGCATGGTAGTACCATGAAAATACCATGATGATGCATGAATTTCAGAACCATATACTAGTATTACCATCTGATACTATCACCATGATACCATCACATTATTTTTTTAGTAAGGGTAATATTGTGGTATTCTTAGAAGTATATTGGTATTTTGGACAAGTAGCATTGCAGAACCATAATATTTTTGGAAAAACCATTAAAATACCACGATGGTACATGAATTTCAGTACTACCATCTGATAACATCACTATACCATGGTGCCGCCGCATTACTTTTTTAATAAGGGTAATATTGTGGTATTATTTAAAGTCTCTTTATATATTCATTGTATATGAATATGGTAATCATTCAGTTCCACGGTATATGTGAAAGTACCATAGTATTACCATCACTGTACTATGGCACTACCATACTGTACTGTGGTACTACCCAGTGTAAGGTAAGAGAGGCACTGTAAAGAAACCAGAAAACCACTGTCAGCAGCCAATTAAAAAAAGAATACAATCTACATGGAGTTCTTGTTTGGTACACAATGAGGAGCTCAACTCTCTTTTAAAACAGTCGCTGCACATACTTCACACATCTGTTAGATCTCACCACTAACTTTTGAACATGGTAAAATAGCTCTCCAAACTTCCCCTCAGGGGTGGAACTTTTCTAAGCTTACTGTCCGTTCACACTCATCTAACCCAGCTTGAAGAGATTCTTCACTATAGGCAAACCTTAAATGGACAGTTCACCCAAAATATAATAATTCTCGTTTACTCACCTCAACGTAGTTCCAAACATGTATGACATTCTTTTGTCTGTGAAACAGTAAAGAGTACATTTTTCAGAAAACTGCACTTAATTAATGTGCACTTGCAATGTACTTCAAATCTTAGAATAAAAAGAAAAAAAATTAACTTGTACATAATATAATTTTAATGAAATAAAAGCTGACTTCTGTGTACTTAAAGCAAGTTACTGACTGTTTCTTAATACTTAAGTATGCACTTTTAAAATTTTTAAACTTTTACTTCAAAGTACATTCTATATTTTATTTAATTTTATAGCATGTTTAAAGTACCTTATTATATTTTTAACTGTACATTACATTTGAAATTAATCTATCTTAAATGTACTAAATTGTAACTATCATTACAAATACATTTCATTACATAAACAAGTTTCAGTATGAAAAGTATTAAATTATTCGGCTAATACTACGTAAAACTACAAACTAAAATTTAATTTAAATAAATAAACATCATATTCAGTTCACAATTTTCTTTTAAAGTATATTATTTCCGTAATAAGTACTCTTTTTAAAAGTATGCTAAAATTTATTTAAATTAAATTAAGTTAATTAATTTAATTTTTTCCAACAAGGAAGACATATTACATCTGAAGGCAATAACACTCCTAGCTGACTCTCAGTGGATTGAAAAGTGCAGCATAAAGATTCTGCTAAATTTCTCATTTTGAGATCCACGTAAGAAAGAAACTCATACGCGTTTTGAACAACATTAAGAATGTTCAGAATTTTCATTTTCCAGGGAACTATTTCTTTACTACTGTAACTGGAGGATCCAGCAGTAAAACAAATTCCATCCTTGGTTTGCCGTGGCCTGGCGCTTCTTCAGTCTGATTGGACGTTTTTTTTGTGTGTGCTGCCATATGAAACCATTTGGAGAAGTGTTCTTCTGACCCCACACATTAAGCACATCAAGTCTTTATGGGGGATTATTACACGCCATTAGCTGGTGTATTGTGTATGAGATGATGTAAGATCTTAAAGAGGACCCTCTGGCTGTGGTAAATGGTCATCACTCTTTCTCTCTATCTCTGCCTATCTATCTCTCTATCCGTCTATCTCTCTGGAGGGAGTGTAGCTATGTAAAGGGCTAAATGGATCCACTCACGCTTCTGATGGTCTCTTGCTAACCAAAATGGATACGGGGTCCTGACCTTGACTTGGCCATCTATGTTCGCTTTGGGAACATCCCAGCGCTAGAATGCGTGTGCGTGTAAGTTGAAAAAATGGTCCAACGAGGAAACTTGTCTGTTTTTATACAGAGTGATTTTCTGAGTTTTGGAGTCTTTATAGCACTTGTCACATCCTGTTACGAAAGATGTGAATAAGAATGTTGAGTGTGTCTTTTAGCTGATCCCACCTGATCTTCTTTCCCCCATCGCTCTGAACTCCTGACAGCAGCTACTACAGCTGTCTGTGTTTCCTTGAGCATGCATTATTTTTATTTAAAACGATGTCAATCCTCCCACACATACGGGTTATCATCATTATTGTGGATGTTCCCAAAACCTGGTGAGCTGCATGAATAAAAAACATTTTAAGGCAACCAAATGTATCCTTTGAAAACGCAATCCCACAATGCATTGCGCTGAGCTCAAGGGGGAAAAACCCAAGATGGTTCATGCTGATTATAAAGAAATGTATATTTCATTCAGCACTGAAAAGCATGAATCTGTGTTGTTATTGTTAACTAAAACTAAAGCTATTAATTTTTTTTTTTGATAATTGAAATAAAGCTGAAATAAAATATGTTAGATGAAAAACTCAACTTAAAAGCTTAAACGAAAATAAGGAATGTCCTTTTGGCAACGAACTAACTAACTAATTAACTAACTGACTAAATAACTAACTAAAAATGAAATAAGTTTGATTTGAAGTACTAAAATTAATAAAACTGAAATAAAAATAATTAAAATAAACAGAAATATGGTAACACTTTACAATAATATCCCATTTGTTAATGCCAGTGAATGTATTAACTCCTATTTTTAAAATTTCTGTTAATGTTAGTAAAAATACAACTGTTCATTGTTAGTTCATGTTTGCTCAGATCCATTAAATAATATTATCAGATACAACTTTTAATTTTAATAATGTATTAGTAAATGCTGAAATTAACACTGACTAAGATTAATAAATGCTTTAGAAGTATTTTTAATTATTAGTTCATGTTAATGAATTAGTTAGCTAATGTTAAAAAATAGAATCCTACTGTAGTGTTACCAGAAATATTTAAATAAAAATAAAATTAAAAATAAAAATGATAAAAACACTTAACATTACTAAAATTAAAATTAAAATAAAAAAATTGAAAATCTAAAAATAAAAGCTAGTTCAAAATATTAATAAATACTATAGTAATATGTGAATAATACTAAAATAACACTGATATAATTTTTTCATTGTTAGTTTGTTAACTAATGTTAACAAATAGAACCTTATTTTAAAGAAATATTAAATATTAATATTAAAATAAATATTAAAAATAAATAAATAAAAATATAAATATGTTAAAAGCACATAATAAAATATATAAAATACAAAAATATAAAATAAAAACTAATTCAAAATTTGAATAAATGCTATAACCGTACAGTATATAATACTAAAATAACACTGATATAAATAGTTCAGTTAATAAAAATGTATTATATTACCCATGCAAATTTGAATTTAACGATTGCAGTGTAGGCACGTTGTAAGACCTAGAGAGGATGAGAAAGAGAGAGAGGGGGGTTTTAGAACACAAGAAAAATGCTTCTATTTGCTTTCAGTTTGAGTTTGTGTGCGTGTAAAAATTCTTCTTCATTGTACATGATAATATAATTACATATCTGAGGTATCTGAGGAGCTTGGGGCCCTCAAACGAACACTGACTTGCTCATTTTTCCTCTGTTTATCACTTCCATGCTCTTTCCCCTCGCCGCACATCCACAGCCTCACAATAACACAAACAAGCTTCCTCTGCAATGTAGCACTGCCGTGTCTACCTGTTATTGATACGAGGGGCACATGATGGAGGAGGCTGTCTCTGCACCTACCATGACAGAGAGAGAGAGAGAGAGAGTGAGTACAGGCTATGTGATCAATAGATGGCACTGTGGCTCTTTCTTTCATATGTTTAAGTGTATATATGTGTAAGTGTGAGCATGTATGTGTGTGTGCCAAGGTCTGAGCTGTACTTAATTACACTGAAGCAAAACCATCAAGATATAATGAAGCACAGGGGTTTAAACACAAGCACCTTACACACACACACACACACACACACACACACAGCCCTTGAAACTTGTGATACTCCTCCTCAAGCATCTCGTTTCATTTCTCATCGTCTAAATGAAACGCTTGTTTTGTTTACTGTGTTGAGACTTGCTGAAATCGCGTTTGGTCTCGTACTGTATCACGTACCTTGTCAGTGTCTGTGCTTGCTTGGCTATTTGTTGTGATAAACTGGAAAGTGTGTTCAAGTGCCAGCGGAAGACAGTGTAAAGAAATACTCTGTGAGAAAAGCAGTCTATCAGCGGAAGTTAAAAGCAGCTCGTAAGTGTATTTACTTGTCTCATTAGTGTCAAAGACTATAGAATACCCAAGACGTGTCACTAGTATAGTTTTGAATGGGGAAAAATGCAATGCTCAATATGGCCGCTCAATCGCAGGAAGCCCCGCCTTCTGAATGAAAGAGCCAATCGCTAATCGGTAAAGTCAGCGCGTCACTGCAGCTGCCGTTAGAAGTCCTGGTTGCTATAGAAACAGTCAGCATTCTGAGATGTGCGCTCAGGACTGCGCATGCGCACTGGCTGATCTAGCCTGAGAAATAAGATTTTTATAACGCTATTTGAGCAAAAGAAACAACATTAATGATACAGTTGTTGTCAGATTTCTTTGGTGATTTCAAATATGAAATTTAATCGTAAGCTTAGTGAACAGTTTTGGAGAATTTGATGTTTCCCCATTCAAAGAGATAGGAGCTGCACTTGCATGCCCGAGAGGCGTTTCAAAGATGGCCGCCGAGAGACATGACTTGTCTTAAATAGACTTTGTTAGTGTTTAGCGCAGTTGCCGTCACTAGGAAACATTTGTTTTGTTTACTGTGTTGAGACTTGCTGAAATCGCGTTTGGTCTCGTACTGTATCGCGTACCTTGTCAGTGTCTGCGCTTGCTTGGCTATTTGTTGTGATAAACAGGAAAGTGTGGCCAGCTGAATTCAATTTCCATTTGTCAAACGGGTATAAAAAAGATTAGTATACCGCGGCAGCGGTCGCGGCAGCCCTTGTCGTGTAAAGACCATCGACTCTACCGTGCGACTTCACCGGGCAGGGACACCGGTAAGGGACATAAATATAGCTTTTTATTTATCCTCTTTCCTACTAATTGTTTCACTTCTGTTTTAGTTTTCTTATAAACAATTCTTACTATGTGTTTCCAGATCACTACTATCACTACCACTCGCAGACCACGCATCACACACTGTAGGCAGCGCAATCCTAATAACCTGCGCACTTTCCCTATGTCTGCTAATACACTACTTTCTTTTTCTATTGGTCTCTGGAATTGTCAGTCTGCTGTCAACAAAGCTGATTTCATTACTTCCATTGCTAGTCATTTAAGTCTAAACCTCATGGCCCTGACAGAGACCTGGATCAAACCAGAGGACAATGCTACACCTGTGGCACTCTCCAATAATTTCTCCTTTTTCCACACCTTCCGTTTAACTGGAAGAGGTGGAGGTATTGGTCTGCTCATCTCTAATAATTGGAAATTTACTCCTTTACCATCTCTGGGTATCAACAGCTCCTTTGAATTACATTCGGTTACTATTACCTACCCTCTTAAAATCCATTTTGTAACCACTAGGTAACTTCTTGGAAGAATTAGATGTGTTGCTCTCAACCTTTCCTGAGGATGGTACTCCCTTAGTCAAGTCAAGTCAAGTCACCTTTATTTATATAGTGCTTTTAGCAATACAGATTGTGTCAAAGCACTTAACAGTAATCAAATTGGAGGATAGAGTGTCAGTAATGTATAATAATAAGATTAAACACTCAATTTTCAGTTAAAGGCATTTCATTATTGAATTCAGAGATGTCATTGTCTAGCTAAGTTTAGTTTAAATAGTATCTATGAAATCAAATTGACGATAATCATTAGAAATGAAGTGTCCCCAACTGAGCAAGCCAGAGGCGACAGCGGCAAGGAACCAAAACTCCCTCTGTGACAGAATGGAGAAAAAAACCTCGGGAGAAACCAGGCTCAGTCGGGGGGCCAGTTCTCCTCTGGCCAGGATATTATTATTTATTTTTTTACTTATTGTTTTAATTAAATTTTAAATGTATAAATGTATTATATTTCTATTTTTGTATTGTTGCAATTTCTAACAATAATAGTATTATGTAGTTAGGTATTTTATTATATTATAGTTATTTTGTTTAATTTTAAGTTTTATTGTATTTAAGTCGAGGTCTTCACTGGGGATATATCCCCGGGGCTCATCCAGGTGTCCGGCCTCTGCCGACGATCAGGGTCGCAGACATCATCTTCCGGCGCCGATCCACCATCTGATCCGGACACGGACTGAGAAACAGAATAAGAAAGAAACAGACAAATATTAGCATAGATGCCATTCTTCTTACGATGTAACGAGTACATCGTGTGTTATGAGGAGTGTTCCCGGTTCCGGTTGATCTAATTAATGCAGCCTAACAATCCTTTAACGGATTTTAATAATAAAAGTGTATTAGTGTGTTATGTATAAGCCAGGTTAAAGAAATGTGTCTTTAATCTAGATTTAAACTGACAGAGTGTGTCTGCCTCCCGAACAGTGTTAGGTAGATTGTTCCAGAGTTTGGGCGCTAAATAGGAAAAGGATCTGCCGCCCGCAGTCGATTTTGATATTCTAGGTATTATCAAATGGCCAGAGTTTTGAGAACGCAGCGGACGTGGAGGACTATAATGTGATAAGAGCTCGCTCAAGTACTGAGGAGCTAAGCCATTCAGGGCTTTATAAGTAATTAACAAGATTTTAAAATTTATCCGATGTTTGATAGGGAGCCAGTGCAGTGTTGACAGAATCGGGCTAATATGGTCATACTTCCTGGTTCTAGTAAGGACTCTAGCTGCTGCATTTTGGACCAACTGTAGTTTATTGATCAAGCGTGCAGAACAACCACCCAGTAAAGCATTACAATAGTCTAACCTTGAGGTCATAAACGCATGAATTAGCATTTCTGCATTTGACGTTGAGAGCATAGGTCGCAATTTAGATATGTTTTTGAGATGAAAAACGCAGTTTTACAGCTACTAGAAACATGGCTTTCAAATGAAAGATTGCTATCAAACAGCACACCAAGGTTCCTAACTGATGAAGAAGAATTGACAGAGCAGCCGTCAAGTGTTAGATAATGTTCTAGGTTATTACATGTGGGGTTTTTAGGTCCGATAATTAACACCTCTGTTTTTTCAGAATTTAGCAGTAAGAAGTTACTCGTCATCCAGTTTTTTATATCGACTATACATTCCGTTAGTTTCTCAATTTGGTGTGTTTCACCGGGCCGTGAAGAAATATAGAGCTGAGTATCATCAGCATAACAGTGAAAGCTAACACCATGTCTCCTGATAATATCTCCCAAGGGTAACATGTAAAGCGTGAAAAGTAACGGCCCTAGTACTGAGCCTTGAGGTACTCCATACTGCACTTGTGATCGATATGATACCTCTTCATTTACTGCTACGAACTGATGGCGGTCAGATAAATACGATTTGAACCATGCTAAGGCACTTCCACTAATGCCAACAAAGTTTTCTAGTCTATTCAAAAGAATGTTGTGGTCGATAGTGTCGAACGCAGCGCTAAGATCCAGTAGAACTAATAAAGAGATACAACCACGATCAGATGATAGAAGCAGGTCATCTGTAACTCTAATGAGAGCAGTCTCAGTACTATGATACGGTCTAAATCCTGACTGGAATTCCTCACAGATACCATTTTTCTCTAAGAAGGAATATAATTGTGAGGATACTACCTTTTCTAGTATCTTTGACAGAAAAGGGAGATTTGAGATCGGTCTGTAATTAACTAGATCTTTGGGGTCAAGTTGTGGTTTTTTAATGAGAGGCTTAATAACAGCCAATTTGAAGGTTTTGGGGACATATCCTAATGACAATGATGAATTAATAATAGCCAAAAGAGGATCTATGACTTCTGGAAGCAGCTCTTTTAGTAGTTTAGATGGAATAGGGTCTAACATACTTGTTGTTGGTTTAGATGATTTAACAAGTTTATACAATTCTTCCTCTCCTATAATAGAGAATGAGTGGAATTGTTCCTCAGGGGATCTATAGTGCACTATCTGATGCGATACTGTAGCTGACGGCTGCATGGTTACAATTTTATCTCTGATAGTATCGATCTTGGAAGTAAAGTAGTTCATAAAGTCATTACAGCTGTGCTCTTGGGAAATGCCAACACCTGTTGATGCTTTATTTTTCGTTAATTTAGTGACTGTATTGAATAAATACCAGGGGTTATGTTTGTTTTCGTCTAGAAGAGACGAAAAGTAATCAGATCTAGCCATTTTTAATGCTTTTCTGTAGGATAGGGTACTTTCCCGCCAAGCTATACGAAATACCTCTAGTTTTGTTTTCTTCCAGCTGCGCACCATTTTCCGGGCTGCTCTCTTTAGGGTGTGAGTGTGCTCATTATACCACGGAGTCAAACTGTTTTCTTTGATCTTCCTTAAGCGTAAAGGACCAACTGTACCTAAAGTGCTAGAAAAGAGAGAGTCCATAGTTTCTGTTACATCATCAAGTTTTTCTGCGCTGTTGGATATGCTGAGGAATTGAGATAAATCAGGAAGATTACTTACAAAGCAGTCTTTTGTGGTAGAAGTGATGATTCTACCATACTTGTAACAAGGAGTAGAATTTACAGTTTTAGCTATATGGAGTTTACACAAGACTAGATAATGATCTTAGTTATACTTGGAGACTTCAACATCCACCTCAATAAACCTTAAGCGGCAGACTTCCACACTCTGCTTGTCTCTTTTGATCTCAAGAGTGTTAACTACGGATACTCACAAATCAGGCAACCAACTGGACCTTATTTTCACACGACACTGCTCCACTGATCATGTGCTGGTTACTCCACTGCACACCTCGGAACCTACTCACTTCCTACTCACTCTTAACCTCAACATGATTCCTGACACAACACATACCCTTCCACAAGTTACTTTTCGATGTAACTTACGTTCACTCTCCCTCCTGGCTATCTGCTATGGTTTCATCTTCACTTCCTTCCCCTAAACAGTTATCATCTCTTGATGCTAACAGTGCTACCGATACTTTCTGTTCCACTCTGACATCTTGTTTAGACACTTTCTGCCCCTTATCTTCCAGGCCAGCCCGTACCACCCCTTCTGCCCTTTGGCTATCTGATGTTCTCCGCCAACATCATTCTAAGCTCAGGGCTGCAGAAAGGGTATGGCACAAATCACAAAATCCTACTGACCTTAATTTATATTGTTCACTCCTCTCTGACTTCTCTGCTAATGTCTTCACTGCTAAAAGGACATACTATCACAACAAAATTATCAATTCGCCTAACTCTCGCATGCTCTTTAAAACATTTTTCTCCCTCCTTTGTTCTCCTCCTCCCCCTCCATCATCAACTCTAACAGCTAACGGCTTTGCCACGTTCTTCATTAATAAAATTAGAAACCTCACTGCACAATTCTCCACACCTCAAATTTTCAAACACATCTTTCCAGCAAACATACACTCATTCACATCCTTCTATCCACTCTCTGATGCAGAAGTCTGTAAACTCATCCTTTCCAGTCATCCTAGCACTTGTCCACTTTATCCTATTCCATCTCATCTCCTTCAAGCCATTTCTCCTGCTGTTGTACCTGCACTCATTCACATCGTTAACACATCCCTTCTCACTGGAGTTTTTCCCTCATCATTTAAACGTATGGCTCGTATAACCTCAATTCTTAAGAAACCCACTCTTAACCCAACTCTTTTAGGGAACTATAGACCGGTTTCCCTTTTACCTTTCATTGCAAAAACACTTGAACGAATTGTGTTCAACCAAGTCTCTGCCTTTATCACACAGATCAACCTCATGGACAGCAACCAATCTGGCTTCAGAAGTGGACATTCGACCGAATCTGCCTTGCTCTCAGTTGTTGAAGCCCTAAGACTTGCCAGAGCAGCTTCCAAGTCTTCATTACTTATCTTGCTGGATCTGTCCGCTGCTTTTGATACGGTCAACCACCAGATCCTCCTGTCAACCCTATTGAGAAAGGGCATCTCAGGAACCGCACTCCAGTGGTTTGAGTCTTACCTCTCAGATAGGCCCTTCAAGGTATCTTGGAGAGGTGAGGTATCCAAGTCGCAACATCTAGCTACTGGGGTGCCTCAGGGCTCAGTCCTTGGACCACTTCTCTTCTCTGTCTACATGACATCACTAGGTTCTGTCATTCAGAAAAATGGCTTTTCGTATCACTGCTATGCTGATGACACTCAACTCTACCTCTCTTTCCATCCTGATGATCCGATGATAGCTGCTCGCATCTCAGCATGTCTAACATTTCTTGCTGGATGAAGGACCGTCACCTTCAACTCAACCTAGCTGAGACAGAACTGCTTGTAGTTTCAGCAAACCCATCAATTCATCACAATTTCACCTTCCAGTTAGGCTCATTAACCATAACTCCTTCAAAACCAGCCAGAAACCTTGGAGTTGTGATTGATGATAAGCTGAATTTCTCAGACCACATTGCTAAAACTGCCTGGTCCTGCAAATTTGCTTTATACAATATTAGGAAGATCAGGCCCTTTCTTTTGGAACATGTAACACAACTCCTTGTTCAAGCTCTTGTTCTGTCCAGACTTGACTATTGCAATGCTCTCTTGGCAGGTCTTCCAGCCAATTCCATCAAACCTCTACAATTAATCCAAAATGCCGCTGCAAGATTAATCTTTAATGAACCGAAAAGAACGCACGTCACACCTCTGTTCATCAATTTGCACTGGCTACCAATAGCTGCTCGAATAAAATTCAAGGCATTAATGTTTGCCTACAAAACCACCTCTGGCTCTGCACCCCTTTACCTAAATTCAATACTTCAGACCTATGTGGCCTCTAGAAGCTTGCGTTCTGCAAGTGAACAACGCATTATTGTGATATCCCAAAAAGGCACAAAATCACTTACACTGACTTTTTCATTCACTGTTCCCACCTGGTGGAATGACCTGCCCAACTCAATCCGAGCAGCTGAATCCTTAGCCATCTTCAAAAAACGGCTAAAAACACATCTCTTCCATCTTTATTTGACCCTCTAACTCTATCACTCTCTATTCTAATTCTATTTTATCTGTCTGTCTTCTTTTTATTAAAAAAACACACACACACACACACCCTTGACCCTCTATCGATTGCATATTTATTCTCTAACTGCTACTTTTTCTTTAAAAACACTAGCTATCTTTTTTTCTATTCTATCTACTTTTTTTTTCTTAAAAAAAACCCCACAAATAATAATAATAAAAAACAAACAAACAAACAAACAAACAAAAAAACAAACAAAAAAACACTAGGTTTCTTTTTTCTATATTCAATCTACTTGTTTTCTTGAAAAAAAAAAAAAAAAAAACTTGCTGTGTGTACTGCGTTAGGCTAACCGAGACTTGTCATATCGCCTGCATGTTGTTGCTCTTTTGTTGGTTTTGATTGCTTCTATTGTTCTCTTTTGTAAGTCGCTTTGGATAAAAGCGTCTGCTAAATAACTAAATGTAAATGTAAATGACCATTTTGATAAATCATAATAGAAATATTGCAATTAAAACAATTCTTAATGACAGAGTATGAAAATCAATGAAACATATAAAAAATTGTTTAATGAAAGCAAGCATATACTCTTAATGTCATTAAAAAAATTTAATAATCCTTAAAACAAGATACATTTACCTGAAAATAAAATATTGCATTATTTTCAAATAATTTTTTAAAATTAAATGATTAAATAACTAATTAAATGAAATATATTATTAGTTGTGCTTGCTAAGGCATTCATTACTATTTGACTGATTATTCCTAGGGCTAGACTAGAACAGACCAATAACCTTTATTAAATTTTTGTGTGTAACTCACTGTACAGAAATGACACCTGAAACTGTATAGTTTTTTTCTTAAGGAGAGTTGTGCTTTTACTTTTCTGAGTGATCAGACTATTAGTTTTCACCCGGTGAAATATTTTAACATTTAAAAAAACATTTTAAAAATGTTGCAATTATATTAAAACCTGTTAATTAGTAAATGATCTTACTATATAGAGTGAAAAACTAAATAGTTTAACATTATATGGTATTTTACTGTAAAATACTGTAAAATTATTTTTGTAAATTAGTAAATGTTAATTAGTAAATGATCTTACTATATAGAGTGAAAAACTAAATAGTTTAACATTATATGGTATTTTACTGTAAAATACTGTAAAATTAATGGCATTTGCAGGTAAAACTATGATTTACCTCATAATTTACAGTAAAAAAAGAGAAGAAAATTCCATAACACATTGTATATGATTAAATAAATTAAATTAAATTTTTGTTTCTTCTTTGTTAATCAGTAATGTACATCAATACAGTGTTTTGTGATAAATTTGTTTTTCACACAAATTGTAATTAATAAGTTGTAAGGTTACAAGTTGTAAATAAAATAAGTTGTAAGGTTATAAGTAGTAAAATATAAAGAAACCAATAAGCCATCCTTCAATACAGGATATATTGTCAGTAGTAATTTTTTGCACTTTGTAATTTTTTATGATTTTTGATATACTTGCATTAGCAACCCTGATCTCATGACGAAAACGTACCTGTGGGAACTTTTTCGCAAGATGCGAAATACGTACCACCGTGTACGTTTCGTGACAGATTCGATATGAAATGTCCACTGAGTGGCGCTAAAAGAGTGTTCAGTTTTTTTCCCCAGAACAGATGAACGTACATATTGTATGGTACGTTTTATGTGATGTTGGTTTTGTAGGTGTAAAAATGTAAAAACGCAATCGCAAGCATGCCGTTTTGGCTTGTTTTTTGATCTCTCATCTTTCAGCTCTTTCATCATGAGTCATGTTTTCCACAAGATTTGCACCCAAGGTTTCCGCATCCTAAGTCCACTTCCAAGTCCAAACGATTACAAGTGCTCTATGTTTTACCGCATCTAGTATTAATTTCTGTTGGAAACTACAGTGATATGTACCTATTGGTACGTATTTCGTGTCAAACGAAAAAGTTTCCACAGGTACGTTTTCGTCATGAGATCAGGTAGTGCGTTACATGCACCATGCCTTTTATGGGTATACTGCCAACCATAGCTGCCATTTTTATCATAAATTTAACAGAACATTTTTTTACAGCGTAATTTTATGTCCTTTTGGGACCTTTTGAACACATTTGACTTTCATTGCATGGCCAAAAAAAGCTAAAACATTTTTCAAAATATCTTATTTTTCGCATTCTGCGGAAGAGAAACAAAAGTTTGGAATGACATGAGGCTGGGTAGTTACTGACAGAATTTTCATTTTGGGAGAACTTTCCCTTTAACATGTTCATGAATATTTGTGTGATGGAAAAACTGAATACCTCCCTGTCTCAAAGTCAGACAGGAACAGAATTTTGTGTCTTTCTCTCAGGTCTAGATGAGTCCGACAGCGTCTCTGTGAGAGAGCGAGACGCAGCGTTTATAGCGCCGTAACTGTCTAATGACCGGGCGACGGAGTGACAGATCAACACGGGCCTGGGCTTTGCTCAGCTTTATGGATTGACAGGGACACCCTGCGTGGATGAATTTCGTGTGTGTATGGCTCAGAGTGTAATGACACAGCCGACGACTGGCTTAGGGCTGACATGCCAACACCTCCCACAGACACAACATGCTTACGGTTCATCTTGTCACCACAGGAGACCACATCTAATGGGTAAACAAACACAGCCATTACCAGGTCAGAGTCGGAGACTAAATATATAAATGACTGTGGAGAGAAGGGCGGAAAAAGTCCAAACACAAACAAGTTTGCATCAGACACCGAAGATCTGGTGTATATATCGCAAGTAATTAGTTACAAATAGAAAAGGTCGGTCTGTGTGTGTTTGTGTGCGTAAAGAGCACAACAGTGTCGGGATCACTGAGTGATGGGGGAGACAGAGGGGGGAACTTTGTGCAGAATTCAATTTGGGTTGCGATGCTGGGGAGACAATTAAGAGTGACGCACACAGGATGACAGAGGAAAGGAATAATTACATGAGAGCACGAGGGAGAGAGAAAGAAAGAAAGTAGCTGAAACATGGAAGGTGGGCTGGACTCATGTGGAGAGACAGAGGGAGATGCACTGATGTGTGACAGCCCCTTCTACAGGCCTGTCAGTATCACACACACACACACACACACACACACACACACACACACACACACACATCACCAAGTCAGACGCTCAGATTCTCAAGCACACAGGTTGGAAGAGTCATACAAGGCCCACTGGAGTAGAAAACCTTAGTGTTCATTCAGACTTTTAAAAGCATAATACAAACATTGATATAAAAGCATTCTATGCGCTGTGTAGAGTCTAATTTTATCTGCAATGCAAAACTGCCACCACAATCCACCCAGAACATTTAAACGCTTGAAAGAACTCAGTCAAAGCCAATGACAACATATTAAGGAGGTTTAATAGTCTGGTTTCTTTTGTCAAGAGGAGAACTGGCCCCCCAACTGAGCCTGGTTTCTCTCTCGGTTTTTTTCTCCATTTCCTTGGCTTGCTTAGTTGGACACTTAATTTCTGGCAATATTGTCGACTTGATTGCACAAATACTTTTTGAACTGAATTGAGCTGGACAATGATATCACTGAATCAATGATGAACTGACTTTAACTGGAAAATTGAGTGTTTATTATTGTCCTCTTGAATTATCGACAAACTATTTTCCTGTTTAAACACTGTATAGCTGCTTTGACACAATCTGTATTGTAAAGCGCTATATAAATAAAGGTGACGTGGAGTAGAATTGGAATGCAAAAAAAATTTTTATAGAATACCATCCTCCAAGATGCCCTATGAAGCTAAACACAGATGTTTATGGTTGCAAGCCACAGACTGGACTGATGAAACCTGAATTAAGTCAATTTAATTTTTAATTTTGTTCTTATTCTAAATAATTTTGACTTCAAATATCAGCTTGCCCACTTCCTGTGTTCCACCAGCTGTGTACTATTTTCATAAAGTTCTTTTCCATTTTGATGTTTCTGACAATAAGTTAGCTGATGTCTTAAACTATTTGTATGATGGGTAAATATCTTATCCACAAAGCAAGATACCTTAAATTTAAACCCAGCTGCAATGTATTTGCTTCTGATCTACATTTATTATTGTCTTCACTTCAAAAAGTCTCCTCCAATAAAATTTCTCTGAAGACAGCTCATCAAAAAAAACAAAAAAACAAAACAAAAACAAACAAGCAAAAATAAAACAAATGCAGCTCATATGGGAAATAATGTATTAGACCTACAGTTACAGCATGAAATCATATTTAAACCTATAATATTTTACATAGATCATTCTAGAGTTTATTTCTCAATTCAGACTTTTCTTCTCAGAATTGTGAGATATAAACTCAGAATTGCAATAAAAAATGTCAGAATTGTGAGATATAAACTGGGAATTACATTTTTATTTTTATTTTTTAACCATAATCAAAGAAAATATCTCGACCAGGGATGCATCTGGTACTCACAAACAAAACTATGTGTGCTCCAGAAGGGGAAAAATTGTAGGTGGATTCTGTTGCAAAACAAGAAAATCCACATCCAGGCTCTCAGAAATGTAAAAAGCCTTTATTATAAGTGAATCAGATCAGTTACAATTCCTTTTGCTTTATATTTTTGTTCATTACAGCGTATCATAGAGAAATAGTTTCAATGGTTTTTCACTAACCATGCATAAATGTTGTTTTCTCAAAAGTACAAACTTGTACACACATGCAGATCACATTTTATTGTAACCAGTTTGTTCTGGATACAGTGTAATCAGACTTTAGCCATTAATATGTTTGTAAGAAACTGAAAAAGCACAAATGTCAGGGCATATCAATACTTCTTCAGGGCCCCAAAACCCCCTGAGACCCCAGAGATTTAATATTTTTGTGTAAACTGTGAACTTTTTTTCTAGGATTCTTTGATGAATGGAAAATTCAAAAGATCAAAATTTATTTTTTATTTTTTAGTAAAAATTTCAATTTAATGCAGCCGTGCTAAATAAATGTATCAATATCTTTCCTTCAAAAATCTGACCGGCCCCAAAGTGGTCAGCCGATCATAACAGAGGTAATTTACATATACAAGACTACATTATTAAAAACAGCCTGTTTAAATCTAAAGTTGGAAAACAGTCATGTACAACTGAATCAACTGAAGAACATTATAAATGCTCTTAAGGTAAAAAAAGAACAAACTACTAAAGTGTAGGACGTGGTCTTTTAAAACAGGTGGTATACTGCAGGGAAAAAGCACCTGTATGAAACATCTGCAAACCTTCCCAACATTTTGTTCGACATTTGTGAAGATTTTCCAGATGTCTAAAACATTTGAAGCCCACATGAACAGAGAGAATAAGACAGAAAGATGGACTCAATGAGGAATAGGTATTGTACATTTGATGGTGTGATTAGGAGAGAGATGGCAACTGGACAAGACATGAACAGAAGTAGTCTTTAATACACACACACCAGACACACAGCTCTTCCAGTCAGATGAGGTCGCAGACAGTCAGACAGCCAAACTTGGCAAAGTCTCTGGGGTTCTGAGGGCTGAAAGTGTGTGAGTGTGTGTGCCGTCCAGCTGTGATCTCTCTGCTCCTTGTCCAGTCAGCCATAGACAGCTGCCCTACTATGCTCCGAATTGTGACAGCCTGTCCAAATAGATAGCGATCCCACACTGTGTGTGTTCTGTGTGTGCGTGACCATGCTCTGAGCTGGATGACCACTGCTGGACTAGCCATCTGACTTATCTATGTCAGGCAATTACGATTTTTTGGTATCTAGACAGAAACGCTTTATAAATTGTTTGACTTAAGTCTTGAATTCAGTTTTGAATTGTTTTTTTTTTTTTTTTTTTTTTTTCAAATCCAAAAATACTATAACAAAACTTACAAAGATTTACAAATAAGACAATTTTATTTTATTTTTTTGCAAAATAAGGTAAGAAAAACAAAATAATTAAATGAAATAAAATAATCTGCAATTTGCCAAGTGTTTTTTAAAGCAGAAATGTAACAAAACTGAGCAAGATTTACACATAAAACAAGAAAAAAAAATACTATTTGCAACATAGCGTAAAAATAAATAAATAAATAAATAAATATCTGCTATGTGCAAAATGTTTTTTTTTGTTTTATCCAAAAAATACAACAACAAAACTTTAAAAGATGTACAATAAAACAAGATGAAATGTTTGCAAAATGTTTGCAAAATAGGGTAAGAAAAACAAAATAATTAATAATCTGCAATTACCCAAGTGTTTTTTAAAGTAGAAATATAACAAAACTTAGCAAGATGTACACATAAAGATGTACACATAAAACAAAAAACTAAAACAAACAAACAAATAAATGAAAGTGCTTTTTTAGCTAAAATATAACAAAATTTAGCAAGACTTACACAGACTTACAGTTTTTTTTTATTTTTAAATTTTTTTATAAGGTTATAAGTTATAAGGTAAGAAAAACAAAATAAGGTAATGAAAATGAAAGTAAATTTCAAGCAAATGTATATTGTTTTGAGGATGGTATATTTCAACTGCCAAAACAAACTTGATGTTAGATACACCAACAAGTTAATTTGTTTTATTGGTGAAAAATAATTTCTAGTGGTGTTTTTGTGGCCAGAAAGGGTGCTCTAATTGACAGCAAGAACTACTTGTGAATGTAGACCACATTTCTGAAAACACTACAATTGTCTGGCCTGCATGATTTCCCCATGGTTCAATTTGATGAGAGAAACCGAGACGAAAACGAGAGAGAGAGAGAGAGAGAGAGAGAGAGAGAGAGAGAGATGAGTTAAAATGAGGGTATGTGGCAGGGTCTTTTTAGCATATGTCACATAACAAAATTCCCCCTCTCTCCCTTTTATCTCTGTCTGTCTTTCTTACCAGATCCACAGTAAATCTAAGCCGGACTTCCACTAAACTACAACCTGTCAAGGTCACAAGAAGCAGTGGCTACATTCACCACGCTTTTCTCATGGGTGTTGTGTTCTTTCATGTGGGATTTCAGTAAATCGCAGAGATGGACATACAGGCTGTGGGTCATCTGAATGCTTTAGATTCAGTCACCGTCTTCCCATCGGAGTCGCTCTCATCAGTTTTGACCCAAATGCTACACTGTACACTCAAGTAATAAATCAAAAAGCATTCAAAGCCACTTTCGGTCAATTAAAGGTTGATAAATTAACTCATGTCGGTTGATCTCATTTATTAAATAACACTGACAAGACTTCTGTGTTATGGAAGTCACCTTTTTGATATTTACTTTCGTCACTGTCACTATGTTTTCAGCCATCTTTCATGATTTGTATCATATTGGATTCCTACTACATGATCTTTTCGTACTGTGTAATCTTTCTGGATTACTTGAGGACATGTGTGAAATGTGTTTATTTATTGCAGAGGTCTTGAAAACCTGTTCTGCTGTTGGTTATAGCTCTCAGTGCGATTCAGTACAGGCCTGAAGGCAAATATTGTGTGTGTTCTTGAGTAGAAATGGCAATTTAATGTACATTCACATCTCACTGCACTCTTTTGGTTCACCAAGGAACCATTTCTCTTCTCTTTCATATAAATACATGTGTATTTATATCAAAAATGTTGAGCTCATCAAACCAAATGCCATTCTGCAATGTTCTTTAGCTTGTGAAGGCTCATGGGGTTTGTTGGAAGGGATGTAAGGAGTAAGAAAAGAGCAAGATGTTGCATTTTACTGCTGACTTGCGTGCGTTTTATTCTCAAACACATCCATATCAAATCCTTTCTCTGCTCATGCATTACTGGTAAAGCAAAATTTAATACAGGTCAGGTTTTTGTTTACCGTTTTTGTTTAGGTTTCACCAAATGGAACTGCAAAAATCATGACTGTTTTCAAACAGGTTTCTCTCTCGTCATACGCATTGCTCAGTCAACGTGTTTGGTTGAGCCGGTGATCAGGATGCAATGATGCAAAGCAATGTTTTGATTGCACAGTGTTACACTTCTCTGTGAAATAAACCAACAATCTGTTTGGATACTCGTTTTTAGGTCATTATTTTTTCCATTTGGCACAGAAATGACTGCAGCTTCAAAAAACACACCTCAGATTGGCCATGACTTTTCAAATAGTTCCTTAATACAATTTTTGATTCTCGAGACCCACTGAGCTGAAGATGAATTCTGCTCACTACACTGTGATCTGATAGTGTAATTAAATAATTTGGAATTCTCATGAATTTACATGTGGGCCGAGACTCAGAAATGTCAGTATATATTAAAACCAAACCCGAGGTACTAAAATGAATGTCTTCGAAATACAACAAAGTATACTAATCATGGATTTTGCAAGTCACATCTGCTATCAAAATGGGTCCTTTTTGGACTTCTGCTTCACATTTCCCCCACACTCATTACATTTTTATCAATTTTGGAGCTTGATAGCCTGGCAGTGTTATTTCAGTATTATTTATTTAGTAATATTATTAATAATATTATTTAATTTTAATTTTAACTGAAGTTGTAGAAATTTTGTTATAAGCTTCTGTCATTTTTATTTATTTTAATTAACATTTATTTAGCTTTAATTTATTTTGATTTCATTTGTAGTCATTTTAATGCTTCAACTTAAACTTACTTCTGTCAGGACCATTATCGTCAAAGGCGATGAACAATTAGCATACAGTTTTAATTGTCTATAAGGTTCTGTTCTGGGCAAAAACTCCCCCTTAGGGTAAACAGAACCAAATGTAGCAGATATCATTAATGCTCTTAATGACAATTTAATGTAACATAATTCAAGATTAAGGGGTCTGATTCAGTGAGGAATATCAGAATGACAAGTCCTGACTGTGGATAAAAGGAGGAGCTGGGGATGGAGGAGGGTAATTAGCTTCTGAGCAAAGCTGCTGAATAATATTTAAAGTAACAATTCAGTTCTTCAGTTGTTACTTTAATATTATTTGAAGTAAAATATTAAAATCTAATTTATTAATATTTTGAATTTGCTTTTACTTTTATATATTCAGTTTTCATTGTAATTTTAGTTTAAGGTTTTCTTTTTTCTTTTTTAAAATTTATATTTATCTTTATTTTTATTTCAGTTTTAGTTATTTTAGTACTTGCACTTATTTGTTTCAGATAGTTACTAAAGCAACATTTGGTTTTCCAAATGGTTTCCAATTTCCAAAAGGTTTCCATTACTGAAAATGATTTTTAATATTTGTAAATAATAATAATAATAATTAACAATTAATTGGTCACCATTCACTTTAATTTCATGGAAAAGAGCAGTATGAACATTCTGCATCCTTAAGGGTTAAATTTTGAACAATCTCCTAAATAATTGCCTTCATCGTTACTGAAATTTGAAATGTATTCTCTAGTGCTGAAATGTGAAACAGAGGTGAGGCATATTGGGGGAGACAGATGAACAGAGGGAATATGAGAGAAAGAGAGAGAGAAGCTCTTTTTTAAAACAGTCCATCCATCACATAGCGTATGGAGCGGTGAGGAGGAACAGATTTAACTCAACGAGAGGCGTGACGGTCATACACCCACATTCACACACGCAGAGATGCCCAACTCACAAGCACAGTGAGAAGCAGGACTGTCCACACACACAAACAGATACACACCCTCAGCGGCCCCAGTGGGAGTGGAAGGAGGCCTTGCCAAAGACTGAGACAAGGACACACACCAGCGCCTGCCCTCCACGCGCCGGTCACGGGTGAATTGTGAGCGTGTGTGTACGTGTGTCTGGTAGACCTCTGGAGTGTGTTTGCATGGCCCTGAAGGTGTTGGAGCATGCTGGGCTCACAGCGTGTCGGTTTCCCACCGGGATCGTGGTGAGGGAGCGTCCCACTGGGGTTGTGGTGTTTAATAACTTGAGTGGAACACGACCCACACACATAAACACAAAACAACACAAACAAGCTACACCCACAACAGAGTTCGAGGGAAACTCTGTAGACCAAATATAGGCCTAGTCTGAGACTCTGAGACTCGCATTCCCTTACCAAAAACTACTGTCTTCTTGCCATGGTACTTTCATATATACTTAAATTACTGCTATATTTATGCATTGTCATGGCATTCTGAGGAACTTAAAGGGATAGTCAACCCCAAAATTAATATTGTTATTATTTACTCACCCTCATGTAATTTTAAACCTGCTTTCTTGCTTCAAAGGGAGACAAAAGCAACTTAAAGTAGTCTGTATTACTTTTAAAGCCATGATAATCTACCGCTCCAGTGAACTTTACTGCAAGTGCATCATTGAACCAGTGAGTTGAACAAATCGGTCTGATTTGAATCATTCACACTGCGTTTATGAACAGGATCAAACAATTAACTAAACAATTCATAGCTAAATGTTGTTGAAAGAAACCTCTTATGCACACCATGACTGCATTTATTTGATCAAAAATACAGTAAAACAGTAATATTGTGAAATTTTATTACAATTTAAAAGAACTTAAGTCTATTTGAATCTAACCCACGGTGACGTGGTTGTCACAAACACTGGTGATTATCTGGAAAGGTCTTTTTAAAGCATTATCCCTCATTTTCAACTCAGGAAGTCCCCAAGTGACATATAATGAACACCCAGGTTCAGTCATGTGACAATGTGTGCATTTTTTGTTTTTCAAAACGGTGTTCTGTCTGATTAGCACGTTATAGTGTCAGCAATTTTTAACTCTTTTTTTTTTTTTTGTTACAAAAGGTATGTTTCAACCCATGCAACAATTATAATGTTTTAATAACATATCCTAGATTACTCTTAACCTGATTTTAATACATTTCTTGAACAAATTTACATAAAACAAGTTACGAAGATATTGTGGTGACATATGTCACATCGGGCTGTTAACCTTAAAACAGTAAGTGGAATTTTTTGACGTATTTGTCACATTAAGAAAAATGGTAATGTGCTACTCATTTAATTTAGCTGATTTAATTATTTTAGTGTTATATATTCCCTGCTGCTCATTTCAAAGCATATTTTAACAAATCTATGTGCATGTTTAACATGTTGACCTCCAGTGTAAGGTAGTTATTTATTTTTATTCAGTTTGCACATTTGAGTTGTGAAAAAAAAAAAAAAATCTAAAAATCTAAAAATTAATTTCTGGTTAAACCATATACCTGAAAAGGTCGAATTTTGATATGTTACAAAAGAGTTGTTGTAAAATTAATAGTCACAGTTATGTGGTTTTGAAACATGTTGTGCCAAAGCAAATAAAATGCAAAAACTATATTACTTCTGAAAAAGGTTTTTGTTTTATCTTCCCAGAAAAGTAATCATTTTGATATATGTTGTGGAAAAGCAAATAAACAGAAAAAAACTGTTATTTAGCAAAAAAAATTATAAAATGTATTTTTTTTTTCAATTGAGAAATAAACGCCCAATGTAACATATATGTAACATGAAAAATTGATCATAAATGCCCAATGTCATATATATGTAACATTACAGATCTTTCACAAGGAGGGGTTGTATTTCAAAAACAACTGCAGAAACATGGTATAAGTGGTCCATTTGGTCTGTTATATATGCCCCATAATTTTCCTATAAGGAGAAATTGGTCTGGGTTCTTATGGGTTAAAATTCTGTTATGGCAAAGCTAAATTTTCAGCAGTCATTATTCCAGTCTTCAGTGTCAAATGAGCCTTTCTAATGCTGATTTTGTGCTGCTTACATTTACATTTATGCATCTGGCAGATGCTTTCATCCAAAGCGACTTACACTGCATTCAAGGTACACATTTACATTTTATCAGTTTTTCAGTTCTCACTCCAGTCACAATTCTTCCAGCATCCCGCCACCATCCAAAGTCTACTTCTATTTCAAATAACATTGTAATCTTCATTAATTCAGAAGTCCAAAGTGGGAATTTAGAGTTTGAGTTAAGTCTTGTGCTTGATTTCTCCATGACAGACAGCAAGAATCATTCAATACTTATTTCATTACTTAGTACTTCACCAGAGGGTCTCAGTTGAGCTCATTAATAGCAGCAGTCACTACTTTACACAGCAAGTTTCAAAATTCAAATGGAAACCAATTTTATAGACAGCAAATTTGACATGCAGAGTAACAAAATATAGTCTTCCCTGCTGGAAATACCAGCTCAAACCAGCATGAAGGTTTTAGCATTTAGCTGATTTATGAACTGAGCCGTGCTGTTCACTAGCAAAATGTAGCTGGTGAACCTAGCTGACCTTGACTTCTTACTGGTTAAGCTAGTTAAGCAGCACACCAGTATTTAACGACAGAGACCAACATCCAAAACACTGTTGTTCAGCAGGGCCAAACAAGATCCATTTTCGAATCATGTCAGCTGGCTGAGAGAAATGGTTTCTTATGAAGTGAATGAGAGTATTTCTCTTTAGGGGGGCTGATGCAGCTTATATTATTCTTGATTCTCCTGTCGAAACATTGTTCGGTGGAGAAAGCTTCATTAGATATTGATCACAAACTTTTGACCTATTCTCCCCATGCTAACGTTAAACTATATCTCAAAGCTGACACCAGCTGCTATTGAACATAGAAACACACCATACAACATTCTGGTCAATGTCTAACTATTTATCAAGTAAAGGAGAGAGTGAATAGAGACTTAGATACATCTTCACACATTTTTTTAAAGATACAAACACATTTTTTTTCACTACTGTATATTAGGGAGGATATCTCATAAACTTCTATTATTTTTATATCAGGTAATGATATTTTCTATTGCCCAAGCCAAGCCTCACTCCTAAACATAACCCTCACAGAAACCTGTGCACAACAGATTTAAATATAAACATGATTTGGCCAATTTATCAGTCGGTTTTTATTTATTTTTTACTAGTTTTACTACGTTGATCAGGTTTCACTATATTAGAGAGGACATTTTGGACCTCAATACACAAATATACAATATTAAACATAAAATATTCTACAAATTCCTTATTTTACCTTCACCAGAACTTTAACTACTTATCAGCTAACTGTGCATACATTTGTTTATTGTGTGCATATGTAATTGATCTATTTTTTATATACTGTCTGATATGCAATAGTGCTCTGATATACAATAGTGTTTTCAATGAATGTCAAAATAAAATGTAAAATTACATTTTTTATTTTTTAATTAATGTGTTAAAAATACACACACACACACATATATATAAATATATTATAAAATCTTTCTTGACTTCCAATTTTTTTTCTTTTGTGGATAATATACTAAAAGGCCCCACAAATATATTATTATTATTGTAATAATGTTAACAAAAATGTAAAAAATACCATGCTGTTATCATGTTTTTTTTTTCTAAATATCTTAATAAATATGGTATTAAATATGATATTAATTCTGTACTATAGTATATATCAAAGTAACATGGTATTACAACGAAGACAGTGATGCCTCTAGGCCTACTATCATACTGCCTGCTATGCTATTGTTTGGATATGGGAAATACAAACAATAATATTTTTATTTCTATTTTTATTTTTTTATTGGAAGTCTTGAAGACCTGCAAGCCTTAGTTCAGGACTCGACACGGCACAACTCGACTTCAACTTCAACCTCAGACTTGGCTCAAGTCAGATTCACTAACACACACTCCCACACACACAAAGAGGAAAGTTATATAAAAGACATCACTTTAAAACACCCAGCCAAAAAACACGCACAGTACTCTCAAACAGACACAGTGTGAACTGTAATTAGTGCTGTCTCTATTCACTGCACCTCATCACACGTTCATGCTTTCTCTCTCTCATTGCACACACACATATGTACACAGTAGGATGTGCAATTAGAGGTGTCCTGCTAAGCTCTGTAACCGCACTCCGTTGCTGGCGTGTAACATCACCTCACACAGAGCAATGTCGCTGTCTTTCTTTCTCTACTGCACCTTGCTTCTTTCTCTAATTTGTCTAACTCTTCTTGAAACTTCACGTTTGTTTGCATGCTTTCTAATGAGAATGTGTTAATATTTGTGTGAAGCACTGATGGTGAAATATCGCAGCAGTGTTTGTGATGTGTTTTGGCTCATGTGTGTCTGCCTCTCACCTTATATAATCATACACACTGCTAGTGTCCCAAGATTAAAAATCTCAACAGAAGTGTCCTAGCCAAGACAAGCAGCAGCAGATGTTCTCATGATGTTACTTAAAGGAATTGTTCACACAAAAATAAATATTTGCTGAAAATGTACTTGCCCTCAGCCTCAGGCCATCCAAGATGTAATGTTTGTTCGGAACAGATTTGGAGAAATTTAGCATTGATTTATTTGCTCACCAATGGATTCTCTGGAGTGAATGGGTGCCGTCAGAATGAGAGTCCAAACAGCTGATAAAAACATCACAATAATCCACAAGTAATCCACATGACTCCAGTCCACCAGTTAACATCTTGTGAAGTGTAAAGCTGCTTTTTAACTTAAAACTCTAGCTTCCGGACTCTATCCCCTATTGCTTTCTCTAATGTAAAAGTGGTCTCATCTGAATCAGGAGAGAAAAATGCACAGATCAAGTGAGAACAGTCCAAAACAGTTCTAAACAAATGGTGGATTTTGATGTGAGAGGACAACAGGAGATGGACTTTTTCACTAGAGTAAGCGTTATTATGGATTCTCATTCTGACGGCACCCATTGACTGCAGAGGATGCATTGGTGAGTGAGTGATGTAATGCTAAATTTCTCCAAATCTGTTCCCATGAAGAAACAAACTCATCTACAGTACATTTTGGATGGAGTAAATTTTTAGCAACAAAAGATTTTTTAACAAAACATCAACACATGCAGATACATGCATCATAACATTTGCAAATCAATTCTTCATTTACTAGTTCACATATATAAGATTTGTGTATCTTCAAGGAATATTGTAAAGTATACCAATCGCTAAGTGCAGTCAAAAAGCTTGTTTTTTTAATTTGGTTCTTACAGATAGAACTCAAACGGTATACAATTTCTTTGAATGTAAAGAATATGTCCCAATCATTTTCTGCTTGGTAGGTGGATGAAGATATGCAATAAATGCAATACAGATTTATAAAAGAACAAATACTTTAAGTCTGCATGTCAGTAAAGAGGACCAGCATTTTAAGCATCTCACAATTATGAGTTCTGAAATTAAAACTGGTTACTGTTGGTAGTCCCTGTGCAGCATATTACATGCTCGTTTTCTATAAAGTTTTATTAATAAGAGTGTTTACTGTATCATGTGTCCCAGCTGAGTCTGGTGCAGCCATGATTGAGCTCATTAAAAGCAGACATTTATAAGTGGATAATGATTTATATTTACAGTAACATTATTACATTTCAAATCTCTCAGCTAAAAAAGTTTTAGCATGCCTTAATAAAATGTTTTTATTAAAACCAACTCATTTTGGATGATAAAACTATCATATAATGAAGATTTAAATACATCACTATGTTTAATTTACATTTGTGCTTTTCAGTAATCAAAGTAACTTCATTTTTGCATGCATTTTTTGAAAGTAGTCTGCTGTATTTATCTACATTTATCTAAAGATTTTAATGATTAACATTACAAGCTGTCAGAATCTTACTTTTTGATCATATACTGTAAATTTCAGCAACTTTTTGCTCAGTTTGGGCCTCCTCAAGTGTGAGCTCCATATTCTCCTATATACTGTGTCTCAATAAACTGTTCCATTTTTTTAAAAAAAAATCTATATTTTTCTGACTATTATTCCATATGTCAGGCTTTACAGAGTTAAAGTTGATATGTTTACTGTATTTGTGCCAATAAACTGGAGGCGTTATTAACTTACCTTAGAATGATTCTTTTTAAACTGTTGCTCAGCCATGGCAATACTTCACCTGAAAGAGAAAACCGGCTATAAAATATGAGTTAATGTCCACATCTTGGATTTTTTTTTTCATCACTGACTGAATTCAGACTCTTACTATTTCTACCATTCAAAAACACAGAAGTGAAGTGAAGTGGCTCTGTGAAGTGAAGTGAGTGTAGTAAAGTAGTATGCAATAGGGACTGAAGCAGTGCCTGCGGAGGTGCCTCGTTCTGTTTTTCACCAAATCTCTCCCGTTTTCTTTCTCACTCTATCCTTTTCCCTGCCTGTGTTGGGCACAGTTGTTGTGTGTATTAGTGTATTCAGGCTCTATGCTCCTAATTGGCTGTTAGCACTAAACTGCAGGCAGGTCCCTGGGAAGCCAATCTGCCTCAGAAAAGAATAAACACAAACACATAAACACAAATAAACACATAAAGAAAAGGTCTGCCAAGCACAGAGCCACAGTGGGACTTAACTTTCCCAAACGTCACGTAGCACTGAGCCATACATCATTACTTTGACGGATGTTTAAACATATCTGAATGAGGGATCAGTAATGGCAATGGGAGAGCAACAGGCTATGCTCATAATGGAATATTAACAGTAAACTGTGCAGTATATACTGTGTACCGCCTACTTAAAAAATACGTGGAAAGGGTATACTGCTTATATACCGACAAATGCTTCAAATAGTAGTGTGCTACATATTGTTGGCACTATGTTGCATGTGCAGTTTAGTGAGTGTCATCCAGCAGAAATAAATATATTTTGAATTTTTAAATATGTTGCGTATTTTGCATTTTTAAATGTTCATTTTCCTTTTTTAAATATGAAATAATAGTCAGAGAAAATAAATTTCAGACAAAATATATATAGAAAAATTTAAAATAAAGTTTGCATATGTTCTTTTATGGCTCATATAGGCTAGTATGGTAAACGAGAATATGAAGCTCATACTTGAGGAGAAAAAACACCTCAGCTTTATTCAGAGGCCCAAACTGAACAAAAATATGCAACTTGGTGCAGTTACTGATATTTATATGGCCAAAAAGTAAGATGAAATTCTAATAGCTTGTAATATAAATTAAAGCAATAAGCCCCAAGAAGCCGTGGTTTACAGTGAATTTATAACAGCTAAGGGGCGTTATAAATTCACTGTAAACCATGGCTTCTTGGGGCTTATTACTTTTATAAAACGGCTATTCCATATATGTAGCAAGGTTTCACAAAATAAAACAAAGTAAATAAAATGTAATGATATTAATAAAAACATAATTCTTCCGCCAAACAAAACGGTTGTGGTTGCAACAAAGTGGTTGCCGAGCAACACACAGATGTATAACAACACACAGATGTTTAACAGACTACATGCATAAAATGCATGTAAATATCACGCTATATCTCCAAAAATGTCAATAAGATGATTTTTAAATGCTTAGTTTTGTGAACAAAACTCGTTTTTATTGTGGGGGTAAAACAAAATGCAACAATACAATGATGATTGAGAGATATACAAATAAATGGTCTTCAAAAGCTGGATGTGTCATATTTAATGCTCTTTTTTTTTTTTTTAAATTTTACCTCTTTAAAAAAAAAAAATAAAAAAAAAAGAAAAGAAAAGAGGAAGGAAATATGGATAACCAAGTAAACCCAAGTCTAGCAAAGGTTTATCTTAAAATATTGCTAACAATATAAAAGTTATTCATACATCTACTTTATAAATATAAAGTATCCCACAACTTGAAGGTGGACATTTTTGCAATTATACTAAAACAGAGGGTATGCACGTGATGTCACAGTCAGCTGGAGTGACTGCAGTCTCATTTTATGTTAATATGTTGAATTTTGCTGTAAAATCATACCCTATATATTGCATTGTTATATATCGTGTTGAAAACTCATCAATTAAATATTTACCATCTTATATTCTGCATAACTGGATGTTTTTAAATAAACACTGATATAAGTTTTTTGGGCTGAACGATATGACGATGTTTATAACATTGATATAAGTGATCACCCAAAAGCATCAAAATTTTACTTCCTAAAAAACTACTATCAAACTGATGACAGAAGGTGTGTATTGGTTCTTCAGCAAAGTTTTGGTCATGTTGATCATTTAAAGGCCTACAGTATGCTTTATAGGGTTCATTCAGTGTCAGCCCTGTAACATGCTATTGCAGCCTAGTGTGTTTGGAAGTGTGTTTTGTCATTGGACAGAGTCCGCTCTCTGTTCTCCTTGAGAACACAGGTAGTGGACGGAGTCTGTGCACGCTAATGTGCCCTACGTATGGATCGTTCTGCTCTCCTCTCAGTACTCATTACGCTGCTGTCAATATTTCAAGGCTTCCAGCCGAGCCTGAGTCCTGAAACGTGCCTCATATCCATAATTTTTTTCACAATACCCCAACCATAAATGCTTTATCTTGTTTTATCTACATATTCTATTCTCTCAAGCATTATCTAAAATACCTGAATACACAATTCAACACATCATGCAGACAAGAAAAATACAGTCAAAAACAGGGACAAATGAACAACGACGGCGTTACCCACATATGTGCCCACACACATAGACACACACATCACATTTTTGTCTGCCTACACTGGGGACTTAATTATTGGCTCAGACTTGACTGAAGACAGACTTTTTATATTATTAACATCACTTCATTTCCATATTAATACTAGAGAACGTTTCTTATTAAAGAGAAAAGAGCCCATCTTCAAACAGAGGAAAAAAGCACCTGCTGAAAAATACATCACTTTGTTCAATGCGCTCAAGTCAAACTGGGTACAGCGTCAAAAAGCGGAAGGTCTCGTTTTTGAAGAAATAGGACATTATACAAAAAAAGAACATGATGACTTTTATATTCTAATAAATCCATTTGTACTTTTCTCTCTATCATACCATATCCCCTGGGTACTTAGCTTTGATTTACATCCATATTTTTGGGGTTCCTTCATTTGGTTTTTCTTCTCTTCATCTGACATGCTTAATACCTGCGATGTAACAGGGATGTTGGAAAAGAGTAGTTAAATCAGTTGTCTGTCTACTCTTTGCTGTGTGAAGACTCTTGTAGTGGTAGGTTTGGCTGGTTTGTCTGCCAGTGAGTTTTGTTGGGAACTTTTCCGTACTGTTTGAAGAGACTTTCACAGCTCTGAGCCAAACGTTGTTAAAACTGAATGTCTTCAGGTGTTTCAAAAACTGTCAGGCCAGTTACAAGAGTCCTCAGGTTGTTTTCAGAGAAAATTCAATGATGAAATGTGAGTGAGTAAAAATATAATAAAAGCATTTTTTCAAAATATACACTACAGTTTGGGGTTGGTAAAATATTTTTATATATATTTGATGCTCATCTCATTTATGCTCATCAAGGCTGTATTTAATTTTTACAGTAAAAATCAGAAATATTGTGAAATATTATTATATTTTTAAATAACTGTTTTCTTTTTTAAATATATTTTAAAATATAACTTATTTCTGTGATGCAAAGCTGATTTTCAGTATCATTTCTCCAGTCTTCAGTGTCACATGATCCTTCTGAATTCATTTTAATATGCTGAAATCATGCTCAAGAAATATTTCTTATAATTATCAACATTAAAAAACAGTTGGGCTGCTTCATATGTTTTTTTTTTTTTATTATTATTTTTTATTTATTGGATTCAGTGATGAATTGAAAGTTCAAAAGTAGCAATTGTAACAATATAAAAGTGTCTGCTGTCATTTTTGATCAATTTAATTTGGCCTTGGGATATATATGCCATATATAAGCTCATTGAAGTGCATTGAATCAGTTTTGTATTGATTCATTGAAAGGACAGTTTGAAATGACTCAAAGAAATGAATCAAACTTCCAGCCTCCAAGTGTTTTACTACTTAAGTATAAAAGAGATGCTCATCATATATTTTCAGTAAATCATTTATCTTCATACATACAAATCATACCTACTTAACACAAGTGCAGCTTAGTTCATACAAGTGCTGAAAATCTCTAGCTAAAACACTTAGACGCATGTAAATGTTTGATTCAGTGGTTGATTCATCGTTTCCAGAATAACAGGCTCGTGCAGAGCATTAAGTGTTTTCTAAAGCTGCTACAATGAAAAATAGATTAATGAAAATTCCATCACAAGACTATAAACATGTTGGATTATAATCATATTCCTGTCCTGTCACTGTGAATCATAAATAATAATAATATGAGACCATTCTGTCACATCTCTGATGAGTTATCACACAAATTTGCCTCATTTATGAGACTTTCCATTCAGGGAAACATTTGGTATTTGTTCGCCAAGGGCAATTATGCCTCATCACAAAAACATAAGACATGTCACATTCATGCAGAGACATATGTAGAGCATTAGAAAGCTCTTCAGGATTCAATGATCTCCGTGAGCATATGTATAAGTGATCGTGCGCACACAAACCTAATGGGGATTCGCCCTGATGACAACTCCACATGTTATGGTGGTATGCACTGCAGGCGGCTGTCAAAAATCCCGGTATACACAAACAAACACACACTTACCCATAATCCCTCACTGATGGGAGACTGACATGAAACACAATGTCGAGACATAATTAATGAGCCTGTTTCACTGTCTGTCTCTTCACTAATATATTCAGAGGCTTCAGCTGCTCGGCTGTGACAGCTTGTTGGTTTAGATAGTGAGAGTCGATCGTACCAGATCTTTAACACTTCATCAGCCTGTTAAAAGACTTACAGTATCAGCAAAATGCTGTTACAGGTAGAGCTCATCCATAAATACAAAGAACTGTCATTATTTACTCACCCTCATGTCATTTCAAACCTGTTATTTTTCTTTTTAGTACATATTTAATATACTAAAGTGCTTCTGAATCCATACCATATCTTTTGGCATAAGCCTGAACATGACTAATCAGACTTATCAGCTCTGAACTGTCCAGTTTCACTGTCTAATGTAGGTTGAAGCTCATTGACATCAAATTTAAAGCCTGTAATTTGACGAGGAAATTCTCTCCATGAACCAATTACAATCAACCAGATCTTTTCATTTCATTTGGTTCCATTGTTGTCCCTCGTGACATTATTTATTTTTCTTTATTACATATTTAACCAGGAAGGTCCCATTGAGATACAATATCTCTTCTACCAGGGAGTCCTGGTCAAGATAGGCAGCAAAGGACAAATTTACAAAGAAATACACATCACCACACAATGAGCAAACATAAAACACAATTTTCTAAAAGCAATACAAATCCTAGTCAGTTATTAAAACATGTACACTGTTCTATATAAACAGACTTTAAAATATTTTTAAACATAGCGAGAGATGGTACAGATTGCATATGTAATGTACGTTGAAGCTCATTCCATACATACGGAGCATAACTAGAAAAAGCAGAATGACCTATCTCTGTATGAAAAATCGGCATCTTAATTAAGAGTTTATCTGTTGATCTGGTATTATAAATATTTGTGCAGTATGTCAACAAACTAGATATATACTGTGGTAACTTACCCAGTAAAGCTTTTAAAATAAAAATTAACATATGTTTTTTCCTCCTTAAGCACAATGAAGTCCATTTTGTCATTTCATATAAATTACAGTGATGTGTGCGGACACTTGTACCAGTAACAAATCATAAAGCAGCATGATAGACTACATCCAATTTTTTCAAAATATTCATATAAATTATATCACCATAGTCCAATACTGATAGGAGAGTACTTTCTACTAATCATTTTCGAGCAACAAAGGAGAAACATTTTATTTTTTTAAACGAAAATAAAAACCTAATGCTGGTCTAAATTTCTTTAAAAGATTATCGATATGAGAACTGTAAGTCAGCTTATCATCGAGCCAGATACCAAGATATTTGTAAGATGCAACCCTTTCAATCTGTATAAAGTTTGAATCATAAAATCATTTAATGATAATCTGGACGGTGTAAAAATCATGTATTTTTTTTTTTTTTTGGCATTCAGCACTAAATTTTAGTTACCAAGAGAAGTCTGAAATGAATTAAAAGCCAGACATAAGCAGCAGCATGGCACCATTATGATCAGTCAGCATCCTCCCTGGACAGTTTTTGGACTTCTTAGAAGCTCTAAATAGATTAGCTTCTTAAAAACCCCTAAACGGGTCATATCACCATGTTGCAAGTATGACTGTTATAAAATATTAAGTAAATATACCTCTTTTTCCCCCTTTTATGTTATAAATCTAAAAGATGGAATCTAAAAGAAAATCTAATATGTATTATATATTATTTAACAGACTCCCTAAAGCGTGGAGGGAGTTTGGTGGGGGGTAATTGAGAATGAATGGGGGAAAGTCACATGACAGGAGGCAATGCCTTTATTGCGATATGACTGGTTATGATCAGCTGTGATTGGTTCATGTGAAAAATCCTGCCTTTTCTGTTTGTGCACATTCCGCATTTGCAAATCTGTCTGAATGAACAATATAATGGCGTTATTGGGAAGACTAATTAAAAAAGTAATTAAACCACTTAAGTAAAATAAGAGATTGAAATGGCCTGAAAACATGATCTGTGGTAATCAGTTTGATGAAATTTAAATTAAATCATTACTTTAAATACTGCAATATTTACCGAGCTTTGATGACTGATGATCCAAAAAAATTAAAAATAGTTAAAAGCTAACAATTAAAAAGAATAGATGAACATAAGTACACAATGCCTTGAGTAAAGTATTTTGGAATAGATGTAAAAAGCTTAAAAACACTAACTCGATGAGATTTGAATAAATAGGTTATTGATTACACAGTTAATGTAAAAATATAAATTAGATTTGTTTTTTCGTTTTCTGATAGTGTAAGTAATGTTTATTTAACCAAGAAAATGTGACCGGGATTAAGTCATGTGAATATACATGAGATTCAATTTAAAATAACTGAAAAATTTGAATATCGTGAAAAACTTAATTTTTTTTTAACTTATTTCAAAAAGTGAAACTTTCATATATATTTTAGATTCATTACTTTTCAAAAGTTTTTTTTGTTTTAATTTTGATGATTAGACCTTACAGCTCATGAAAGTCAAAAATCCAGTATCTCAAAATATTAGAATATTCCCTAAGATCAGTCAAAAAAAAAAAAAGGATTTGCAAAACAGAAAAGTTCAAGTTCTTTTAAGTATGTTCATTTATGCACTCAATACTTGGTTGGGGCTCCTTTAGCACAAAAATTCCAGCATCAGTGAGGTGTGGCATTGTAGCGTTTGGACCAATTAGACATACATTTATTCATTATATTTAATGAACAATCCCGCAAACCCTCTCATTCTGCAAACAACTATGAGGGTCTGTGGACCCTTCCCCCGAAATTCATCTAAATCCCTCAGAAAAGCAGAACAGGCCTTTGGTTCCATGGCAACCAATCTGATAACACTAGTTTTATTGCTCAAAGGAATGCGGACAGAGCAACTCACACTTCATTTCTCCTTAGGAAAGACACATAATGCCCATAAAAATGGACTCTTCTCTAATTAATTCATAGAAAAACCCTTCTTTGAATGAATACACATATCCTTCAGGACATTGTGTATATTATTACTGTTCTTGTATATGTTTGTGTGTATTGTATACTGTTTTATGCATGTTTATGACAGATCACTAGTTAATATCACTTTAACTGTACCATGTTTGGTGTCTATCAATTCGTCTTCGGATGATCTAAATGACAGTGTATATTACATGTTGATACCTATGCAAGATATTAGTGTCCTAAGAATCTTTAGTAGTTTTGGCATTAACCCCAGGCATATTACATATGCAAATTACCATGTTCAGAGACAAAGAGTCGTAAACTTCCCTCCAGAAGTGCAAGTCCCCATTGGCTCTTTGACCCCCCAGGGGTGTGACCTCCATAGGGTTTAAAAGACCTCACTTCAGTGACCCGCCTAGGTTTTTTTTAGTTTTAGCTTTTAGTCTCTTCACTTGTCTCCCATCCCCTCTCCATCTTCTGGTTGCTAGGTCCCAGGGCAGGCGCTACTGCATCTGGCAGGCCTCAGCACAACCAGACTGCGGTTCTTTTAGATCCTAAGAGGATGAGGAGGATGTGAGCTCCTCAGCAACCCTTAAGTTTTTGCGCCAGGCCTTGCTGCCTTGACTTTCCATTCGACCAACGATCCTCGGACATCAGCAGATCTCTTTTCTTAGCTCTTTTTTCACTTTCTACTAGGGAAGAAACTCCCAATCACCATCAAGTCAGGACATCTTTGGAATTCATCACTCTTCAACCCGGAAGAACTTGGAGAACTCCAACACCACCAAACCTTCAAACCATCATAACTTTCATCCGAGAGTGCATTCTGGACATTCGTCAACAGCCAAGGCAAAATCCAAAATCCTCCAAAATCTCCTGGTAGATGGTTGCAATTGACTTTGGACTTGATAAAACACAATGGACCAATACCAGCAGACGTCACGGCACCCCAAATCATCACTGACTGTGGAAACTTCACACTGGACTTCAAGCAGCTTGGATTCTGTGCCTCTCCAGTCTTCCTCCAGACTCCAGACTTTGATTTCCAAATGAAATGCAAAATTTACTTTTATCTGAAAAGAGGACTTTGGACCACTGAGCAACATTCCAGTTCTTTTTCTCTTTAGCTCAGGTAAGATGCTTCTGGTGTTGTTTCTATTTCAGAAGTGGCTTGGTAACCCTTTTCTTGAAGATGTCTGAGCGTGGTGACTCTTGATGCACTGACTCCAGCTTCAGTCCACTCCTTGTGAAGCTCTCCCAAGTGTTTGAATCAGCTTTGCTTGACAGTATTCTCAAGCTTGCGGTCATCCCTGTTGCCTGTGCACCTTTCCTACCCAATTTCTTCCTTCCAGTCAACTTTGCATTAAATATGCTTTGAGACAGCACTCTGTGAACAGCCACCCCTTTCAGTAAGTAACCTTCTGTGACTTAACCTCTTTGTGGAGGGTGTCAATGATTGTCTTCTGGACCATTGCCAAGTCAGCATTCTTCCCCATTATTATGGTTTCAAAGAACAAGAGATACCCAGAATTTATACTGTAGGGATGGTCATTTAATGAAACTCAAATACAAATATTCTAATATTTTGAGATACTGGATTTTTGACTTTCATGAGCTGTAAACTCTAATCATCAAAATTAAAACAAAAAAACTTTTGAAATGTTTTACTTTACATGTAATGAATCTAAAATATGTATGAAAGTTTCACTTTTTGAAATAAGTAAAAAAAAATTAAGTTTTTCACGATATTCTAATTTGTGTATATATATATATATATATATACTGCATATATATTTATATATATCATATCAATTGAAATCATAGTGAATATATATATGCATACATACATACACACACACACACACACACACACATATATATATATATATATATATACACACACACACACACTGTATATATAACTAGAAAAGACACATACTGATAGGATTCTGTTCAGTGCATGCTCCTTTATTGTCATTTTGTAATTCTGTGGAATGTTCTGCAGGATTAACATGGGAAATTCTGTTCCATTAGCCTGCAGCCTCTGAGGCCGAGACAGACGGTTCTGGTGCCCTAATTACAAACAACACAAGCGAAGCATGACATTTTATCAGCTGTGCTCTAGTATCAATAAATGATTATGATGGGGAAACACAAGGGTGACATGCTTCCAACTTCCTCACTTCCATCGTTTTGAACATGCTCCACATTCTACTGAAAAAAAGCGGGGATGCTGAAGTTAAACATTTCTGTCTTTACACAGACACGTCTACATGGACATACATTGTCCTGGCACATCTTAGATCATGCCCTCACTATACAACAGAGCACTATCACTGTACTGCTTATATTACACAACAATCTTTCTTGCCATCAGTCGTGTTGTTGTCTAAGCAACAGAACATAGATGAGGTGTACAGCATACAAGTTCTTGGCCAAAAGGCATCCCAATACTTGTAATACCAATACCAATACGTGTTTCTCAAATAAAAACACAGAAGAAACAGGCAACTAATTCTAAGACTGAGCCAGAAAAGACAGTGTCAGAAATTACAGTTTTATATAGGGACAATTTACTTCTTGGGTTATTTTTTAGGGACATTTTTGATGAAACCCATTATAAACAAACAAAAACACACAGTGTCGTGTCAGATACTCCATTAAAAGGAATAAAAAAAATTACATTAATATACACTTGTTCAAAAGTTAGAGGTCTTAATTTTTTAAAATAAAATTAATACTTCTATTTTTATATGCTTTATTTAGCAAATACAGATTCAACTGATCAAATGTGACAGTAAACACTTTTAAATTGTTACATAAAAGTTTATTTCAAAATAAATGCTGTTCTTTTGAACAGTTCATCAAAGAATCCTAATAAAAATGTATTATGGTTTCCACAAAAAATATTAAGCAGCACAACTGTTTTCAACATTGATAATAATAAATAATGTTTCTTGAGCAGCAAATCAGCATATTAAAATGATTTCTGAAGGATCATGTGACACTGAAGATTGTAGTATTCAGTTTTGTCATCACAGGGACAAATTACATTTTCAAATATATTAAAATAGAAAACAGTTATTTTAAATTGTAATAATATTTCACAAAATAGCTGGTTTTACTGTATTTTTGATCAAATAAATGCAGCCTGGTGAGGAAAATAACAGACTTCTTTCAAAAATATTAAAAAATCGTAGCGACCTCAAACTTTTGAATGGTAGTTTGCGACTGAGTTCAAGAAATTAATTATTTTTGATCATATAGGTAGACTTATTTATTTTTAATCAAATTTCACTTCATGTTGGTTCCACATACACAGGCAATATCTGTAAATATGCACAGAATGCAATAAAAATGCAAAAAAAGGCAAAAGAAAATATTGTTTATGTGTCCTTTTTTCAAACAAAACTTTTTTTTTTTTTTTTTTTTTAATTGCTCATACTTAACGTGTGCCAGTGACCGGCGAAAGCTCAGATTTGTCTACAATCTGGGGGTTTTGCTGCCTTGATCTGCAACAGAAAAATCAAAATCATGTAGTGAGGACATGGCCTTAATGACAGCAATTGTCTACAGTACTGAAGTGTTGAAAAGCATGTGATGATTTAACATTAACTTTACAGCACCCACACTGTGCCTGCTACTCAAGCCATATTCTCTAATCTGTTTTACCGTGGGGTAATCCATTTATAACTCATGTGCCATCAGGTGATGTCTTCCATGCTCTGCTATTGGCCGCAGGGCATCAGTTCACTTTGCCAGAATGGCTGACAGTCAAAGACCTCCAGGGGCTCAGGAGCATCATTTTAAAGGTTAACATGTAATACAGAGAACTGGGTGCTGCTCTCTAATAATGATTCTGTTTGCCGTCTATGTTTGCATGTGTACTGCTGTGGGGGAGAATATGAATTCTCTCATTGTAACCTATTCTTTTCTCCTTTTTTTCTTTAAATACCACATGCAGGCCAAATACTATTCTATTAATTTTTAAATTTGAGTAATTTTAGTTCTTCAAATAAACTTTTTATTTCAGTTAGTTACCAAGGCAACATTCTAATTTAAAAAAAATTTTTCATCTTATATTTTATTTCAGGTTCATTCAGTTAACAAAATAAGTTAAAGAAAAAGGTAAGTCAAGGACTCCTTATTCTTCACAACTTTAACGAGGTCATTTTCATAAAATAATCATAACATGAAAGAAATTTATGTTTCATATAATATAGTCAAGTTAGTACAAACATTTTAATTGAACATCTGTCACTTTCACACGTCATTCAGTGCTGTGCTCCTATTCATTTGACAGTCAGTGTACGAACAGTCACACCACAGGACTGCAACTGAACATTTCTGCCGCTGTCATAACTTTGTTGGAGATTATGAATTCATTGCAAAGGCATGTTATTGAACATGTCACACTAAGCAATCAAAGCCTGCTGATTTTGCCTTGCAACAATAATAGTCAAATCAAACTGTGTATTGCCAGATTTAAATAAAAGTCTCCATTTGCTCTGCATTTAATCTCTGCTGTTCAGAGGAAACAACTGAGAAGCCAAATCACACTGTGACCCTCATATGCAGAAGCCTAATATTGTGTGCCATTTGAAAAGGCATAGCTTAATATTAGCTCATCAGTTCATTAAATTAAGCTGCTGTTTCTGCTTTATTTGTTTTGACCTGCACTAATAATCTGATGGAAACTTGTGTGTTTCACGGTACTTTCATGTCTCTCTAGCTTCGGCTTATTGAAACAGTCTATGATGACCTTATGACATTTCGAAAAATTAATTCATATTTGATACACTTGCTTACCTGTGTTTGTGCAGCTCGGAATGACTACTGATGGCAATATCACATGACTGCTGCTGAAAATTTCATATGCCGATAATCTTTCCTCAGGACATCACTAAGCCATCAGAGAGAATGCTGGGTAATTAATCAGCTGTCCTTGACTCTGTCACCGCATACTAATCACAAATCACAGGGCTGGGACTCAGCCCTGACATTGAAATTTTATCTGAGATAACAAAAGGCTGATAAAATGGTACAGTTGAACATGCACACACAGACTGCATACAAACTAACACACAAAACTATAAGTCTTCTATAGACTTATGTAGTATGTTCTTAAAATAAAATAAAATAAACAAATACAGAATTCAGCTTTAAGCTATTACTTGTCCCATTAAAACTTTTTTCTTTTTTTTTACTTCAGTCTTTTTTAAGACTTCACACAAGTCTACTACAAGGGTTTAATGACGCTTTCAGAAAGAGCCCTCACAAGTGTGTTGTTGCATCTTCTAATAATATTTTATGTGTTAATTCAGAAATAGGTCTGCTCCTTCAGAAGGGAAAGTGGCTCATTAAAATTAATTACACACACATGGCCACATCTACATACACACTCGTAAACGCACACATAGATGTCAGAGACAATGCTGTTAGGTTAGTGTTGCTGCCCTGATTGGGACCTTGCCAAATCTTTGATGTGTAGTCATTCACTGCCTATCTGCCAAAAGCATTTCATCTTTGCTTTTTCCTTCTCATCTTTTTTTTTTTTTTTTTTTTCTGTTCAGGAAGCATCAGACTGAGGCGAGTGCCATGGTGACAAACACACACAAACACGTGCACACACACACATGCACAGCATCCCAGGCAAGAGTCTGACAGCATGAAAGGTGATGGAGAGAAGGGCACAGCCAGGGAGCCTTTTGATCAGGATATAATCATTGTTTTACTTAATCAGTCAATTTTCCGCGCTCTAATATTTCAACGGCTGTTCAAGAACAAACAACAGCCCCGTAAAGGAGAACAAATGTAGCAGACAGAAAGAGAGAGAGAGAGAGATGTAGCAAGGAGATGCTTTCCTTGAGGATGAATTAGATTAGTTGAGGCAAGGCCTCATTGCCCAGACTGACAGCGAGTCCAACCAATCAGGGGTGTGTTTCCTGAAAGCATTATTAGCTAACTGTGGTCTCAAGTTCAGTCATTACTAAGATAGTTCAACAATCCTATGTTTTCCAAAAACATAGTTCCAATGAACATTCGCAAGAGCATCGCTATGTTGTTTAGTTGGAACTACAGTTCTCGACCTGAAGCATAGGTTCTTGTTAGTATGACACGTGAACTTAAATGGATTGTGCGCTTGAGCAAAATAAACAAGCTAACATGCACTACAATCTATATGTTTAATTCCATTTAAATATAAATACATTTTATAAATATATAATGTAACTACGAGCAGACGTGTCAGATCCATGTCACGTTCATCAACGGCAGCTCTTAAAGTAATAGCAGCCAAATAACCTAATAATCCAGCTGCTGTGATGTCTGTTAAATCAAAGAATAAAAGAAAAAGAGGAAATCAAAATATTGTAGCTTTAAGGATTCATCTATTTTTTATTTAGAATTCAGTGCTTGATAACTTTCTTATTTTTATCATTAATTTGAAGACTGAATGTGAAGTCATTGCAATATAAAAGTATATTTAAAAACTTTAATGTTAGGTGGGATTAATCGCGATTAATCTTGATTAATTTCAGACAAAATGTGTGATTAATTGGTTAATTATTTCAATCGATTGACAGCACTAACAAAAACCTTAGAAACTCCCCAAAATAACTGTAGCTCAAATACAGTTGAGGTCAAAACTTTACACCCCTTTCAGAATCTGCAAAATGTTCATTATTTTACCAAAATAAGAGGGATCATAAAAAAATCCATGTTATTGTTTATATAGTACTGACCTGAATAAGATATTTCACATAAAAGATGTTTACATATAGTCCACAAGAGAAAATAATAGTGTATGGGGCAGAATGGAGATGTGTACATTTTTCTTATTTTGCCTAAATATCATATTTTTTTTCATTTAGTATTGCCCTTCAGAGGCTACAGAACATAGTTACATGTTTCCCAGAAGACAAAATAAGTTCAATTTACTCTGATCTTCATATTCAAAAACTTTTTACCCCCCCGGCTCTTAATGCATTGTGTTTTCTTCTGGAGCATCAGTGAGCATATGAGTCTCTCAGTTGTCCTCAGTGTGAAAAGATGGATCTCAGAATCATACAGTCATTGTTGGAAAGTGTTCAAATACACAAAAATGCTGTAAAACCAAAGAATTTGTGGGACCTGAAGGACTTTTCTGAAGAAAAGTGGGCAGTTTAACTGTTCAGGACAAACAAGGGACTCATGAACATCTATCACTAAACAAAAAAACAGCTGTGGATCATTCAGGTAAGAACACAGTATTAAAAATCAAGGGGATGTAAACTTTTGAACCAGGTAATTTTTATAAATTCAGCTATTATTTTCTCTTGTGGACTATATGTAAACATCTTTTATGTGAAATATCTTATTCAGGTCAGTACTAAATAAACAATAACATGCATTTTGTATGATCTCTCTTATTTTTGGTAAAATAATTAACATTTTGCAGATTTTGAAAGGGGGATGTAAACTTTTGACCTCAACTGTATGTGCATTGGCATTGTATATCTGTCATTTATGCACTCTCAGAAAAAAAAGGTACAAAACTGTCACTGGGGTACCATTTATGGGTAAAAGAGGCACAAAGATGTACCTTTTAGCTTTTGTACCTTAGGCTACCACCTCAGTGACAGCTTTGTATCTTTTTTTTATGAGAGTGTATAGTGTATTTACTTCTATGGTTGTGAAAGTATTATGAACGAATGAATGATGCAATTATATGCATCATATTTATTATATTATCATATATATTATTACATATTTATTATATAATTATTAATGACTAAATATTGTCTCAAAAAGCCTACTAAAATGTGTACACTTTGTAATATTGACAAATTTGAGTAAAATATAGGTTCAACTGAAATTTGAGTTGAAGTTTCACCTATTATCAAGGCCAGTTTCTGGCCTTGCCACAGTTAAAAAGGAGAACACAGATTGTTGAAATATCTTCATCGTGAGGCTCCTACAGAGTATTATGTCAGGTTTACGTCAGCATATTGATTTTCATACTTGAAGCCTCTTTGAAGGAGCTAAGACATAAAATGTTTCAGATTCTGATTGCGTAAGGGCTTAAAAATGCAATTGCGCAGACATTCTCAACTGAGAGTTTTACACCTCAAAAAAAAATATTATACAGACTATGAAGATAACATTCAATAAATGTTATTGCAATGGCTTTGTCAAGCATACAGATGCAACCCCAAATGCATCTCGGTCATTCTTTATATTCTATATTTCCATTTCACTGTTTGTTTCAAATATTCATGGGAATATTTAAATTGAAAATCATTTCATTGTCTTTTTTTTCTGTGTCTTCAGTATCACTTTCCATTTTCCTAATCATTTGAAATATCACAAGCCTGTTTCCATATTCCATAAAAATTGTTTGTTAACTGTCAAGACCAGATCGCACAATCAGTCAGATAAACTCGAGAACCAGATAAGTCCAATTTGTGAACAAATCAGTCTCTTGTTAAAACTGAATCAACTGATTCACTGAAAAGACTCAATAGAATGAATCATTACAGTGTAATCAGACTTTAGGCATTAATATGTTTATAAGATACTGAAAAAAATATAAATGTCAGGGCATGTCAAAACTTCTCCAGGGCCCAAAACCCCCTCAGACCACAGAGGGTTAAGTTTATATTATACATCAGAAGGTGAGAGGAGAAAATTCTGTGGGACTTTTAATACATTCATATTATCTACAACTAACTACAAATAATTCCCAATACACTTCACCTTTTTCACAGGTGAAATAAAGGACATAAAAATAATTATCTGTTAGTTTCCTCTCTGTTTGAATTCTTGTATCACAAAGCCAAGGAGAATTAAAAGGTGAGTGGATGTGTTTGTGTATTTGTGTGTATGTGAGATTTCTAAGGTCCCACTGCAGGATTAATGTGTTAGCATGTCTGTGCCGCACATGGTTGAGGTCCCATTGCACTAAAGTGTGTATGTGTGATATGTTCGGTCCCTTAGCTCAAATTGATTCCTCTGTTGGGCTAAATGAAAGCTTATGTTGCTGCTCCAGGGCTGTATTTTCTATCATATTTAAACACAAGCGAGATTAGCATGGCTTTATATTTATTTGCAGCTAAAAAGCCTCTGGGTATCGAGTCTAAAGCATTGCTTTTGTTTCCTTCCTCTCCTTCCATCTCTCCATCTGTCATTCTCAGCGTTCTCTCTCTCTCCTGCCTTCTGTCTTAGTTTGATTCCTGTGCTCTTGTGGGTCTCATAGTACCTTCAAAAGTTCAGCAAGAACTTCTGAACAAATTGTGCTTACTATCCAACAAAGTTCCTCAACATACACACACTCTTTTACAGATTCTCATACCCTGGAACCTTATCAACAAACCTATACTTCACATATGCATTCTCTTGTGAAAAAAACGCATTTAATTGTATTGAATGTGTACTTGTAGCGTACTTCAAATCTTCAAAGTATGTGAAATATTAATAAAATAAATGTTAATGAAACAAAAGGCCTTTTAAGTTTCTTAATATAACATGTTCTTTAACACACTTATACTTTAAAGTACATTTAAATCAATATGTTGTAATAATCGTGTCATACTTTTAAAAAAAAAGTACACTTATTTTGATGTGTTGACAGTAAATGATTATAACTTTAACTTTAGTGTTATTTAACATTACATTTAAAGTTAATGTATTTTAAAGGTACTAAATTGCAATGTCATCATTACAAATGTGTATTTAAACATATTTAAATACATCACATACATAACAAGCAATTAAAGGCAGGGTAGGAGATTTGGTTCAAAAACATTTTTTTTTTGTTATGCTTTTTGAAAGTCTCATCACATCCCAATAGCAATAACTAAGTTAAGTGGTCTAAATGTATTTATATGTATTTATAATGTCCTTGGAAGGTACAGGACCATAAAATGTTCATCTGAAATCGCCTACCCTATCTTTAAGTATCTGAAAACATGAAGTTTGGATGCTTAAAGTCTATTATCTATTATATTCTAAAGTGTACTTCTTTTTCAAAAGGGTTTTTCCTCTAGTTCTTTAATGTGCTTGACTTTTTTTTTTTTTTAATTGTTAATTAAAATTAAAATGCGGTGATTAGATCCTGCTTCAAATTTCATGGCTCCTGCAACTAGTCACGACAGCATTACATCTAAGAAATAGAATCTAAAATGGCTTTGAATAATGTGAACCTAAAAAAAAAATGACATTTTTTTAGATTGGTGAACTACAAGTTTAATATTTTATTGCAGTTATGCTTCTCATCTTGTTTGTGAATATTTAAGTATTTTTAATGGAAAACCAACAAATATATTGATCAAAAATGTGATTATTTATTTTTTATTTTTTTTGCAGTGAAACACACACTTGTGACAAAACAAAATAAAAATATGGAGGGTTTCACAGACTGTAACAGAAAGAAAGACAGACACAAATTCACTTCCATCAGACATGTCTGAGCCTAGGGCCTAATTAAACATCAAACCCCTATCACTCCAATGGGCGTAAGTTGCTCTCCATCAACCTGATGCAAAAAGTGTGCAACCCCTACGAGAACATATACTAGCACGCACACACATGCAATAACCATCCCCTCACTCGAACCTGACACCCAGTCACACATGCATCCCTTCAAAACTCAGCTTCAAAGCATATCACTGATACCTCCTTTCACTTCTCACAAATAAATATGCAGGGAGGCCTCCTGCAAGCCATCACATCAATAGCAGCAGGACAGAGAGAGTAAAAGGAGAGAAGCATGTGATGAGGGAGTTTAAACTAAGATCATTGTGCACAAGAGCTGACAGGGATGCGATAGCACTGACGCCCTCTGCATCTGAAGGACAGGCTTTGTGTGCAAGATTGAAATTCACTCTGCATCAAGGCCGGAATAAAATAGCATTTTTAATTAAAGTCCAGCACATGGCTGATTGTTAAGTTTCAGAGACAAGAGAAAAGATCCATGGACCTTTTTTCATATGTGTATATATATATATATATATATATATATATAACATAAATTAATAAAAACACACTACCAATACACTACCAATAAAAGGTTTGGGCTTGGTAAATGTTTTGCTCACCAGGCTGCATTTATCTGACCAGAAATACAGTAAAAACAGCAATATTGTGAAATATTATTACAATTTACAGTAACTGTTTTCTAGTTTAATATTTTACAAAATGTATTCCTGTGATGGCAAAGCTGAATTTTCAGCAGCCATTACTCCAGTCTTCAGTGTCACATGATCCTTCAGAAAGCATTCCAATATACTGATTTGGTGCTCAAAACATGTCATTTTTGATGTTCAGTGTTGAAAAAAGTTGCTGCTTTAATATTTTTATCAAAATATATTTTTATAAAAATAACATGTTTACATTTTTGATGAAAGTTCAATAGAACAGCATTGTTTTGTGACAGATTTTGTTTTGTAACAATAAAAAGTCCTTACTGTGAATTTTGATAATGCATCATTGCTAAATAAAAGTATTAATTTAAAAATATTTTTAAATATTGTACTTTTATATGGTAGTGCATAGGCTACTCTTAAAGAAAATGGCCTTTTCCCACCATTATTGCCTGCAGAAAAAAGAAACCGTTGTGGAATGTACAGGATATATTACAGTCAATGTTTGTAAACAATTGTAAACAATTTATGAAACAGCAAAAATGTAAAAGATAACATACATAAATATCAATAGAAATAGATATTTTATGATCAACAAACATTTAAACATTTATAAATAGTTTTTTTACATTACTAAGTTATAACAAAAAATAATTTACACATTTTATATATTTAAAACAATGATAACATGTAAACACTTGGCACAATAAAAACATGGCAAATTGTCACAATATTCAAATTAAGAAATCAAAATATTCTAATTAAGAAGTGTTTGGAACCAAATGTCTAAAATCAACATGAGACTAATTGGACTACTGTATAATTGGACTAAGTTACTGAGACATAGCTCAGCATGTGACAGTTTGACCTGGTCCCCCCTATAAATATACACCCATAAACAAGCAGAGTACCTATGCCAATTTTCTTCTACTTTGAGCACTGGAAAGGACATAAGGTAGAGATCAGAGATGGCGAGAGAGGGTAAAATGAAGAGTGGCAGAGCTGGAGCTGAATAGAGAGATGGAGAGAGTGGGATGCTCTTGACGTGAGCAGAATGATGCAATGAGTGTGTGAATGACAGAGGGGAGTTCAGATAATGGCCATCCATTGGAACAAACACTCACAGACAAATACACAGAGGTGTTTAGTTAAAGGGCTCATATCATGGATAACAGGATTTTCTTTGCTCTTTTCAGATGCAAGAGTTTGATGTACATTGTGACAGACAATCACAATGCAGTGCTTCTCAACTGTTTTCGCGTCAAAACGCAGAATTTACACTGGACATTAAGTGGTGACATAACACAGTACCAAAACTGTTTATTGTACAATGTCAAACCAAAATGTCCTTAACCCTCATGTTGTTTTTTGGTCATTTTGACCTATAGAGAGGATTTTATTTTTCCCAAAAATGCCAGACTAAAACACACCGACAGGGTTTTTTGGAACTGATCAATTCTAGGTCTCACTGATCTGAGCTTACAGGCCACAGTTTTTGAGTGAACTTTGCCAAAATTATCCACAAATAAGGTATTATTATTATTATTATTATTATTATTATTATTATTATTATTATTTTTCCCCTCCAGTTAAAACCTGTGCTAATTGATTGAATCCAATATTTGGCAATAATATAATAGCAATTTTTTGTAGGGTGGTCATTTTTGACTGGGAATACCAAATTAGGTAAAGGAATTTCAGCATAGCATAAGGGATAAAATTAAAAACACAGAATTGTAGTAAAATCGAAATCTGCTCCCTACTTCAGTTGCACTGCCCAGTGCACTGAAATGTTTGCTCCCTAGAAAATTGCAGAATGTACCACGAAAACCATGCTATGCCAGTGATTTCGTTAATAAAAATCAATGTTTTAATGCACAATCTCTCCATATTGACTACTGAAAGTCATCTATGTGTCCCAATGTGTGATTGATCGAAGCCCTTGCTAGTGTTCACAATATAATAGAGAACTAGGGAGTGGAATGTTCCAGGATGAACTTCATTCTTGGTATAGATATGGAAAGACTTTCATTGTATGGACATTTTTCATAACATCTTCTTTTGTTATCCACATTTGAAATTGGAATGCCATGAGGGTGAGTAAATGATAGAATTTTCATTTTCTAGTGAACTATCCCTTTAATGGTTAATGTTAGAGACTATTTCTTTGGCAGGAATGTTGTTCTACAGCCAACAAAATATGCTGCAAAATATGTTTAAAACATCCTTGTTGGCAAAACCACAGTCTCTTGTAAAAAAGAGGTCATTTACAAATCATCATGGTATTGACAACCAGGAGCACATTTACATATGATTTACATATAAATGCATATTCAGCACTGAGCAACTTGGCCTGCAATGATGAACTACAGTGTCAGCTATGCAAATATTTGGAGGTTAGCCAATCATAACTGAGGTTATTTACATACAATTCTTAAAGATGTAGTAAAACAGCATAAGTGCTGTTCAGAACAGAGGTGGGATATGGGATCAATTCAGCCATCTTCATGAACATATGAAAGGTGTTTTATTGTGTCCGTATAAATCATGCATGTTTATGTTTTATATCAGCCACCACGACTTCTATCACTGATTCTGGAGAACCATACAGGAAAGCTAAAAGTGCCATATGTATAGACCAGAAGTAAATCATAATAATCATAGTTTGCCAGAGACTGCCAAACCCATTTAATTATGCAATCCCTTCTTTCTCTTTTATTCGTTCTGTCACCACGCTCCTGCGCTTTTTTCACCTCCACAGTGCCATGCTGATTATAGACCCCCCCTTCCCCCATCACCATCTTATTCCTCAGAGAATGCATTCATTCACTCAGCTTTGAACATGAAAGGCAAAAGAGAGACACACACCAAGAAACACAACAGAAATTAGAGAAAATGTGGGAGCGTGAGTGTGTTTGCTTGAGGTTGTTGTTTGGGTGTCTGAAGAAAAGAAAAAAAAAGAAAAGAAAAGAAAAGAAAAGAAAAGAAAAAAGAAGGTCCCTAATTTAAAAAATAACACATGTACAGTACATTCATACATAGAAAATAGTCTCTTGAGTACCTAAGGCTGGAAAAATTTGCATACTTTCCTAAATAGTATGCAAAATTGGATTTAGTCTTCCCCAAAACACAGTACATTGAAAATACCAAAGTTTTCTGAGGTTGTACTATTTTTAGTGGATGTTTAAAGTGTTAAAGTGTTTGCTTTTTGGGATAATATTACCCACAACCCCTTGAGCTATGGAAGAGGAGTAGTCTTCTATTTATGCCCTCCCTCACTAACTTCCCTCCAACTCATGGAGATGTACATCATGTTTTGTACATTAGATGTTTAGAATGCTTGTCACAGTTGCGTGACTGCCCACAACTGGTAGAATAAGTGTAATGTGTTTAAATTAAATGAACTAAGCCCTTGATCTCTTGAAATCCACTATGGAGCTGATTTATTATTTACAGTCTTTTCCTTATGAAGTTGTTTTATGCACTGTCTATAGGTCTATATGCTTGGGATGCAGGAGAAAATATATTTGTGTGGTTCCTTGCAGAATACTATGATATGACCTCAGAAAGCTTTTACCAAGGTGCATGATTTGTAAACTAATACATTTTGATGTTTGCATCACATAACCAGCTCTATGTATATGGTTTTCTAATGTAGTAAACTTACTAAGTAGCACACCTGGTAGAGCACTGCACTTGGGCAATGTGATGGAGCACTTGGATACAAGTCTTGTGAAACACGAGCAGTGTTGGGGAAAATTACTTTTAAAAGTAATGCATTACAATATTGCGTAACTTGCCTGAAAATAACTAACTGCGTTAGTTAATTTTCATAGAAAGTAATGCATTATGCTACTTTTGCGTAATTTTTGCATCTGATCTGGGCTTGCGTGTTTGTTTTTAATATAAAAAGTTCTATTTTTAACAAATGCAAAAGCCCTTTCACACCAAAAGTGAAAGGAATAAGCCTCAGGCTGCAGGAAATGTAAATTCACATCTGTAGAGGATGCAGCTCAAACAAACCTTTCAACTGTGCTGCCATTCTGGATTGCATGAAGTACAGGATGCAGGAGAAGAAAGTTCAACAATCTTCAGCAATAAAAAAAAAAAAAAGAAACACAAATGTTATGTTTATACAAAGCCATTTTTGCTTATTAGTATGGTTGAATTGCATCATCAAAGGCCAGCAGTAAAGATATTGGTTAAAATGGGTTTAAATACATAAAGGATATTTGTGTAATTTAACATTTAATTATTGCATGTTTGCATCATATTCTGAGTTTGCAAATTAAAAATTAATGCGTTACTTTACTAGTTACTAGGAAAAGTAATCTAATTACATAACTCACATTACTAGTAATGCGTTACCTCAATAATGAACACAAGTCACACTAAAGAGCTCAATTACTTGTAGAAGCAAGCTAAAATGACATGGTTGCTTTAGTTGCTTTATTTTCAACGTGATAGAGCATTAACCTTTTAGTGCCATTCAGCAGACATTTAATTTACGATCTGCTGCGATACATACAACAACCAATGTAATAAACCATTGCCAGATTTACATTTATACGTTTTTATCTTAAAACACGTTTAGTGCCACTCACTCACTGGACATTTCAATTTGAAATTGTTGCGAAATGTGCAAGGAGCAATATAATATAATTTAGCAGAAATATCACCACAGGCATGTTTTTCCAATGAGCCTAGGTTGAGACTTTTTCAGATGAAGAATTGTGATGAGAAATGCAAGATCAGGTAAGTACATCTTTATTTGTGCTTAATTTAGTAACATCTAAATTAACTGGTTTTATTCAAACTAAAAATACATCCTACATCCTGCCATGCCAATGAGTACTTAGTTCTGAAGACAATAGCTGTCTGAAATCACGTTAAGTAGGCACTGCTTTTGATGAAGAATGGACTTTGCGACCGAAAATAGTACGAATGGTCGTGTAGCATACAACTGATGCTGGTAAGTCACATGACAATGACAACATGAGGAATGTAGTACGCCTGGATCACATTTATACTGTAAAGAACATGCTTTTTTAATGGTCACAAAGTAATTACCTATTCAAATTAGGATGCAGCCATATAGTTATGCTACTACATATTTGCTGTAGTGGCATCAGAGGGACACTGGCCATCAATCTCAGCTCTGTCAGAATGCTTTCAAAGAGAACTAAAGCTGAATGAGTGCAAAAGCATCCATCAATCAAACAAAGAAAGTACAAGCAGCATTCAAATGCAGACAGGTTATCAGACAGAGGCACAACAGCTACATAAACTCATCAGATATGATTAGTTCCACACATTATTCTCAGCAATTTACATTGCGCTTGATTATTCAGGCTGAATGATGACTATATTAACTCGTACAAGGAAAATCCTATTTGTGTTTATCATGGTTTATCTAATCTACTGACCAAAACTGATTTTGTTAAAATGATTTAGCAATATGATGGAGGTGACAGGCCCAAATGAGAGCCTGACAAAACTAAATGAGATCTATATTATAAAATTACTCTATAATTTAACTTGTGGTTGACTGACAAAACATTTTACCCCCCAATAATCCACTTCATCTCCAGTTCACCTCTGTGAGAGTGCTGACAGAGTCACAAGACACAGAAATAATGTGAATAACATTCATTATGGTGTAACCGAGGTCAGAGGAGACCATCAGAGAACTTTTGTCTTTGCGTCTGTCCCTCACTCTCTCAATAATTACAACTAACGCTCATGCAAAGGCAGACGCCTTCCGGTATGTGCACATCGCTAACGAGGCTGCTATCCATATGAATAGCAATTAGCACAAATTACCTTATCTCTGCTTTTAGAGGGGAACTTGTATTAAACACACACAGACGCACATGCTAGAAGAGCAGAGAGTGGTACATTAGTCCAATCTGTGTTTAACGAATCACCTGTCGTGCGTGTGCCAAGCCTGTGTGGGAATGATGATGAGAAGCAACTTTGAAACTCTAGCTTGCAGAGCTACAAGCAATGTATATATATATATATATATATATATATATATATATATATATATATAATACTTGTGTATATATATATATATATATATATATATATATATATATATATATATAGCAGGACTCGAACTCGGGATGCCCGAAGCGCAACGACGCTATATGCCGACAACATATATTTTTAATTGGTATTTTATTGCTAAATAGTTTGCTATAAAAATAACCATTAGGAAAAAGCACAGAATAAGCCAATTTAAATTACTTAATTTTTAATGTGTATTTTATGGCTGAATATTTTTCCACAAAAAGACATAAAATTCTGTTATTTTATACAAAAGTCTGCTATTAAGTGTTTAGAGCCTAAATATATTTATTACTATAAAGAAGATAAACTACCATGAAGATACAGCACTTAGAACAACTACAAGAACAAAATAAGACAATTTAAATAATTTATTTATTGATTTATTTATTTATTTTAGGGCTAAATATTTTGTTACAAAAATACATAAAATGGTGTCATTCTATAAAAAAAAATTACTATTAATTATTTTGCAAATTAAAATATATTTATTCTAATAAAGTTGATACGCTACCATAAAAATTAGAAGTATTTCTTACGTCAAAAAAAACAAAAACAAAACAAAAAAAACCAAACAAACAAAAACAAACTGTAACAAAATGAAGATCAAAAATAAATACAATACAATATAATAACAATTTATCTTTGTCCATTAATTACCTTAATAGTTGTCAATTATATAAGAATGAGAAAGTAGAAGAGAAGATTTAAGGAATTTTTTTCTCATTAACATTTATAATTTCTTTCTTTTTTCATGCTTGACAAGATTAGCCAAGCATAACATTTTCACCTCACCACATTGAGAGAGAGAAAAAAAAAAAAAAACTTTTTTTTTTTTTGTACTATTTATAAAAAGGTTGTATTGCTTTGTATTGCGAATGCTAATTCTAATGACAGGAGTCCATTACACTGATAAAAGGAAGAGAAGCAAAAAAAAAAAAAGGCGCAGCAACCATTTTAATGCTCTGGATATAACCACATTAGTCTCAATTTAGCTTGAGATGGAAAAATGTTATTTATTAGCAGATGAAGACATTTGCTTCTTGACAGAATGTTTAAAATATTACAAAAATTTACCTGAAAAAAAAAAAAAAAAAAAATCCTAAAGGGAATGACTCTCAAAGTTATCACTGATTCTTGTTGTTTCATTTACGTATGTATTTAGTGATCCACTAAGTGATATGAGAGATTTTTTTTCTCAGTAACTGTAACTGATTACAGTTACATTTACATTTATGCATTTAGCAGACGCTTTTATCCAAAGCGACTTACATGGCATTCAAGTTACAGTTTTTACATTTTATCAGCTTTGATGACTGTTTGAGATGACTGTTTAAGAGAGAGAGTCTGCTTTTTTCTTTTGTTCATTGGGCTGTAGAGCTGCATGCGCAGTACATTCGACATAAAAACCTATAAAGGTAAATTAATGCCTAAAAGATTTGCATACGTAGGGTAAAAGTTGTAGAAGTGTACATAAGACTGTAAGCGTAAATTAAATTTGCATGCGCAAGAGAAGCTTTGTTAAGGTGTAAATCGCGTTTCAAGCATAAGAAAAAATGATTTGCAGCATTTTACTGTTACTCTTAAGTGTAAGTCATGTAATTGTGAAAGTGCAGCTTCATGCTAACGCAAAATAAATATGATCTGCATTCTTCTGACTTCCATTTTTCCGCGCTTACACTTTTGGCATGTTGTTTTCGCTAAAATACGGTCAAAAGTACTGCAAGCCGGTGAACAGTGATTTGCAAGCGAAAACAACAGTTTACAGAACTGCAAAATGGATTGACTGCATAGAACTAATCTGTATGTGTAAAAAAACTAACTGTAGCAAATGTCTAAATGGCGTTGTGCATTTGGCGCAAAAAAACTCCCGAAATAATCCGATATGTACAGCTCCATCTTTCTTTTCTCTGCGCTTACAATTTTGAGAAGGGTATAACTCAAAGTCCCTTTTAAGGAAAGTCCGTTCACTCGGCCGCCATATTTGCAACGCCTCCGGGCAGCTCAGACAAGACCAAGACTAGTCCTATCTAAATGAATACAGGAATCCTGAAATCTTTAAATTACATATTTCAAATCAGCAATAAAATCAGAAACGAAATAAATCCATTAATGTTGTTTCTCATGCTCAAATAGCGTTTAAAAAGCTTATTTTTCAGGATAGACCAGCCAATGCGCATGCGTAGCTCCAACGCGTTTATGACTGCACATGCGCAGCTGCTGGTCCAGCCCCAGGTTTCTATGGGAACCGGAGCTTCTAACGGCCGCTGCAGTGACGTAATGACTTTACCAATCAACAATTGGCTCTTTCATTTAGAAGGCGGGACTATCCCGCCATACTGCGTGTTGCACTTTCTCCCATTCATAAGTATAGGGGTCAACTGTCTTTGTATTTCTATAGTCTTTGGTATAACTGCAGCCTGGAGATCTCCAAATGGAGGTGGGAACTCCAAAACGGGGTGGGAGCTCCAAAATAGGGCGTGGCTTCCTCCCATTCACAGACAGGCACATGACAGGCATGCACAATTTTTTCTCCCAATCAACTTCAGCGCAAACTCCGCCCCACAGATGATTCTAAAGATTTTATTGGTTGTGTCAATAACAGTGTTAATTTCCTACACTATGCTACAAAAATGCTAACCCCTAAACCTACCCCACACCTGACCCTAACCAGTGAATTTGGCTGCACGGTGGGATTGGCGCTGAATAGCATGGCAGGAGATAAGCAGTTAATAAGATTATGTGATATGAGATCGCAAAAGCCGGCCGTTCCGTAACTCCCCAACCGGACCTCACCGGACAATGGCACCTTTTTTAGTTACACCCAGCGTCACTACCGCATCCTACCCTGCGAATCTTGAGCCCCGGGAGGCCCCGTTGCTTAAAACAAAGCGATAGAGTAAAATCTTTCCCCTGCGCTGCACTGGGACGGCTCGCGGGAGATTCGTGTTTATATCATGAGGCAGAGGTTCAAACTCCGGTCCGAACACCACTGACCACGAGCTTTGGGCTCTGCTCTCACGGAGAATATTGATTTATATAGCATATTTTATTTTAGATCAACTAGAAACAATGTTTAATTTATAAAGTTTTATTTTGAAATGTAAGTCAAAAACAATTGGCTGAAGCCAGAGCCAATGGTGAAAGTCTTTGCGTGAATAGACCCCGCCCCATTTTGGAGGTTCTGCCCACTTTTGGAGTTCACGCCCCATTTTGGAGATCTCCGGTCTGCAGTTATACCTACTTGACAATTTTGGCACGATTCTCTCACTCACTGAGTTTTGGAAGCGTGAGGGGAGGGCGGGTCCACCACCTTCTTGTAGCCAATCAAATGAGGCTCTCGCTGACTCTCCATTTACTCTTATCTGATTGGTTCAATAAGCACATCACACACCAAAATTCTTCATTTAGTTCAGGATCGTTCTCGCTGCCAGGATGGTACTTTTAAAGTACACATATATTAAAAATAAATCATTTATTAAAAAAATGTCATTTAAACATTTGCTACAGTTTGTTTTTTTACACATACAGATTGGTTCTATGCAGTCAATCCATTTTGAAGTTCTGTAAACTGTTTTTTTCGCTTGCAAATCACAGGCTTGCAGTACTTTTGACCGTATTTTAGCGAAAACAACATGCCAAAAGTGTAAGCCCGTAAAAATGGAAGTCAGAAGAATGCAGATGATATTTATTTTGCGTTAGCATGAAGCTGCAGTCTCACAATAAATGAATTACACTTATGAGTAACAGTAAAATGCTGCAAATATTTTTTCTTACGCTTGAAACGCGATTTACAACTTAACAAAGCTTCTCTTGCGCATGCAAATTTAATTTACGCTTACAGTCTTATGTACACTTCCACAACTCTTACCCTGCGTATGCAAATCTTTTAGGCATTAATTTACCTTCATAAAAACCAGCAATGTTGCATTTTGTCACACTACACTGCTACTCGAAAATGTAGCTTGTTACTGAAAAATTATACTGTTTTAAAGCAACTCAGCTACTGTCACATTATTAAAAAAAGAGCTTTGATAATGCATGACCAGCACACACTGGCTGAGCTTTTCCTTGGCCATTCATGCTAAAGTAGACAAACATCAGAAACTTTTAGTCTTTCCCCACTCTCTCTTCCCTTGTCTTTCTCTCCCTCTTTTATTCTATCAGCCACTCAAGGGCAGGGAAAGCAAGTCTTCCTCTCCACATCCCCACTTTCTTCAATAAAATACCTTCTTGTTAGCCAATATCTCCAGCAGTGGATTTACATGAATCAATTGTGCTGTGTTATTCTATTCCTTTCATTCACATTTTACACCTGCATATAATTCCTTCACCAGCTCCTTCATTAGAACGAAAGGGAATGAGAGAGAGAGTTGTCATTTTAGACACAGTGATGTGTGTGTTTCGAGTACTTGTGTGTGTGAGTGTGTAAAGTGGAGTTAATGCTCAGAGACAGGGCCAACAACTGTCTCTTTCATGTGCCAAGTCAATCCTATTAACACAAGCCTGCATCTCTCTGCCTCTCTCTCTCTTTTCTATCCCTCTTTCTGCTTTTATTCTGAGTGAACAAGGTTAAACACATGCCTGATATTGTTATGCTACACACATCCATTAGTGAACATTTACACAACAAATGTACTGTTTTAATTTCATTTCTCTCTAAACAAAATTTCATGGTCCACACCCTGGAAAATGAATGAACACAAATACAATCACTGTCTGGCTGCTGGTGTTGCAGCAAACCACTGTGATCTAATCGTACCATGGTACTCTCTGAAAGTACCTTAGAATGCCGTTTAAAAACCATACATATTTGAAAGTACTATGGTATTGCCATCACAATTTAAACATCCTGTGAGGTGTGGTGAATTCAATTTAAATTCAAACTCATGAACTGAAAAGGAGCCAATTCTTGAATTCAGAATTTTGTTTAACCTTAACACACACACACACACCTCTGGATTTATCTTCCACTAGCCTCTCTTTCCTCTGCTGCACATGGTCACCTGTTCTGCTCCAAAACCCTCACAGTTCAGAAAGTCTTTCAGAGAGACTCCACCAAAGCCTCAAAATCTCTTTCCCACTCAGTTTCTCATACACCTGCTTTCATGGCATTATGAATCACCTATATGTTAATAATTATGTCAAAATGGGTTGTTATTCACTCTGTTACAGTTGTAAAAACACTCTCATTCTGTCACAGGCTCCACCACACCACTTCAATACCAAAAACAGAGCACAGAAATGGATGTCACGGTGATTCTAGGAAAAAAAAGAGTGATGGCGATACAAAAAGAGAGGACCTGACCTCATAATAGAGTTCTCTTGCTTTGAAAAAATATTCAGCTCTTGTTAAATTGATGTGCATCTCTCAGTCTCCCTCTCTCTATCAAGTGTGGTCAACTAGGTTGTGCTACTTTAATGTAGCAAAATGCCAGTACTGCACTACAGCACAATCTGCTCTCTCAGAGAAATCACTCATCCACTCTTAACCTCCGCATCAGCCCTGGCAACAGTGCATACAGAAGAGTACGCATGCACAAACACAGCACTGCCGCTTGTATCTCCAGAGTTAATCCAGAGACGGATGTCAGTTCCTCCAGAACACAGACAGCTCTGCATCTTTGCTGTGCATCTGACCAATGGATACTTAGATATAATCTGAATCTGCAAACATTTATGCAAAAGTTGACATTTTGTGTCTTTTTATTTGTATACTTTGAAATTAGAACCACTCGTTTTGCAATGGGACTAACATAGCTACAGTATGTGTGGGGTGATATATTGGCTGTATTTTTCCTATTTTGAGGATAGCAATAAATTGTCAGGTTCAAAACTTACAAGCTATTTCAATGGATAATCTGTTTAATATATTTTAAAATGTAATTTATTCCTGCGATGGTAAAGCTGAATTCTCATCAGCCATTACTCCAGTCTTGAGTGTCACATGATTATTCTGAAATCGCTCTAATATGCTGATTTGGTATTCAAGAAACATTTCTTATTATTATCAATAATAATATTTTACAATATTACAGTTTTTACTATATTTTTGATAAAACAAATGAATCCTTGGTGAGAATAAGTATTATATATCCCATATATCTGGAAACTGTGATTGAAATATCCATATAAGTCGACCCATACTGCCAATCAACACATAACTAATTACATATAATTTAGAGCAAATTCTGTAGCTTTTTTGTTCAGTAAGACCTTACAAAGTACTCGAGTGGGTGACGCAGATTGTCAAACTTTTTTCGTGTTAATTAAGCTATTAATTCAAATCTCAGTAAGACCCATATTATCATTTCTGAGCTCTGAAATACATTTAACCTCTTTTCTCAGCTCTCCGAATATCATTTGCTTCTTTTGACCTTGTGTTTTCCTGCTTTGTGAATGGTCCATTACTAAAGCGGGTGTCCCACTGTAATTTGTGTGTGTGTGTTTTTTTTGTTTTTTTTTTTAAATATCATATAATTAGTGGCAAATTATCATTAATAACATTATGAAAAAAAAAATAAATAATAAAATTCCCAAGGTCAGCCTTATGGGTATGTGGGCTGATGGAAGGTATTAAAAAGCTCTTTCCACACACACACACACACACACACACACACACACACACACACACTCAAATGATTTGAACAGTTAGTGCTGTGAACAGAGTAATTATGGCCCAGTAAATTGGCGTCCAGAGAGAGGCTTTGATCTCAAATAATCCCTGATGGACAATTGTGAAGTGAGTGATGCTGTTATAGTGTTACACCACCTGACCCAGCATAAAGAATGTTTTGATGTTTAAAAAAATAAAAACCTCTCTCAATGTTTTGACACACTGCAATTCCTGCTTTCAAAAGCAATTTTATTAAATGCTTTCTAAAAAACATATTTTGTAAGACACTGCAAAAAATATTTTTGGGAAATATCGAGCATGTCTCAGTTTTGGAATATTTGAATATTTTATGTCTTTCCAGGACATTCTGCAGCACTTTAAAGTTTCTAAATTACCCAACAGAAAACTGGAGTTAATTAGTAAAACTACAATGCCTACTGAAACTATTGTTACAATGCTGTAAAACAGTTCTTGTGAATGAATGTTCCACATTCAAAACAAGTTAAGCTCTGTCGATACCATCTGTGGCATGCAGTCGATTTCCATAGACAATACATTCCATTAATGCACATACATTTCTGAAAGTCTATGTGGAAAAGATTATTTAAAACAAATATGTGCAGCTTGTTTTTGTTATAGCACGCACATTCATTCTTCTGTACAAATATGTGTGAGCTGCAAAAGTTGTCAAAATCATCCTTTTGCTGTTCTAATAACCACACTTTCTGATATCCTTATGCATATCATACTAAGATAACAGGGTTTACTGGATTTACATGACAGATGTTGAAAAATTGGTTTTGCACAGGCAAGGTTATCACTCTAGCTGCATGTTCACACATATAATATTCAAGCTTTGTGGCTGTACTTTCATAGTGGGTATATTATCATTCATCCTGCAGCAATGCCTTGCCCCATACACGCCTATTGTAAATGCATAACTGTACCATAGACTTACAGTATAAATAGGGAAAAATGTAGCACATTTTAATGCTGTTGTATGTAATGCTTGATTCTTGATTATTCTTGATTGATTATTCTTGATTACTCTTGATCATTTTGCAGATGTGACTTAAATAGCATGCAAAATATACATTTTATCAGGTCAATAAGGTAACACTTTAGTATAGGGACCAATTCTCATGATTAACTAGTTGCTTATTAGCATGCCTATTAATAACATATTGGCTGTTTATTAGTACTTATAAAGCACATATTCTGCATCCCTAATCCTACCCAATACCTAAATTTAGCCGTAGTTAATGGTTTGTTAATGGTGAGAACTGGACCTTAAAATAAAGTGTGACTGACAATAATATAATATGCAAGGTAAAACTCTAAAATAAGGCAGCATTTGTTATTTTTTAGCTAATGTTAATAAATTGTTAAGTATTCTCACATAAATACACAGGTATTGAGACACCTGATCATGACACCAACAGGGACAGTAATGATATCACATTCTAAATACATAGATATTAATATAGAGTTGTTCCCTCGTTTGCAGCTATAAAAGCTTTCACTCTTCTGAGAAGGCTTTACACAAAATTCGCTCACAATCTCCATTCCAGTTCATCCTAAAGGTGTTCAGTGGGGTTAAGGTCAAGGCTCTGTGTAGTACAGTTAAGTTCTTCCACACCAAACTCTTTCAACCGTGTCTTTACGGACCTTGCTTTGTGCATTGGGGCACAGTCATGCTAGAATAGAAAAGGACCTTCACCAAACTGTTTCTACAAATTTGGACACATAGCATCGTCCACAATGTCTTGGTACACTGAAGCAATAAGTTTTGCCTAGAAAAACAGAAACCACCAAATCCACCAATCTTTACAGTTGCTACAATGCAGTCAGGCAGATAACTTTCTCCTGGCATCCGCCAAACCCAGACTCGGATAATACCTAGAATATCAAAATCGACTGCGGGCGGCAGATCCTTTTCCTATTTAGCGCCCAAACTCTGGAACAATCTACCTAACACTGTTCGGGAGGCAGACACACTCTGTCAGTTTAAATCTAGATTAAAGACACATTTCTTTAACCTGGCTTACACATAACACACTAATACACTTTTATTATTCAAATCCGTTAAAGGATTGTTAGGCTGCATTAATTAGATCAACCGGAACCAGGAACACTCCTCATAACACACGATGTACTCGTTACATCGTAAGAAGAATGGCATCTATGCTAATATTTGTCTGTTTCTTTCTTATTCTGTTTCTCAGTCCGTGTCCGGATCAGATGGTGGATCGGTGCCGGGAGATGATGTCTGCGACCCTGATCGTCAGCGGAGGCCGGACACCTGGATGAGCCCCGGGGACATTTCCCAGTGAAGACCTCGACTTAAATACAATAAAACTTAAAATTAAACAAAATAACTATAATATAATAAAATACCTAACTACATAATACTATTATTGTTAGAAATTGCAATAATATAAAAATAGAAATATAATACATTTATACATTTAAAATTTAATTAAAACAATAAGTAAAAAAATAAATAATAATATCCTGGCCAGAGGAGAACTGGCCCCCCGACTGAGCCTGGTTTCTCCCAAGGTTTTTTTCTCCATTCTGTCAAAGAGGGAGTTTTGGTTCCTTGCCGCTGTCGCCTCTGGCTTGCTCAGTTGGGGACACTTAATTTCTAACGATTATCGTCAATTTGATTTCATAGATACTATTTAAACTAAACTGAGCGAGACAATGACATCTCTGAATTCAATAATGAAATGCCCTTAACTGAAAATTGAGTGTTTAATCTTATTATTATACATTACTGACACTCTATCCTCCAATTTGATACTGTTAAGTGCTTTGACACAATCTGTATTGTTAAAAGCGCTATATAAATAAAGGTGACTTTACTCGGCCAAACAGAGAAACATTTTGTAACTCCACAGAACACGTTTCCACTGCTCCATAGTCCAATGGCGGCATGCTTTACATCACTCCATCTGACACTTGACATTGCACTTGAGGCCATGGAAACCCATTCCATCTCCTGGCACACAACTTTTGTGCTGATATTAATGTCAGTGAAACTTTGTAACTCTTCAGCCATGGAATCAGGGGAGCATCGGTGATTTTTACACAACATGCTCCTCTGTGGCTTCACAAAGGTGGCATCCTATCACAGTACCATGCTTGAATTCACAGAGCTCTTCTTAAAGACCCTTAATTTTTTTCATAAATGTTTGTAAATGCAGACTGCATGGCTAGGTGCTTGACTTTATACACCTGTGGCAAAGGGTCTGATTGAAACACCTAAATTCAACAATTAAGAGGTGTGTCCGAAAATTTTGTCCAAGTAGTGTGTATCAGTCGACCCATAGTTCCAACCAACCAACCTTATAAAGTACTCAAACAGATGACAGATTATCAAATGAGACAATTATATACTTTACATACTTGCATACATTAATATTATATGTAAAGCTTTTTTTTCTCATACTTGGAAATATCTACAGGAGCACTGGGACAAATTGGGAGACATGCCTCTTAACCACCTCTGGAAAAATCTTGCTACCCTAAAGTAATTAATAGTCTTACTCAAGGGATTTTTGAACATTCTTTAATTGAATGTCATGGACTTGTGTTAAAAAATGGCTTTCTATTACTGATCCAACATTAAACTTTAAAATATGCCTTTTAATACCTAGAAATGCATGGGGTAAACCAAGAAGCAAGACAAAAACTTTAATACTCCTAAGTGTATTCGTGGAGGTTATTTTTACTGTATACATCTGTCTGTTATATATAGTTATAATGAGAAGCTATGAAGTCCAGCATGGCAGTGAAGGCCCAAGTGACAGAACACTTCATAAATCTCTCATCACTTCATTCCACTACCATCTGTAGAGCAGAAACACAATGCACTATTATGCTTACACGAGGCTACGTGCACAGAAATACATAAACAGTTGGTCTCTCTCTCTAGATCTTTGTCTTCATCTCTTTCCCTCTCTTTAAATTCCCTTCAGACTTGATTAAGACCCATTCTTCCAAAGCCTGTAAACTTGACTAGGATTCCTGTGCTTTGCATACATTAAGCCCAGCTCTGCTAGCGTTGGTATGACTTAGCGCATTAGCTTTGAAGCTGCTCTTATTGCTGCAGTAATACCCCATCCAAGGCTTGTTAATACTGTTCACTTGCCCCAGCAGACTGACTGACAGATGCACTGATTAGCGTAGCCTGATAGAAGGGAGTTTGGAGGGATATGCATGCTGGGTGTGAGAGGGCAATATGGGATGCAACGCCTCCAATGTTCTTATAAGATTTACACAGTTAATCACTACCCTGATAACTCAAAGTTACATATAAAATTATTTATATGTAATTTCATAATCACTTCTATGGTCTTTGAAATATGGTAAAATATGGTAAAATGTCCTGTTGCATGTACTGACAAGCATTTATGGTAATCTAAAATATACAATAATGTATATATACTAAAACATAATAAAATATGAGTCTCTCTGTACACTATCTCTCTAGAGTAGGCTACCCCTTAACAATAAATTATTAATTTATAACACTCTCTCTTTCTCTGTACACACACACACACGGAAGTATGAAATTATACTATCTAGTACAGTTGTTTTAAATATACTTTTAACATTTGAAGTACTTTTTAAGTGCACTTCTTTTTCACAAGGGAAGGTAACAACCTTGAATCTGATAAAGAAAGTTTGTAATAGCGGTATCATGACAATATGAGGGCTGCAACTTTTAACTGTATGTGAACAGATGAGTTTGTTGAGGAAACTTTTGAGGCAAAAAATGGAAAAGGGAATTGCTGAGAATTCACGGAGACCCTAATTAGTCTAAAACAGTTCTGTGAGACACCAGGGAATTAACGTGGGCTTGAGGAAGGCATATTTTGAGCACAAGCACAAGGTCCTGTCAGAAAAGTAGATGACTCTACCTCTAAAAGGAGTTAATGGAGGTGTGGGAGGTGAGAAGAACTGACTGGCAGCAAACATTCTGAGATGTGTATACATAGAACGGGGTGGCTGGCCTTTGTTTAACCTCAGATGTACACTTTATAGGGCTTCTAGTGTTAACATTGGAGGCTAAAGCTAAAAGGGACACGTATTTCGTCTGAATGACCATAACAAGTCATGTAATCTACGCTATAAATACATCTATAATGTCTAAGACAAGAAGCTAACGAGTAAAGTAACGAGACACCATCTCTCCATTATGTCCTCTTCATATACAAACAGCTCACAGACACATTCGACAATCAAAAGCTAGATTCGGTTTTGACATGCTGCCTAATTGCCTCCAAACTTGGCACACATGCCGTGCTTCACAGTTAGCTGCTCTGTTAGCGTCTGGCTAACAGTGTCTGGCCGTCAGAGCTTCCCTGCAGGGCTCACTGCTCCCACCCTTCAGCGACCGCTAGTCTCTCACAGATGCTACATTAATAGTGAATTGACAGGCAGTCTTTGGATGTGCGTAGACCACTAATGAAGCAGCCCGCAGCCATTGTAAGATTTTGCACTAATGTGCCACATGCACAGGCCTAAATTAGCGTGATCCATCACAGCTGCTTCGACAAGGAGGAAAAGGTATAAATTTGGCCTGCTGTTCATACGCGTGTATGTGATCTCTTTGTTTCCTCTGGGACTCGGCGCATGGCGGAAAGCCCCCGTTCTCCTCTTTAGCCCACACTCGAGGCCCAGGGCACCTAGCATCTTCATATCACTACAGGAAATAACCCCTTCTGCTGTTTGGCATTTCGGCGCGAGTTCCCATCAGGTGAAGGCGGCGGAACTGTCTGGAGGCTAAAGAGACAGAAAGCGCGAGAGAGACAAGAAAGGGGGCTGCGGGAGTGAGGGAGGGGGTTCCTGGCGATGAAAGAGCAGAGTGAAGGAATGGGGAGAAGATCAAAGCAGACTCCTCCACTGAGATTCTCTGCATAAAGCAATCTCTTTATGGGCAGCCAAGAAAAGGGACACGATGGCCAATAAACACACACGCGCACACACACACACACACACACTCACCCACACACACACAAACACACACACACCCCCACACACAAACACACACAAATACAGTACAAATGTCACTGTACATGCAATGTAACAAAATATTTTTGCAATACCATAATCAATCTAGTATGACTTACCTTTTTTTTGTATTTAGAAACATACACATTTCTAAGTTACTGGTGTACATAAACCTGGAACTTGATGAAAGCAGCAATAGGCAGCTATATGAATATTTTGTAGACAGTACTATATATATATATATATATATATATATATATATATATATATATATAATGATATTATACACAAACAATAAAAATAAATAATTATATTTTAATAATTATAATTAATTAATCTATAATAATAATAATAATTAATCTATAATAATTATATTATAGATCCTACAAAGCTGTGTTAATATTGTTAGGAAAAAAATGTTTTCATTAATTTAAATAAAATTGAAATAAAATAAAATATAAATATTAGATTTAGATTATTAGATAACTTAGAAATGATTTGAAAACTTAAACTTAAAAAACTTAGACTTTAGGAATGTTGCTTTGGGAACTAACTGAAATAAATTAAGTTATAGTACAAAAATGAATAACACTAAAACTGAAATAAAAATAAATTAAATCTATCTATCTATCTATCTATCTATCTATCTATCTATCTATCTATCTATCTATCTATCTATCTTTCTTTAAACAAAAGTTTGTAACAATTACTATAACAAACTAAAGTTAAAATAAAAAAAACTAAAAATATAAAAATGAAAGCAAACTAAAAGCATTAATAAATATAACAGTACAGAAATAACACTTGTACAAAAAACATACATAATTTATATACATATACACACACACGCGTGCACACACACACACACACATTCATTATTTATATGATATATATATATATATTTAAAATTATATTTAAATTTTACCATCTTTTCCAGAAAAACAGACTAAAAAATTTGATGACTCTTGTATTGCATTTCATTCTATCAAACTCTCTCTAGAAATAGAATGTTCCTCCCCCACTAGCTGTAACTGACTAGTAAGTCATCTCATTTATAAGCTGCTTTGGATAAATGCATCTGCTAAATTATTAAATGTAAATGTGATCCATTACATACTCTAATAATGCATACATCATCTTCAATCTCCTTCACGACCTATCAGAAGATCTGGAACGGAGCGACTAACAAAGACAAATATTTCTGTGCCTTGTGATCATCACAATCAATCAAGTGAAAGCTTTTCAGGTCTTCTAAAGCTCTCACATAAGATGTGCTTTTAGTTGTCAAGTGGAGACACCTGCCTCACCACAAAACAAGATATTCAGTCATTAAAGCTAGTCTTTAATGTTGGTTAGTCTTGAAATGTATGACAGGTTAACCTGTATGCTGTACAATTCAGAGGCACGTCAAAAAACTTTGAATGTCTCAGGATGGCGCATCGCTTCAGTACGTTTGCTGAACATTTCCCTACACAAATTATACATTTTTGACATTAGTCTTGTTTACATAATCAGAATGAACCAACAGGAAAGTTCCTCTTTGTTGACTGATGAACACACACAGGTTTTGTCTATGGTACATAATCATAGAAGTTTAGCAAAATGTGTGTGCTTGTTTGTCCTGTAATTTCCAGACAACTCCTGCTAAGTTAAACAAAAGAAAACCAATAAGCCTCTTCACGCTGTAGAGAAAACTAAGATGTTTCGCACTTCTACAGGGAGATGCATGCAACATTTGGTAACAAATGAACTGTTCATATCATCAGCAAAACCACAGTAAAGAGAGCGAGAAACACTGGTCTCACTGAGAACGCTTTTGCGGAGCGTTTCTAAATGTACCAATATAATTTGAGTTAAAGATGTAATTACCGCTGGAGCGCTGCTGATCTTTGCTGTGAGGAAGTAGCGATGTGAGCAATTAGTGTAAGATTTAAGTCACCATCTTCTCAGTAACAAATATAGCATCTCTGCACACAAACACACACTTTATTCTGGGAGCTCATATATATATATATTTTATTATTTGTCTTCTTTTATGATAAATTCATTCTCTTTCTTCCTAAGTCACAACTCCTCACAAAAAAGTATTGTGGTGGTACCATGGTACACTGGTGGCATCAGCTAATACTGATCAGAAATTGGACAAAAATGCAACTGAAAAGGATAAAAATGTCTCAGATATTAAAAATGTTGCAGCAAAAATAGTTTTGATCTGTTCTGTTTCATAATATCTAGATCTTTCAGACACTGTATAAAAATGCCGTCATAAAGGTATTTTTTGTTATAAAGAAGGGATAACATTATTTATAAATTTTATTATTATATTTTATTTGTATAAAAAATTATAGTATAAATGTAAAAATCTAAACACACACACACACACACACAAACACACACACACAAAGTAATATTTTTATTCACCAAGCATACATTAAATTCATCAAAATAACAGTAAACTATTTTTTTTGCAAAACCTTCTATTTCAAATCAATTCTTCTATTCATCAAATAATCCTTAAAAAATATTGTTTCCACAAAAATACTGTTTTCAACACAGAGGATAAATTCAGCTTAGCCATCACAGAAATAAACTACATCTTAAAATTTGTTAAAACAGAAAAAAAAGAGAGTAAGAGAGTTATTTCAAAAAAACAAAACAAAACAAAACATAATATACAGTCAGGTCCATAAATATTGGGACATCGACACAATTCTAACATTTTTGGCTCTATACACCACCACAATGGATTTCAAATGAAACAAACAAGATGTGCTTTAACTGCAGACTGTCAGCTTTAATTTGAGGGTATTTACATCCAAATCAGGTGAACGGTGTAGGAATTACAACAGTTTGCATATGTGCCTCCCACTTGTTAAGGGACCAAAAGTAATGGGACAGAATAATAATCATAAATCAAACTTTCACTTTTTAATACTTGGTTGCAAATCCTTTGCAGTCAATTACAGCCTGAAGTCTGGAACGCATAGACATCACCAGACGCTGGGTTTCATCCCTGGTGATGCTCTGCCAGGCCTCTATTGCAACCGTCTTCAGTTCCTGCTTGTTCTTGGGGCATTTTCCCTTCAGTTTTGTCTTCAGCAAGTGAAATGCATGCTCAATCGGATTCAGGTCAGGTGATTGACTTGGCCATTGCATAACAGTCCACTTCTTTCCCTTCAAAAACTCTTTGGTTGCTTTTGCAGTATGCTTTGGGTCATTGTCCATCTGCACTGTGAAGCGCCGTCCAATGAGTTCTGAAGCATTTGGCTGAATATGAGCAGATAATATTGCCCGAAACACTTCAGAATTCATCCTGCTGCTTTTGTCAGCAGTCACATCATCAATAAATACAAGAGAACCAGTTCCACTGGTAGCCATACATGCCCACGCCATGACACTACCACCACCATGCTTCACTGATGAGGTGGTATGCTTAGGATCATGAGCAGTTCCTTTCCTTCTCCATACTCTTCTCTTCCCATCACTCTGGTACAAGTTGATCTTGGTCTCATCTGTCCGTAGGATGTTGTTCCAGAACTGTGAAGTCGTTTGGCAAACTCTAATCTAGCCTTCCTGTTTTTGAGGCTCACCAATGGTTTACATCTTGTGGTGAACCCTCTGTATTCACTCTGGTGAAGTCTTCTCTTGATTGTTGACTTTGACACACATACACCTGCCTCCTGGAGAGTGTTCTTGATCTGTCGAACTGTTGTGAAGGGTGTTTTCTTCACCAGGGAAAGAATTCTTCGGTCATCCACCACAGTTGTTTTCCGTGGTCTTCCGGGTCTTTTGGTGTTGCTGAGCTCAACGGTGCGTTCCTTCTTTTTAAGAATGTTCCAAACAGTTGTTTTGGCCACGCCTAATGTTTTTGCTATCTCTCTGATGGGTTTGTTTTGTTTTTTTCAGCCTAATGATGGCTTGCTTCACTGATAGTGACAGCTCTTGGATCTCATCTTGACAGTTGACAGCAACAGATTCCAAATGCAAATAGCACACTTGAAATGAACTCTGGACCTTTTATCTGCTCATTTTAATTGGGATAATGAGGGAATAACACACACCTGGCCATGGAACAGCTGAGAAGCCAATTGTCCCATTACTTTTGGTCCCTTAACAAGTGAGAGGCACATATGCAAACTGTTGTAATTCCTACACCGTTCACCTGATTTGGATGTAAATACCCTCAAATTAAAGCTGACAGTCTGCAGTTAAAGCACATCTTGTTCGTTTCATTTGAAATCCATTGTGGTGGTGTATAGAGCCAAAAATGTTAGAATTGTGTCGATGTCCCAATATTTATGGACCTGACTGTATTATTAAACTTAATATATATTAAAAAAATAAAGAAATAAAAATAAAAATATTACCGACCCCAAAATTCCAGAAAGAGCTATGTGTGTTTATTTTGCTCCAAACATTTTAAATCTTACATAATAATTGACCAAAAAACAAAAACAAAAAAACATTGTAAAACCATGGTACTTTTCTGTCAACTGTTGATAGCTGTCCCCTCTCTCCAAAAATGCATTTCTGTCCTTTCTGTCACTCAGCAAGTAAAAAATATCCCAATTCCACCCTGCTGTGTTGATGCTCTCTCTGTGTATGTGCAGATGGCTGGCATGATGCCAGTGGCATGTCAGTGTTGTCAGTCTGATGCTCTCTTGGAGAAGGGTAAGTGGCAGCACACACTCTCACCCTGGGCACTTGGGCTGATGGCATTTCAGCACAGCCCATGGGGAGCACACATACTGTATACACACACTGGCACGGCCCTTAAACGCTGGTCTGTGTGCTTGTGATAACCGTCACTGCCGCCGCTCTCCGGCCCACTGTGCCAACCATTTTCCATCTCACACTATGGTAAAGCCAACACACATACACACACTCAGACATACAAATACACAAGCAGACACATTCCCAGACTCACACAAACACCAACATACAAAAGTCTGCTGGGTATTCCCTGAAAGGACAACTGGACATGTGATCGAGACCTGCTTTCAAAGATTACAAAGCTAAAATCTTTAGTATTGAATAAGCTAGTTAGTCTTTCTCTTTAAAAAATTAATCAAACTGAAAATTCATCTCGCTCTACATACATTTTTACTCATAAAATGCCATCTAAAATGCTAAAATCCCTTCTGTCTTTGAAACAACTGCCTCCAATAAGTATTAGCAAGATGCAAATCATAATTCATTGTTTTTGGTTGAACAGTCATTCTTTATTCTTTGTTTCCACTTCTAATCATAATTAGAGTAGGAAATTATTCATTTTGAAAATGTCTTTAAAAGATTACAGTACCATTCAAACGCTTGGAGTGTGAAATAGAAGTTTTATATATTCAGACTGTATTTATCTGATAAAAATAAATAAATAAATATTGTGAAATGTTATTGCAATTTAAAGTAACTATTTTCTATTGCATTATATTTTAAAATGAAGTAATTTATTTCTGTTATGGCAAAGCTGAATTTTCAGCAGCCATTACTCCCTTCTTCTGTGTCAGATGACCATTTAGAAAGAGAAATTACTGATCGCAAACATTTGAGAATATTATGAAAATAGTGTTGTATCATTATGAAATGAATATGTTAGGAATAAGTAATATTTTAAGAATAAAGATGCAAACGAATAAAATCATATCACATCACAGAAGTCTTAAATGTTCACCAAGCCTGCATTTGTTTGATAGATAGATAGATAGATAGATAGATAGATAGATAGATAGATAGATAGATAGATAGATAGATAGATAGATAGACGGACGGACGGACGGACGGACGGACGGACGGACGGACGGACGGACGGACGGACGGACAGACAGATAGATAGATAGAACAGTAATATTGTGAAATGTTATTGCAATTTAAACTAACTCTTTTCTATTGCATTATATTTTAAAATGTAAAAGTAATTTAGTCCTGTCATGACAAAACTGAATTTTCAGTAGCCATTTTTTCCAGTCTTCAGTGTGACATGATCCTTCAGAAAGAAAAACTACTGATCCTAAACATTTGAGAATATTATGAAATGTAAAAGAATAAAATCCTAACATTTTAAGAAGAATGTTAATATTTCAAGAATTACACTACAAAAAAAGTAACAGTAAAGTGGAGTTGACCTCTCGTTGCTATTTCAGATTGCCCAAAGGCAGCAATTTACTGAATGTTTGTTTAGATCTTTCTAATGAATGCATTTAATTACCTATACAACAACTTTTCTCAATTTTTCATGTCCGGTTACTCATGATAACTCAGAATTTTTGTGTGTTAGTGAGGCCAGCAGGGGGTGCTCACCCTGTGGTCTGTGTGGGTCCTAACGCTCCAGTATAGTGACGGGGACACTATACTGTAAAAAGCACCGTCCTTCGGATGAGACGTTAAACCAAGGTCCTGACTCTCTGTGGTCATTAAAATCCCAGGATGTCCTTCGAAAAAGAGCAGGGGTGTAACCCCGGCATCCTGGCCAAATTTTCTCATTGGCCTCAGACCATCATGGCCTCCTAATCATCCCCATATCTTCTGATTGGCTTTATCACTCTGTCTCCTCTCCACCAATAAGCTGGTGTGTGGTGGGCGTTCTGGGGCAGTATGGCTGCCGTCGCATCATCCAGGTGGATGCTGCACACTGGTGGTGGTTGAGGAGATTCCCCCCCTTACATGTAAAGCGCTTTGAGTACCCAGAAAAGCTCTATATAAATGTAACGAATTATTATTATTATTATTATTATTATTATTATTATTATTAAAAGACCAAGGATTTCTTTGTTCGTAAATCCTGTTCTGAAGAATTACTTTAACTAAATCCCATTCCTATATTTTTGCACACGCATTTTATTCACAGAATATTACCCTTTGAGCTTTTAGATTTATGACTTTATTCACATAAAATTACTACTTTAATCTTCTAATATTATGTAATGATTATTATGTAATCAAATAATACAGGCTATTAAAAAAAAAAAAAAATCCCAAAACTTCCTATCCTACCAAAACTTATTTCAACAGGACAATGTCAACAGTGCAGAAAATAATCACTTGTCAAACAGTTTCACTGGGGTCAAGATTTTGTATAGTCACTGAAATGTTATGTATGTGCAATATGTGCATAAATTAACTGAGTTGTCAAATCACTGTTATTCTATGAAACTATCAAGCACCATCATTATTATTATTATTATTATTATTATTATGTATTAATTTTTCCTAGAAAGATGTGAGACTATTAGAGTGATCTGAAATTACTGTTGAAAACAGCTGACCGTGAAAGTACACATCACAGTAGTAAGCCACATGGGGTCAGGTCAACATAACTCCCTGATTTGTAATTTAACATCGCTGCGCACACACACATCAATGCATGCAGACACACCTCTTTTCCGCGATAGATTCCCCTGATGCTAAAGTGTCTATAAATACAGCGTGCAGATCCCTGGTGGTTTGAAGCCATTTCAGCAGGAAATAGGAAAACAGCAGAGACGCTCAAGCTGAACTTTATTAAAATTCATAAACTGTGAATAACAGCCGCCTCACCCATCAGGGAGCACTGCCTGAGCTTTTTGGGCCCTTTGGGATGCCATACCTGCCCTGTCTCATCACACTCAGTTAAAGAGTGAAATGAGAAACATAAGAAAAGAACAAACACAAAAAGAATAGTGCAATTGTAATGGTGACTATACGTGTAGACGCGTAGTAAAGTGCATCTCAGTCATATCAATCTCTCTGAATGTTTTCTGAAACTGATGAGTTGTGGTGCTCAATCAACTCCAGCCGAGAGAGGGCAGGACAATCTGATTGGTGCAGATCTGCATGTGGTCTACTGCCTGTATTTTCCTGCTCAGTCACGGCTAATGCTGAGCTGAGCTTGTGCGTAAATTTCAATTCGCCTCTGTAGGAGATAAAACAGTAGAATCAGAAAGAATGTGCAACACCAGAAGTGCGTATAGCTAAAATACACTCTTTGACCAATACTTAGTCACACGCGTACAAAAACAAATCAGGTCAGAAAATAATCAACAGTACAAAAATGAAAAACAAAGCAAAATATGAGGCAGAACAAATGTAGAAATCATTCATTTAACTACAGCAGAGACAGAAAATTATTCATGATGTGGCAGGAGGAATATGAACACCAAAGCAAGCATCCATTCATAGCTCTTGTGGATTTATTACCTGACATATGCATTCATGTCCATTAATTTGCGAAATATTTGCATTTCCCCAGGGACCACAGAAAAAACAACAACAACATCTTAATGCTTAAAAATAAATAACAAAATACCAATATCCAGGCACTAAGACTATTAAACACAGATTCTAAATGTGTTGGAGCTTGTAGGAGTGTCTATTATTTCTACCTAAAGAGAAGTTGTTTTATTAATATAATGACATATTTAGATGATAAATCATATGTTTTATTATAAACAAAACAGTCTATTACAGTCAGTAACAAATTTTGGAGTAGGCCAAGTAAGAACAAGTTGTTATATTAATATCAACTTGGCTGAAATATAAATCATAAGTTTTCGTGCATTAACTTTTATGTGCAGCAAAAAAAAAAAAAAAAAAAAAAATCTATTAAAGCTAACGTACTCAGTAACTTTCGTAACCTCGGTTCCCTTAGATATGGGAACGAGTACTGCATCGTAAGACGCTTGTATGGGAAAAACTCTTTTTTCCTCTTCAACTGAAGCCTTTTCAATCACGCAGTGAAACTGCATGTCCATTGGTTCGTGCAGTGCTATAAAAACGAACCAATGGCTCGGCGGCGGCGACGAGCGAGTCTATGGCTGAGCAGCCCGCCATAGCCTGCTAAAACGGGCGTAGACTGTGGCTATATAAGCGGCCGCTTCGCCGCCGCATCTCAGATTTCTTCGAATGAAGCGACTGAGGCGTGCAGCTCATAGCACAGCCAGGAACGCAGTACTCCTTCCCATATCTAAGGGAACCGAGGTTACAAAAGTAACCGAGTACGTTCCCTGTCGATATTCTCACTCGTACTGCGTCGTAAGACGCTTGTATGGGAACCAGTACAATCACGCCGTGCTATGATGGGGAACGACTCAAAACCAAGACTCCCATGGCAGAAGACCCAGGGGAGTCAATGGAATACATCAAGCACAGGCTGAGCCATCATAGTCAACCGTGGCCTGGCTGTCGTCCCCTATAGTTTATACCTGGTATCCATATAATATGGACCGTCCAGGTGAAGGAGGGACTTGAACAATGCTGGTCAATGCTAGCATCCACTAACCACCTGGAAATTCTTTGCTTCGTAACAGGGCGACCTTTAGCGCGGTTACCGAAGCTGACAAAAAGCTGTTCTGATTCCCTGTATTAGGCAGAATGCTCAATGTACACCCTCAAGGCCCTGACGGGGCAGAGCAGGGATAATTCCTGGTCATCCGTCGAAGGGGAAAGCGCGGAAAGCGCTATGACCTGGGCTCTGAACGGAGTGGAGAGCACCTTAGGTACATAACCCAGCCTTGGTTTCAGGACGAACTTGGAGTCGTTAGGCCCGAATTCCAGGCAAGCAGGGTTGATGGAAAGGGCCTGTAGGTCTCCTACTCGCTTAACTGACGCCAGCGCAAAACAGCAGGGCAGTTTTAAACAAGAGTGATCTGAGGCTCGTGGTTTGCAATGGTTCAAATGGGGGGCCTTTCAAGGCCCTTAGTACGGTTGGTAAGTCCCAAGGTGGAACTGTACGAGGACGCGGGGGGTTAATTCTCCTGGCGCCTCGTATAAACTGGACCACCGCAGTATTCCTGCCCACTGATCGGACAGCAGTAGGTGCATGGAAAGCCGCTATGGCTGCCGCATAAACTTTGATGGTGGATGAGGAACTCTGTTTATCCAGCATCTCCTGCAGAAACGAAAGAACCACTGATACATCAGAGGTAACCGGATCTAAGTCACGGTCTTGACACCAAGCTGAGAAAATAGACCATTTCAGAGCATAGAGGCGTCTGGTAGACAGGGCTCTAGCTTCTGCCATAGTGTTTAAGACACACTCTGGGAGGTCGAAAGGCTCCCGTTGAGCGGCCACACATGCAGGGCCCATAACTCGGGCCGTGGATGCCACAGCGTGCCGTTCGCTTGAGAGAGGAGGTCCCGTCTCAAGGGCATGGGCCACGGGGCTGCTTCGAGCAGCTGGAATAACTCCGACACCCACGGCTGGTTCCTCCAGAGGGGGGCTATTAGAAGAAGCTTGTGCCGTTGTTCCCTGACTCGTCTGAGTACCTGCGGTAGCAGAGCGATTGGAGGGAATGCATAGAGCAGGAGGCTTGGCCACTCGTGGGCCAGGGCATCCGTGCTCTTCGTGAAAAAGGTTGGGCAATGAGAGTTGTCTTCAGAGGCGAAGAGGTCTACTCAAGCTCTGCCAAAGACTTCCCAGATTTTCTGAACCGCGAGTGGGTGGAGCGTCCATTCTTCTGAGGAGACGTTGTTCCTCGACATGTCCGCTCCTTGGTTCATTTTGCTCGGCACATCCGTCGCCATCAGTGAGCGCAGGTTGGTCTGAGCCCAAACAAGAAGGTCGTTCGCCAGCGTGCAGAGGCGCTTCGAGACGAGGCCGCCCTGGTGATTTATGTATGACACCACGGACCTGCTGTCTGAGCGTATTAGCACATGGTGTCCCCTTATGTCCAGCAGGAAGAATTGACAGGCACACTGCTAGCATCTTTAGGCAGTTGATGTGCAAACCCGACTCTTCTTCGGACCAAAGACCGAAGGTCGGTTTGCCTTCGCACAGCGCTCCCCAACCCTTGTTGGAAGCGTCTGTCGTGACAACCTTCCTTCTGTGCGCCGTGTCTAAAATCACACCCTGCTTCAGCCAGAGGGGATCCCTCCAACGGGCCAGGGCTGATACACAGGCCAGAGTCACCGTTATGCGATGGCGACCGTAACGCCAAGCCGCGGAAGGAACCCTCTGCTTCAGCCAGAACTGCATGGGTCGCATGTGAAGCAGGCCCAACTGAAGTACTGGCGAAGCTGCTGCCATAAGGCCCAGCATTTTCTGGAAGGCCTTGAGCGGGCGAGCGGTCCCTTCCTTGAAGGAGGCCACGTGGCACTGAATCGTCATGGCTCGCTCCGCTGAGACAGTTGCTGTCATCTGCACTGAGTCGATAACTGTCCCCAGGAATGACACTCGTTGGCTGGGTGACAGTACGCTCTTGGCAAAGTTGACCCTGAGCCCCCGGCAATCTAAGTGGCTGAGGAGGAGGGTCTTGTGCGATGTTGAAACTGCCTCTGACTGGGCCAGAATGAGCCAGTCGTCGAGGTAGTTGAGGATGAGGAATCCCATCTGTCACAGAGGGGAGAGAGCCGCATCCATGCATCGCGTAAAAGTGCGGGGAGCCAGGGACAGCCCAAATGGAAGGACCCTGTATTGATATGCCACCCCCTCGAATGCGAATCTCAAGAATCGTCTGTGATGGGGGGCTACCTGGATGTGAAAGTATGCGTCTTTCAGATCCAGTGACATGAACCAGTCCCCTGGGCACATTTGCGAGAGGATCTGCTTCAATGTGATCATCCTGAATGACCTTTTTACCAGGGCGTGATTCAGGAGTCTGAGATCTAGAATAGGTCGCAGGCCACCGTCTTTTTTGGGGACGAGGAAGTAGCGGCTGTAGAAGCCTGACTCGCTCTGGGCTGGAGGAACGACTTCTATGGCTCCCTTTACCAGCAGATTCATCACCTCTGCGCGCAGGACTTGAGCATCCTAGCTGCGCACTGTGGTGGCGACCACACCGCGGAAGCGTGGTGGTCTTCGAGCGAATTGGAGTGAATAACCTCGTCTTATCGTAGCCATTACCCATTCTGACACACCGGGGATGGCCTGCCAGGCCTCGGCCCATGTGGCAAGAGGCTGAATAGGCTCTAAAGACTAGCTGCATAAGGGCAGGAGGCTTATGGTAGGCAGAAGAGGATATTTGCTCTCTTTTTGAAAATGTATGTGTTTTATGTGTATGTGCTTGTCCGCTATCACAGCGGTTGGACGCCCGGGCACTAGAGTGGGCCCATGGGGAACCAATAACACACTTCCCTCTGCACCCAGCGCTGAGCGGGGTGACAAGAGGCACATTAGAGGCTGCTTGCGGGGTGGTCCGGCGGTAGTGTGACTCGGGCCCCTCCTCTTCCTGCCTGGCTGATCAGGAGGACTTCTGAGGCGCCGGATCCAAGGCGATCTTGGGCCGGGGTCCTTGGCGCTTCGGAAAGGGGTAGCATCTTGCCGAGCGGGAACGCCCTCTATCCTGCCGATCCTTAGGAGGTTGGAGCTCGGGAGTGGCCAGCGTTGGCTTGGCGAGCTGCTGAGTCGGCGCAGGCTTGGGGCGACTAGAAGCAGCAAAAGAGCTGGTGCGTTTCGGAAGGAAGTGTCGTATCGCTTGAGACGACTTCTGAGTCTCCGTAAAACGCTCCACAAAGCCCTCCACAGCTGGCCCAAACAGGCTGTTTGACGAGACTGGAGCGTCGAGGAAGGGAACTTTATCCGCCTCTTTCATCTCCGTCAATGTGAGCCAAAGGTGGCGTTCCAAAACACTACCAGGCTGGACATCGACCGCCCGATAGCCTGGGCGGCGGGTTTGGAGAATATCGACAGGGAACAAATTACACGTCTATAAAGTTTCTAACACTAGAAACAAATAAAAAAAAATGTCAGCATCCAGAGACAGCATTCGTTTTCCAAACAGTGCTTGGGTTTCATTTATTAGCAGGACATCTGTAACTTATAATTTACAATATATTTACAAATAATTTGTTCACTATTGATCCGAAAAGCAACTATTAAAAGTTGAACATCAGTTAGCAACAAATTTAACAAAATATGCTTTTCATTGTATTAGTTATTTTTTTAAGCAATAAATGTTCAATGGCATAGTTCACCCAAAAATGAAAATTTGCTGAAAATTTATTCCCCCTGGGGCCATTCAAGTACAGTAAATGAGTTTGTTTCTTCATCGGAACAGATTTGGAGAAATTTAGCATTACATCACTTGCTCACCAATGGATCCTTTGCAGTGAATGGGTGCCATCAGAACAAGAGTCCAAATAGTTGATCAAAACACCACAACAATCCACAAGTAATCCACATGACTCCAGTCCATCAATTAATGTCTTGTGAAGCGTGTTTGTTTTCGTAAATTTGATGGATTTACAGTGGTGTGAAAAATTGTTTGCCCCCTTCCTGATTTTTTATTTTTTTGCATGTTTGTCACACTTTAATGTTTCAGATCATCAAACAAATTTAAATATTAATCAAATATAACACAAGTAAACACAACATGCAGTTTTTAAATGAAGGTTTTTTTTTTTATGAAGGGAAAACAAAATCCAAACCCACATGACCCTGTGTGAAAAAGTGTTTTCATCTGGCGTAAAAGTAACACAGCATTTCAGAAAAAGAACATCATAACAACAGTAAAATATGGTGGTGGTAGTGTGATGGTCTGGGGCTGTTTTGCTGCTTCAGGTCCTGGAACACTTGCTGTGATAAATGGAACCATGAATTCTGCTGTCTACCAAAAAATCCTGAAGGACAATGTCCGGCCAACTTGGGTTCTTCAGCAGGACAATGATCCAAAACACACCAGCAAGTCCACCTCTGAATGGCTGAAGAAAACAAAATGAAGACTTTGGAGTGGCCTAGTCAAAGTCCTGACCTGAATCCTATTGAGATGCTGTGGCATGACCTTAAAAAGGCGGTTCATGCTCGAAAACCCTCCAATGTGGTTGAATTACAACAATTCTGCAAAGATGAGTGGGCAAAAATTCCTCCACAGTGCTGTAACAGACTCATTGCAAGTTATCACAAACGCTTGATTGCAGTTGTTGCTGCTAAGGGTGGCCCAAACAGTTATTAGGTTTAGTTATTGGGGTCATGTGGGTTTGGATTTTGTTTTCCCTTCATAATAAAAAACTTCATTTAAAAAATGCATGTTGTGTTTACTTGTGTTATCTTTGATTAATATTTAAATTTATTTGATGATCTGAAACATTAAAGTGTGACAAACATGCAAAAAAACAAAAATCAGGAAGGGGCAAACAATTTTTCACACCACTGTATTTCTTACAAATATGAAGCTATTTCAACCTGGTCTCATGACGAAAACGTACCTCTGGGAACATTTTCGCAAGACGCAAAATATGTACCGATATGTACATATCACTGCAGTTTCCAACAGAACACTAGAAGCGGTAAAACGGCAATTGTAATTGTTTTCAGCTCCATATGTTTCGCTTTCTGGACGTAACACGCTTGCTCAGCCGGCATAGAATTGGACTTAGGATGTGGAATCCTTGGGTAGAAATCCCATCAAAAACATGACAAAAACATGAAAGATGAGAGATCAAAAAACAAGTTAAAACGGCATGCATGCGATTGCATTTTTACATCACATTTGCGTTTGTTCATGCTATTGGGTAGGTTTAGGTGTAATGCAGATGGCACGTTATTTTAAAACGTCATGGAGCATTAGAGTTATAGCGCCACTCATGCACAAAACCAACGTCACATAAAACATACCATATGTATGTTCTTCTGTTCCAGGAAAAACCGAACACTCTTTTAGAGCCACTCAGTGGACATTTCACATCGAATTTGTCATGCAACGTACACAGTGGTACGTATTTTACGTCTTGTGAAAACATTCCCACAGGTACTTTTTTGTCATGAGATCAGGCTCGCTATTTGCTTCACAAGACATTAATTTATGGGCTGGAGTCATGTGGATAACCAACGCTATCTCATGACCAATTCGTATGTATTTTATGAGGTGGCCAATTCATATGAATTTGTACGACCTCAACTTGTATGATTTTGTACGATTTCTGTGAGGGGTAGGGGTTAGGGGTGGTCATTCGTATGAATTTGCCACCTCGTAAAACTAATCGTTGATAAATAATATGTAAATACAAATATTATAATGTTGGTTAGATTCCCCATACATAAGGTAATGGTGTTTCAGAAGCCTTTAACTGTGTAAACATCAAATGGAACTGAAAATGTGAATCTACAGTTCATTCAGGTTCAGAAGACCTTTCGCCTTATTTCAGAAGTCCACCGCATACCACTGTGCCTGATGTAACACAATAGTTTCCAGTTTCAAAGAAACATATGTCCAAATGCTTTCAGCTGGCAGAGTTAAGCGATCATGCCACTTCTTTTCACCTTAACAGGTCATTAGTGGAGCTATTCAGACACAACATTTAGCAATATGATTTGGCTGTCCGTCCACAAACCTTTAGCAGTGCATTTCATCTCTGACCCACGTATAAATAAATCAATAACCCCGTCTGGCCCATGTGTGGCCCCAAGCATAAAATTGCAGCACATCATCAGTAAAATTGTCTACCAGCAGTGCTGTAAAACCTATAATGATTCTGCTATTATGTAGAGGTATGTTGAATAATAAAATACTTTAAATTCACATTGCCAGAGCTTCCTGCAGTGAATAACGATCACAGCAGGAAAAACCACCACTGAAATCACTGGGTTGTCCGACAAGGAAGAAAAGAAAAAAAAAAAAAGAGAATGAGACTCCCAAAGGAGCGATATAGAATTCGTTTAAGGTAATTAGTGGCTAATAAACAGGAGAATTGATTTAGCGCTCTTTCAATTAAATATTTCTATGAAAAGATAAGAGGGGCATTCTTCATACTGCTGTTGTGGGCAAATGGATTTCCAGGGTTGGTAATGAAAACAGCAAACAGGCTTAATGGTAATTGTGAAAATTGCTAAAGATTTGTTCAAATCCATGCTTTGGCCACTTTCTCTCTCTTCCCTTATATATACTTCTTTATCTTGTTAGGAAATATTAAGTACAAGGTGAAATTCGAGGTGAGATTTTTCAAGGAGATTGGAGTTACTGGTTCTTAAATAACTTTCCAATACATTATAGATCTGATTTAAGTTTGAGGCCACAAAGTTGAATGACTTCCAACAAGGCCCTAACCACCATAGATTAAGACGTGTCCTCTCAATATTCAAAACAGTAGTCAATTAGTGTGTATTTTTCAATAAGTTTAAATTTGGCTCCCCCAGTCTAGACTCTATTAATTACCATAATACACATTTCTGGTCTAACTGTACTTGATACATCAGTGCACATTGATGCACAGTCTGACTGGAATAATGTTGTTAATCTCAACTAAAACTATTAAAAATTGGGTAACACTTTGGTATAGGGACCAGTTCTCACTATTAAGTAGTTGCTTATTAGCATGCTTATTATTAACATATTGGCTGTTAATTAGTGCTTATAAAGCATATCTTCTGCATGACCATATTCTACGTCCCTAATCCTACCAAAACCTAAACTTAACAACTACCTTACTAACTATTAATAAGCAGCAAATTAGGAGTTTATTTAGGCAAAATTCATAGTTAATGATTTGTTAAAAGCGAGAATTTGACCTTAAAGTGTGACCAAAACTGTTTTCTTTAACTAAACTTAAAATGAAAGTATATAAAAACCTAATAAAAATATTAATAAATACGATAATAACATTGTATACTATAATAACAACTATAAATAACATTGCTGCACATGGTGGAGATTTTTCACTGATTCATTATGCCAGTAGTTGGCGACAGTCTTTGTAAGTGACACTGAACCATTCAGTCAACAATTTGTTCATAAACAGATTCATTCAGGAACTAAACAAGTGACTGTCTATGAGTCTATGTCTATGATCTGTCACTGAATCATTTACTCAACCAATTTATTTAAATAGCTGCAGCAGCAGCAGCAGCAGCAGCAGCAACAACAACAACAACCACCTGATTCATTTGATTTAGTTTTTTTTTTTCCTTCATTTAGACCTATTTTTGTTACTGGAGCAAGAAAATAGTCAAAGTAACTGTCAATATTGTGTCTAAAATGCATGCTACTTCTTGTTTACTGAACTTTTGTATAAAGTGGTATCACTGCTCTTTTTCAACATTCTTTCTCCTGTGATATAAGGTAGATCGCATTGCGTAAAAAGAGTAAAATATTAAATTTGATCCCTCAAATTAAACTGAAAATTACAGTTTACTATTTATGGGAACAGATGTGCTCCCTCACTAAATTTTTCTAACAGATCAAAGTATGTGAATATAACATTGGGGCTCTAATTACTTTTAGGATCCTCCAGAAGCCAAAAAATTAAAGTCCAAAATCATAGTGCAGAACATCCTAACCCTGGGTTTAAACACATCAAATTAACTATTCAGAGGAGACAATAACTGCCAAAATTTCACTGGAATTTTTATTCTGGACTACCGGTAATTTCATCACCCTCACGATTAGTGTGAGGTGAAGGTGCATCTCAAAACTTCACAAAGTATGTTAGCACCATTTCTGTCTGCTCGTGTACCTCCTGTGAGACATGAAAAGCAACACTCTTGACTGCTTAACTCAGTGAAAAAGGAAATGTGCTCCGGTGAGAGGTCTTACCAGTGATTTGAATGTCTGCTTCTTTCTGTACCACTCTCTCTTGTATTAGTCAGAAGACGGAAGGCAAAGAAAGGAAGACTTTTTTTTAAAGCACCTATAATCATACTGGGAACTCTCCCTGAGGATTGAAGCTGTTTCAAATGGAACTTTAGTGAGAATATGTGTGTGTGGCTTTGGGTTAAATGGCTCTGTGCAATTTTAATCAAGGCTAATAACACATGAGCATTGAAAGCGCTCCCGTGGCACTGAAGCTCTATAGTAATCATGTAAAAAATGGAGTTCTATATGTGTCAGTGTGGTCTTGGGCTTGTGCTGCGCGAATCATGGCTCTCTGATGAAGGGCCGCTGTCGAATCACTTAATTGTAATGTGAGGTATTAAGTGCAGAGAGTTCAATGGTAGTATGTCAGAAGTGCAGGTGAGAGTGGAAGCTCTCTGAAGTATCGATAAAATCAGTAGGCTCAGATATTGCCTTTAAAGTGGAGCCAGGTCTTCCCTTTTTTTAAGAGTATGAAATGTCTGTGACGAGTGCATCACCTGGAAAGCCTCACATTATATGTCAAGCAGCCATGAGCTTTTTACTGTATACGACTAAATTTCAATTTTTTTTCATGTTTTTATCATGTTAGAATGTTAAATTGAGATTAACATGAGTAAACAGAAATCAGACAAACAATGTAATATAATTCATACATTACTGTCTTTAAAGAATAACTGTTTATGATTATGTGGATGATAACTTAGAGGGAAAACAGAATAAAATCTATTTTTTCCAATTTATTATACAGGTGATATAAGACAAGTGAAATATACTACCATTCAGTTTTAAAAGTGACATTTAAAATGTTACAAAAAAGCAATATGGCAGTTACAAAAAAGTACATTTACATTACATTTACATTTAGTCATTTAGCAGACACTTTTATCCAAAGCGACTTCCAAATGAGGACAATAGATGCAATCAAAACCAACAAAAGAGCAACAACATGCAAGCACTATGGCAAGTCTCGGTTAGCCTAACGCAGTGCACGTAGCAAGTTTTTTTTTTTTTTTTTTTTTAAACAAGTAGATAGAATATAGAAAAGAAAGCTAGTGTTTTAGTTTAAGAAAAGCTAGCAGTTAGAGAATAAATATGCAATTGATAGAGGGTCAAGTGTGTGTGTGTGTGTGTGTGTGTTTTTTTGTTTTTTTTTTAATAAAAAGAAAGAAGGGACAGATAAAATAAAATTATAAAAGACAATGCTAGAGTTAGGCTATGTTCACACTTGGCATCTTTTTTGAAGCTGCCGGCGTCTGTTTTACATTATAATCAAATGGAGTAAACCGTGTTTTCAAAAAAGTCCTGAGCGCTTTTTGAAACGCAACCGCCGGCGTCTTTTTCTGCAGCCCAGAGCATCTTTTCAAGTTGAAAAAAGTTTAACTTTTCTGGAAAAAATGCCCTATGTCAAGCGCCTTTTTGACAGCTGACCAATGACAAGCGAGTGGCGAGTCGTTTCCATAACAACAAAAACAACAAGCAAAAAGGAGAAGATAGCTGGTAGACAGTTCGTACTAGATTCGGCGCACAAGGAGTTGTATGAAACCGTGCATCATCCAACCGGAGCTCCTGGACTAAATTGTGGGAAGCACCATACAGTTTCCTTCCCCGTATAATTTCGCGCTCCCACAAAGCTTTTAGCCATTTCTTGAAGATGGCTAAGGATTCAGCTGCTCGGATTGAGTTGGGCAGGTCATTCCACCAGATGGGAACAGTTAATGAAAAAGTTTGTCAAAGTGATTTTGTGCCTCTTTGGGATGGCACAATAATGCGGCGTTCACTTGCAGAACACAAGTTTCTAGAGGGCACATAGGTCTGAAGTACTGAATTTAGGTAAAGGGGTGCAGAGCCAAAGGTGGTTTTGTATGCAAACATTAATGCCTTGAATTTTATGCGAGCCGCTATTGGTAGCCAGTGCAAATTTATGAACAGAGGTGTGACATGCATTCTTTTCGGCTCATTAAAGATTAATCTTGCAGCAGCATTTTGGATTAATTGTAGAGGTTTGATGGAATTGGCTGGAAGACCTGCCAAGAGAGCATTGCAATAGTCAAGTCTGGACAGAACAAGAGCTTGAACAAGGAGTTGTGTTGCATATTCCGAAAGAAAGGGCCTGATCTTCCTAATATTATATAAAGCAAATCTGCGGGACCGGGCAGTTTTAGCAGTGTGGTCTGAGAAATTCAGCTTATCATCAATCACAACTCCAAGGTTTCTGGCTGTTTTTGAAGGAGTAATGGTTGATGAGACTAACTGGAAGGTGAAATTGTGATGAAGTGATGGGTTTGCTGAAACTACAAGCAGTTCTGTCTTAGCTAGGCTGAGTTGAAGGGGATGGTCCTTCATCCAGCAAGAAATGTCTGTTATACATGCTGAGATGCGAGCAGTTATCATCGTATCATCAGGATGGAATGAGAGGTAGAGTTGAGTGTCATCAGCATAGCAGTGATATGAAAAGCCATGTTTCTGAATGACAGAACCTAATGATGCCATGTAGACAGAGAAAAGAAGTGGTTCAAGGACTGAGTCCTGAGGCACCCCAGTAGCTAGATGTTAGTTATAAAACAGAAGTGAAACAAGTAATAGGAAAGAGGATAAATAAAAAGTGATACTTATATCCCTTGCCGGTGTCCCTGCCTGGTGCAGTCACACGGTAGAGTCGATGGTCTTTACACTCTTTGGTCTTCACACGACGAGGGCTTCACACGAGGGCTGCCGCGACCGCTGCAGTGGTAAACTAAGCTTATTTATACCCGTCTCACAAATCACCAACTGAATTCAGCTGGACACACTTTTCTGTTAAATCACAATAAATGGCCAAGCAAGCACAGACACTGACAAGGTACGCGATACAGTACGAGACCAAACGCAATTTCAGCACGTCACTCTACACAGTAAACAAAACAAGCGTTTCCTAGCAATGGCAACTGCGCTAAACACTGAGACAAGTAAATACACTTAGGAGCTGGTTTTAACTTCCGCTGAATGGACTGAGTATTTCTTACACTGTCTTGAACACACTTTCCTGTTAAATCCCAATAAATGGCCAAGCAAGCACATACACTGACAAGGTACGCGATACAGTACGAGACCAAACGTAATGTAGCATTGTTTCCACAAAAAATATTAAGCAGCACAATCGTTTTCAGCAGTGATCATAAGAAATATTTGTTAAGCACCAATTTAGCATATTAGTATGATTTCTAAAGTAATTTCTGAGGTAATTGTTGCTAAAAATTCAGCTATGAAAAAGATGGTTCTTTACATGTAATCACAATTCTATTTAGAACCATATCAGCCTGAAGAACCCTTTTTGCTGAAACCTTTTCACTATTAATTAATTGCTTATTAGCATGCATATACTGGCTGTTTATTATAAAGCACATATTACTGCCTTATATTTTATTAATACTGTCTACATTTGGCCTTCATAAACATTTGTTTTTACATAAACAAATGGAAGAAGCACACTGTAACTTTCAGATGCTGTGATATCCCATAACCTCATCTGCCACTAAATTACACCAAAATAAACACATAATGATGGACTTAAAGGCATCATAGACGATTGTGAAGATATTTCACTAGAATTGGTCTGTATTATTAAACTATTATTAGAATCTTTTTTCTCTAAAATGTGTACATTTTAAAATATGTATTAAAATGTTTGTGTTTTTAAGTATTTTCTATCGCTAGAGTTGTCAAGTACCACCTGGGGGCACAGTTTTTTTTTTTTTTGCTGAATAAAGACTCTTGAATACAAAACATGGAATGTAATTATCAAATATAATTATATGTGCAAAATCAGTGCCCCTGAAACCTCAGCTGCCTACACAAAGAAAGGAACATACAGTCACTTATTCACTGCAATGTATATTATTTGGCTGTTGCAGGAATCTTGTGTCCGTTTAAGATTCTGTTTGCTGATCTTGTACTTACCACTTCCACCCCCAAACCCTCCAAAACGCTCATTCTTTGTCCTTCACTAATACATATGCTGCAAAGGCAGGCAATCTCTCTCTCGCACACACATATTCCATTAATATTCAGCCTTGTCTCCCACAGAGCATCCAAACAAATGTTTGTGTCACACACACAGAGCAGAAGAAATATGAAATATTAAATATGTACTTATAAACAGTGTGACTCAGAAAGCTTTTTCACTGACTATCCATCATAAGCACTATTTGACAGTCCATTCTCTTTTCAGTTATGGACAAAAGTTTGCAAAGCCTATAATTTTTGACCTTGCAATTCTGAACCTGTACTGTACTTTTTTAAGGGCCACCGAGGTCAGCATGTTTGCTATTTTAGGCACAGAATGATATGAACCACTCAAAGCAGCACCTGACAAAGCGTTTTATGTCTAGGAAAATTAGAAACATAACAATGACATGAGTGCATTCACTGAAGTTGAACATTTTTAAAGTTGTTATTATGTAAAATATATTTATTTGGTAACACTTTAGAATAACACATATTCACTATTAACTAAGAGTTTTCCCTGAACAAACTCTTTATTTGCTGCTTATTAATAGTTACGGTTAATAGTTAATACTTACAGGACCTTAAATCTTACAATTCTGTAATTATTTACAGAGCCATGTTGTTCCAAATCTGTAGGATATTTTTTCCTGAATATAAAAGAAAATATTTTGAAGAATGTTGAGAACCAAACAGTTTTAGTTCCAATAGACTTCTATTGTATTTTTTTGCCCATATAATTGAAGTCAATGGGAACTGAAACAGTTTCGTAATAAACATTCTTCAAAATATTTTCTTTTATGTTCCACAGAAGAAAGTCATGCAGGTTTGAAACGACATGAGGTTGAGTTAATGATGACAGAATATATATATATAATATATATAAACTATAAACAAAAGTTTGCAATGCCTATAAATTTTGACTTCTGAGTCTGTACTGTACTTGTTAATGGGCCACCAAGGTAACCATGTTTGCTATTTTAGGCACAGAATGATGTGAACCACTCAACACAACATCTAACAGAAGTGTTATATGTCTAAGAACATTAGAAATGTGACAATGACATGAGTTGATGTTCACTGAAGATGTACATTTTTAAAGTTATTACTATGTAAGATATTTTTACTTCTGTCATAGTTTTTTTTTTAAAGAGCAAGAAATGTTCTTACCATTTAAATCTATTACTGTTCTTACTATTTAACATGTAGATTAGTCATAAACAATTTAATTATAATAAAGTATAATAAAAATAACAAATTAAGCATGAATTATTTTAAATGAAGCTGACATGTTTGTGATTTTCTTTGTCACATGTATTCCGTTTGCATGTGCAAGTTAATTTCTTCTGTATTTTGGTTTTAAGAATATACTGTATGTTGTTTTGGTAAGAAAAAAAAGCACAAACATAACACTGCTTTGGTCCCTGTGCAGATTTTAAAGGGAAACCTGTATTCATTGGAGATGTTTGTATGTGTGTGCCGAGGTTGACTGCTTTAAGTGCTCCTCAAGCCTCTTAGACTGGTCTAAATGTGTCTTAGCAGCCACACAGATGTGCTTTAACCCAACGTGTGTGTGTGTGTGTGTGTGTGTGTGTGAGATGTGGAAGTTTGTGTGCATGTGTCTCTGATGCTCTTCCATTTGTAGTTCCCCGTCAAAGTAATACCACAGTGTCTTTAAGCACGCCCACCTCTTTTGGTAATTTTGGTTTGAGTCTGACAGCTTTTCCCATCCATTTTTTTAACTACTATTTTTTCGACTAAGTGTGCAACCAAGCTCTTTTAACAGGGAAGACTACACAAATGCACCTTGGTTTCTTAGTAAATTATGTTGCTGAAGAAAAACTAAACATTTATACTCAAACAGAAGACACAAATGTATTCTTTGAAGTATTTTATTTGCCTAGTCTGGCCTTGTAACATCAAACAATTGTGCCTACGGCTGCTAGAAAGAAGGGCATAGTTTAGAGACATTAAAACGCTAATTTTCCTGAAAAGTTTGTTCCTGAAAAGTCTTTTAACAACATCTGTTATATAGAACAGCACTTGCATTTGTCTACGGCAGATGCATTGCACTGCAATTTAGCTCTAGTGCTAACGACTATTTCTAACCTAAAAGTGGGAATGAGTTTCTTCCCTCCTCTCTTCTCTTTATAGTTAAACCTCTTCCACTGGCTTCTCTCTCTCTTTCCATCGGATCTGAAGGAGCTTTTTTTGAGAACCTTTTAATAAATCAGATACCTACTTTACACTTTTCAATTTCCAAATGCATCACCAACTCTCACCTCTCACCACCCCACAATAATTATTCCCATAAGAGAGCAGAGACTGGGGCACAGTGACGGTAAAGGGCCATAACTCGAAGGCTGTGCATTAAAATTGTCAGTTAACAAATGAATACTCATTATATATACACATTATACATTACATATTATATATGATGCATTTTGGTTTGAGCTGGAAACTATTATTAGCATTTAAGATGGTTAATATGGAGATTAATGCAGAGACATATTGAGCATGCTACATATATTGCAACAAAAATGTTGCATCAGCGTATACACATGCCACATCAGTGTGTAAACACCAAAACACGTTTATCACTGATTATGTAACTGCCCATGTCACTGAAATTCTGGGAATGTTCTGTGGATTGCACTGGCGATTGTACAACATTATCATTGGAAAAACATGCCTCTTTCAAAACATTGCAAAACAGTAAAAGCGTACCTATACAAACAATTCACTGCAGATTCCAGCTGAAATGAATACTAGTGGCAGTAAAACACCAACAACTCTTTGCACAATTCTATTTTATAACTCCAGGCTTTTCTGATGTACTGTAGTAAACTTGCTCAGTAGCTCACCTGGTACAGCATTGCACTTGCAATGCAGAGCACTTAGGGACGAGTCCTGTGAAACATGAATCATGATAAAAGACCAAAGACGTGAAGATGCAAGCTAAAATGCATTTTTTTTCTTTTGTTAATACTGTTGTTTATTTAGTGTAGATGGTAGGTTATTTTCAAACATGACAGAGCATTTACCTTTAAGCTCCATACATCAGAATTTCATTTCTGAACTGCTGCAATATGTACAACAACCAACATATTAAAATATTACGAGATTCATGTTCATCTGTTTCGAATAGACCTGAACATACTTTAAGCGCCACTCACTGGACATTGCACTTTGAAACTGTTGCAAAACATGCAAGAAGCAATGTAATATACATGCGGAAATGTCGCCACAGGAACGTTTTTCTAATGAGCCTGGGTTGTGATTTAAGCAGGGAGCAGTTTTCTCATTCCTCTGCAACTACGTCTGAAGATATCAGCCATATTGAAAACTGCAGTAACATATGAAAATGATGCATACATTTCACCAAATTGATGGTATTTCTCAGAAATGTACACCTGTACTCTGGTAAAGAATATAAATGAGCTGGAGAAGATAGACAACAATACTGTACAACATATCACTAACAAATTAGGATTTTGGCCAAACCTGTGATGCTCTGCAGGAATGCGAGTCATTCTTTTTGTGTGCCATCAAGGACCAACGATAACAACGCTTTTAACAAGCCAGGCTTTTATAAAGATGTTCAAATACCAAGCTAAAAATGTGAGGCAGAGAAGGACAGAGAAGCTTGCTTATTATGTAACTGTCTTAGGTAGATTTTGATCTATATGACAGAATAAGCTCTACATGGCACTGTATATCAGGATGCTTTTGGGACTGTGAACATTTAGGCCCATGTTCTCACATCTTTATCTGCCTACTTTACAATTTAACGTATGGCCAAATAGCTAGAATGAACAAAGTATTTAAGGAACTCTTAATTGAGAGTTTGCATGTGAAATAAAAAGCTCCTAGTTCACCTATCAGCGTCACCCTGAGCAACAGGGATCGGCCAGTCATGAGGGCAAGTGGGAATTGCTTGGAGACACCTGCACCTGATTACAGACAATTAACAGAAAGTACAAAAGGAGCGTTGTGTCAGCGAGGTGAGCTTACACTCCACTTTCCATTAATGACTTTCTGCTTTCCTTGCCAGGAAGAAGCTCTCTGCTGCCAAGCTCTCCTCATTTCTCCTGCTTGCCCTTAACCCAGATTTCAGAGAAGCACTAATCAACAACTACTTGGATTATCACCTCTAGCTGCACATCACGGATGTCCATTAGCAGAGCTCTGGATCATCTCCCCTAAACGACTACTTGTATAAACCCCCAAAATCTGCAGCTTTGACCAACCTGCCATTATTGGTTCAACATGAAAAGCTGAAATACAAAGTAAACCTTAAAATACCTAAATAAAATTCAATCTGTAGATACTTTAGTTTTTTTTTTTTTTTTTTTTTACAATTTATAAATGGCCACAAGGACCACTGTGGAAACAAGCTCTAAGTGCCCAAAAACTAATGGGTTTTAGAAACCATTTTTATTTATTTTTTTGTATGTTTACCACTGTGCAGATAAATAGTTTTATCAAAAGGGTAGATACAGAATAACTAAAGCTTCACGACAGAAACTAAACAAAAGAATGTCACATTGATAGAAAATTATAAGATTACAATATTATTCACGTGGTGCAACACAAGAAAAAAAGGAAGAACACTAAATAGATAATATATGGGTCATTCCTATACATTTTTATACCCCAACATACGTCTTGTAACTTATGGTGAAAAACTATATGATGTTTAAAAAAATATGATTTTTAAAGAATAAAATGTTTTTAAAATAATGCCATTATACATGTTAATATTAGATAATGAATTAAACTCTCAATATTTAATGACAAAATGGAAATCCTAGTTAGTCTATAATTAAGTTAGAAAAAGAGTGAACTTTGGTTGGAGCAGATGTTACCAAGAAGTACTTGTGTGTCTTGGGTTGAAAATTAGATTTGTCTGTTAAAGGGAACCACTCAAAAATAGGAAAAAAGAAAATAGTCTTTAAAAACAGAAAAATAAAATACTTGTAGTTTGCATACTTGTAGTTTGCTGTTAAGGCATTTTCCATTATGTTTAGTGGCATTTCCTAGTTTTGGAGCCCTCAACGCAAATGCTCTATGTCCTTTAGTTTTAATTCTTGGAACTGCTAGCAAAACACCTGTGGGGAAAAAAAAAATCCAATACAGAAATGCCCTATTTGTGACTTTTTTTTTTTTTTTTTTAAGTGTGTCATAATTTACCCACCCTCACGCCTATTGGATTTCTTTGGAATTGAGATGATTTGCAGAATGTCCAGGCTGCTCATTTCAATAGAAGCTAGTTATACTGTAGCAGTCAAATCTCATTCGTGCACATTGAAAAAAAGATTGAACAAGACTTAAAAGCGTGGATGGAAACATTGTTAACACTTTAATTTGATGGTCCCTTTTGAACATTCTGTTGACAATAAGTAACACTGCACCTACATGGCAACAAACTCTTATTAGTGTATTAGTAGACTGTCTGATTAATATATGCTAACTCTTTATTGTGATGGTGTCCCAACAGACATTCTACTGACTGTAAGTAACTTTGCAAGTACGTCAACTTATTCTAACCCTAACCCTACCAGTCTACTAATACTCTACTAATACTCTAGTGAGAGTTAGTAGATATGTAGGTGCAACATTACTTATAGTCAACAGAATGTGTTAAAGGTAACCAAAATTAAGTGAAACTGAAACATTTTAAGCAAATAACGAACTCTTCCAAAATACCTCTTCCAAAATCACAGATTTCAAAGACGAGTCAGTAAATGATGACAGAATTTTAAGTTCTAGGTGAACTAGCTTTGGAAAAGGTACAGGCTACCATCATCACGGTTCGTGGTTGGGGATTAAGGTTCATGACAAACAAAGTCAAAATCCTGGGATGATTGCTGTGAGAGTAAGATTGCATTTTGTAGCTTGTTAAAAGAATAACAGGAGGAGGAATACGTGTAATGTGTAATGGCGGCCGCACTAGAACGCGAGCACAAAATGGCGGCAACAGTGGAGCCCGATCGCAAAATGGCCGTCACAGTTGATCTTTGTGAGTCAAGTAAAGTCACAGCTGATTTTCGTGAGTCCAGTCAAGTAGGGTTGTACCGATAGACGATAGTATCGTGTATCGACAATAGTCAGAGATATCGCCTGTGGCTGATGCCACTGATGATAGCAAGATGATTATTATTATAATAATTATTATAATTATTATTATTATTATCAGGTTAGTAATGCTATCTAATTAATATTAGGGCTTATTTGTTTCATTATATTTCCTTTTCTGTGTTTTAACAGTGTTGCGCGTTATAACCAATCACACAAGATTGTTATGCTTATTAATGCAATGGCCAATCAGAGGCATTCAGATGAGTCACTGCTGAAACAGCGGAGTTTTATTGTTCAGCACACGCTGACTGAATTTTGACTCGTGAATTCTTTCATCATAAACAACAAAGTGCAGATGTACGTGCAATGTAATTATAACAGATTTATTCATCATACAGTGTAGATAGCGTCACTGATTTTAACGGGAGTGTTTTTTAAAGTGCATAAACTCGCGCTAGACTGAGCTTGTGGTGATGTTCTTTGGTAATGTAAATGATCTTTGCTTGTTTTCTGTAGCTGCTTTTTGAATAACTGAGGAAATGTAAGCATTATAATTAGTAACTTACAATATTTCTATTGAATTGTTATCATGTTAAATACAAATACAGTCACATTAAAAGGCTGTTTTTAGCCTTACGCTGTAGTTGGTTCACTTTCCAGCAATGAAACTAAGTAAATAAATAATTAAATAAATTAGCACAATAATATCGTTTATTGGTGATCTCACAGGCTGACGATAGGATGATATGAAAATTCAGCATATCGCCCAACACTACAGTCAAGTCACAGCTGATCTTCGTGAGTCCAGTCAAGTCAAGTCACAGCTGATCTTCGTGAGTCAAGTCAAGTCACAGTTGATCGTCATGAGCCAAGTCAAGTCACAGTTGATCATCATGAGTCTCGTCACATCTCCGCTGATCTTCCAGAGTTACGTCACATCTCAGCTGATCTCCCAGAGTCTCGTCACGTCACAGCTGATTGTCCAGAGTCAAGTCACGTCTCAGCTGATCTTCCAGAGTCTGGTCACGTCACAGCTGATCATCCAGAGTTACATCACATCTCAGCTGATCTCCCAGATTCTCGCCATGTCTCGTCTGATCTCCCATTGTCGTCACATCACAGCTGATCGTCCAGAGTCTCGTCACGTCTCAGCTGATCTTCCAGAGTCTCGTCACGTCTCAGCTGATCTTCCAGAGTCTCGTCACGTCTCAGCTGATCTTCCAGAGTCTCATCATGTCACAGCTGTTCATCTAGAGTCTCATCATGTCTCAGCTGATCTTACAGAGTCTCGTCATGTCACAGCTGTTCATCCAGAGTCCTGTTACTCTCTGTCTATTGCATCTAGATCGTCGAGGTCAGTTCTTCAATCTCCCAGACTGGCATCCAGTATGGAGGACCTACCGCTGGTGTCAGCCCATGCAGCTGGTATCCCTAAACCAGTGCTCTCAACCCCTCCTGTTCCTGAGCTAATTTCCCTGTCGGAAGCGTTTCCCATGATGGGGATCGCTTTTTGGTTTGCTTGGGCTGCATACACCACCACAGAACCTCCCGGAGTGGTGCCTGCTGCAATTTCTCCAGAGGTGGCGGCGCATGCTGCAGAACTTCCCGAAGCGGCGGTGCTCGCTTCAGCTCCTTGCATGGTGGTGACGCCCAGCAATGCACGTCCAGCCCGTCATGTCACAGTCGAAGGAACCGTAGATGAGCACTGTACCTGTCCTGTTAATGAACTCTACCTGTTTCCTGATGTTACCACTGTAGAACCTCCAAAGGTGGCGGCGTCTGCTGCAGAACCTCCAGAGGTGTCAGTGGTAACCATTTATGAATCCTCGTCCTGCCCTGTCACGGCTATGGAGGTCGTCTATGAATCCTCGTCCTGCCCTGTCATCGTTATGGAGGCCATCTGGGAATCCTCGTCCTGCCCTGTCACGGCTATGGAAGCCGTCTGTGAATCCTCGTCCTGCCCTGTCATGGCTAGGGAGGCCGTCTGTGAATCCTCGTCCTGTCCTGTCACGGCTATGGATGCCGTCTGTGAACTCCTGCCTTGCCCTGAACCAGCCATGGAGGCCAATTATGAACTTTTGTCCTGTCCCGACCCAGCCAAGGAGGCTGACTCTGAACTTTCAGCCTTGTCTGTCCCTTCTGAGGATGCAGTCTGTGAATTTCATGACTGTTTTGCTGCGGCTACAAGGGCCATTCAGGAAATCTCTTCCCTACCGGTCACTGCCATGGAAACCTTAAATTAACTTTTTGTATGCTTTGTTAATCCTGTCACGAGTCCAGAGACCACTTGTGAACAATCTGTCTGTCCCTCCATGAGACTAACTGTGAACTGTCAACTTGTCTAGTGTTAGTGTTCCCTGTCTGTCAAGAACCAGTCAATAATACTGAGTTAGAGGTGTCAGTCTTACCAGTTTCAAGTAATGATTTCACAACGGAACTGTCTGCTTCTCCAGTATCTCCCAATGTGCCTGATTATGACCCGTCTGTATTGTCAGTTTCAGTCAGGGAGCTGAACTATGAACCATCTGCCCGTTCTGTTTCCCTGAATATGTCTGAGGTTGAGCCATCTGTCTGTCCAATTTCAAGTAATATGTCTGAATTTTCTGTTAGTCCTGTTCTGGTCAATGGTTCTGTTGAAGCATCTATCGGTCCAGTTCCTATGAATGAGTCTGACTGTGAATTGTCTGCCTGTCTAGTTCCAGTCATTGAACTCTCTGCCAATCCAGTTTGTCAATAGGTCTAGTTGTGAACTGTCAACTCAACCAGTATTTGCCAAAGATTCCAATGATGAACTGTCTGCTCGTTCGATTATCAGCAGGGAAAACATTGAGTTTTTTTGTGTTCCCTGTCTCGTTCCCTGAGACTGTGTATGCTCTGTCTGTTTCTTGTGTCTCAGTTTTCCCTAGGTCCCAGTCCCTGCCGTGGTCTTCTGCTCCGTCTGCTCCGGCCTGGTGGTCTTCTGCTCCTGCTCTGTCTGTCTCGTATGTCTCAGTGTTCCCTAGGTCCCAGTTCCTGCCGTAGTTTTCAGGTCCGTCTGCTCCGCCGTGGTGGCCTTCTGTTCTGCCTGTTCCGTCTGCTACGCCATGGTAGTTATCTGCTCCGTCTGCTCCGCTCTGGTGGTCTTCTGCTCCACCTATTCCGTCTGCTCTGCTCTGGTGGTTTTCTGCTCCGCCTGTTCCGTCTGCTCCACGGTGGTGGTCTTCCGCTCCGTCTGCTCCACCCTGGTGGGCTCCTGCTCCGTCTGCTCCGCCCTGGTGGGCTCCTGCTCTGTCGGCTCCATCCTGGTATCCGGCTCCGCCCTGGTTTCCTGCTCCGCCTTGGTGCTCTGCTCTGCTGGCTCTGCCTCGGTTCCCAGTCTCTCCGCTTCCATGTGGACCTGCCTCTCCGACCCTCCCCCGTTCCTCCGCTCCACCACCTTCCTGGGGGGGGCTCTGTCACGAATCCAGTCTGTGGCCTTCCGCCCGATAGCCACTAGACGTCGCCCTTCCATCATATTGACTCTCACATTGCACAGACTGTTTCACATTACCCCGGACTACATTTCCCAGCAGCCATTTCAATAATCACATGCTCACACCTGAGACCAATCACACACCCTACATAAGCCATGGACTTCCTCTCGGTCACTGCCGAGTATTGTATAGCGTATATCTCTCTCCTAGCGATAGCTACTCTACGGAGTCAACTTTAGTGTTATAGTCTTGCCTTGCCTTTTTTCTTTTGTTCTGATTCTTGCCCGTGTTTCCTGGATTAACCCTTTGCCTTGCCGTTCAGACTCTGTTTGCCCCTGCCTGGATTATTGCTGTGAACCTGGATTATCTCTCTGCCTTGCCCTGTTCGATATTGTTCGCCGATCGAAGACCCATGCTTGCCCTAGGATTACTCTTTGTCTTGCCTGTGTTGTACCTGTTTGCCATTGCATGAACCTTGCTTGTTTTGTGACTATGTCCCTGAATAAAAGCCTTTCAAATGTATCCGCACATCTCACGTCTCGTTGGCTCCGTAACAGCTTCCTCCAAAAGTATACCAATAATACTTTCACCCAACTGATAAAATAGTTTCTTGCTGCACCACGAAAGTTAAACAGAGCTATTTGTAAATTGGTAAGCAATTATGTTCTTCGTGAGAACTGAATCATACACAGACAGAACATAGTGGTTTTTGAAATACCATCCAGGATTTAATGTACTGTAATTCATACTAAAGTATGTAATCAAATGGTTTTCATAATATTTGCAGTTGCATTAATAGTACTAGTGACTATAAGTAAATTACTATAAATATCACATCTTATTACACTGCAAAATAAACTTATGAACTAAATTATGGTACCCAACATACTAGTACCAAAATATTACAATAAAAAGTTGACATTTAGATACACCACAGGCTATTAATTTATAAAAAGCTAATTATAATTACTATAGAGAGGAGTATTCAATTAAAGTATTTTCAAAATCTCACTGCTTACCATTTTAGACTGTGGTTTGTCTCAAAAACAGCAAAATATAACTATACGAATATATTTCTAATATAAAGGATTTGTAAATATTGTAAATATATATTTTAAATGCAGTCAGTATGTCCATACTGTACTGCCTTTTTAGTGAAAAACGTGTAAATATATAACCACGGAGTGTAATCAAACACAAAAACATAATTAAAAGAAACTCCTCCAACATCCCTGTTGTTTTTAAAATATAATGTACTCTAATTGGCTGACCCGAGCTAAAGCAAACACATCAAAACTCTTATTGATTCTGCAGTTTAAACAGGCCTCCATTAAATCTAAAGATCTAAAGGTGAACATGAACACAGTGAGTCCATAAACAGCAAATGGACTCATTTACACTAAAATGTGCAGCAAATGTGCTCATATTGCTAGATATATTTAATGCCACCGGTATATTTAAATCAAACACATGCAATCACAATCGTTCATAAATGACAAATGTAGTTATCGTAGGTTATAACTATTCCACACAGTATCTTTCCTCATGCTGGGTTTGAAATATGAATGAGAATCCTGCTTCTCTGAAAACGAAGTATATTTAAATAGAGGAAGTCAAGCTCTGCTGAGGTGATAGATGGGAATAAATGGAAGTGCGAGGTGACTGTAGCTCCATTTCAGATCACAGTATGCTCAATGACATCAATAGAGATAATACCATTTTAAAAGTGTCTATCTCAGGAAACCCCAGGGAGAAGTGAAGGAAGAGTGAAAGAGAAAAATCATGAAAAAGAGGGACAGACATAGGAATTGACTGACAGGCGAAGAGAGAGTGTGAAGAGTAAATGAATATTGCCTGTGAGTGTGTACGATGTGTAAGTCTACACACTAGAAAAAGCTCTGTCAGAGCGTCAAACGTGTAAGATTCATTTTTGAGGGTGAGGAAAGAATCATGTCAGTGAAAAATCAAGCAGGAATACAGAGACTTCCTGATTTGGAGCCGCCTCTTTCGAATTCTTATGTCAGCCAGTGTATGGCAGCAAAAATATAAGTCCTATAGTGACAGATCTTTTCTTTTGTATTGTGATGACAAAATGTAGTGGATTGGTTCTATGCATCGGTTGTCGATTGGATTTTGAGATGTTGGCATGACCTCAAAAATGGAGCCAGATGAGTGTGAGCTTGCAGGGCTGGGGTTTAAGTGGACTAAATGATTGGAGAAGTCTTGCCTATGTCACCAGAGAGATGTCTGCCGTTTTCACCGGGGGAGAAAAATAAAAAAAATCAGCCTTGTAATTTTCCAATGAACCGTAATTAGTGAATCTTTCACAATAAGATACGTAACATGCGTATGGTTGATTTTCATTTCATGCCAACTTTAATATTTTCTCCACTTTTGGTCACACAATTTGATGCATGCTAATTTCAATATCACTTATTATTATAGTTTTCCTTTCTCAGCTCTTCTCTTTTACATTTAACTTTAAAAGGACAATTCACTCAAAAATTTTAATTACCCCATGATTTACTCACCCTCAAGCCATTCTAGGTGTATATGACTTTCTTCTTTCAGACGAATAGAACTGGAGTTATATTAAAAATGTCCTGGCTCTTCCAAGCTTTATAATGGGAGTGAATAGGATTTAAGATTTTGAAGTCAAATAAAAGTGCATAAATCCATCATAAAAATTATTCCACACAGCTGATGCATTTTTGTAAGAAAAATATCCATATTTAAAACTTTATAAACTGTTTAAAAGATCACACTTTATTTTAAGGTCCAATTATCACTATTAACAAACCATTAACTACAAATTTTGCCTCAATAAACTACTAATTTGCTGCTTATTAATAATTAGTAAAGTAGTTGTTAAGTTTAGGTATTAGGGATATCATGCAGAATATGTGCTTTATAAGCACTAATAAACAGCCAATATGTTAATATATAGGCATGCTAATAAGCTACTAGTTAATAGTGAGAATTGGTCTCTACACTAAAGTGTTAAAATTGAGTTGAAGAATCAACATAACTCAGCTTTTTGCTGCATGAAAGAGTGTCACTTTCCCAAACTCTGTCCCTAGTGAAATCAATGTATTTGCAGTGTTCTCTGATGCAGCACAAACTCTAGTGTGTGTGTATGCGCCCTAGAGATCAGGACAATGTGTGTGTTCTGTGAAAAATAGAAAGAAATAGAGGTTGAAAGGCATCCATCATATTTCCTGAGATAATTGATAGACAGGTGTGGCAGGTACAACATGTCTTACTCAAAAAAAAAAAAAAAATAGAAAATGTACCGAGAATGCCTGTGGACCTTATCACACACTCTCTCAACTTCACAGGCACACTGGGTATGTGTGTTTCCACATGGTAGCCAACACAAGGGAATAAATTAGAGCGCGAGTAGCCTCCCAGTCCAATACATGTACAAATGTGTGTGTGCGTGTGTCTGTAGCCCAATGAAATCCCCAGGCTGAAGAGATTTAAAATGGCTGCTAATTAAGAGAGCCATCAAAGGTAAGTTCTAGCACCTTAGTGTGGCTAATGAGAGCGTTAGTCCCGTTACAAGGAGTGAACACGTTTCTGAAACAGCGAGAGGGAGGCATAGAGAAGGAAATGGTAGGAAGGAAGGTAGAAAGGTTAAAGCTAGTGTGAGATCCGGTTGATATTCAGAGCATCGCAGGGATTTGACCTTGACCACAAGTTGGTTTTTAGTGCTAAAGTGGCTGTAAGGTCTAAGAATGGTCTTTGCTTGGTTCAAACATTTTCACTTTTGCAGCTATTAATGTTGCTGTTTTTATCTCTACTACTCTCACACTCTTCACCAGGTAGAGAAGGGGGTGTTTTGGAGTGAGACAGAGTTTGTCGTGTGTGTGGGAGCAGATCTTCACATTTTGGTGGTTTTAGAGTGAGCATCCTAATAGACATTTACTGCAAATTTATACCCTTTATAAACAAAGTTTTACCCTTTCATAAAAAAGTGAGTGTCTCTGCCTACACAGTGTTATTATGCTAGATTGTTTATAAAGCTTGTAGCATTAAGTGGTATTGCTAGGTGGTTGCTAGGGTGTTCTGGGTGGTGTCTAGTGTTGGTAGGTGGGTGCTATTCTGTCAAGTCTATAGGAAATACATACACACACACACACACACACACACACACACATACTAGGGGCCAAAAGTTTGGAATAATTAAGATCACCAAGGCTGCGTTTATTTAATCAAAAATGCAGTAAAAAAACAATAATGTGAAATATTTTCTATTTTAAATTCAGAAATCATTCTAATATGCTATTTTGTGCTCAAGATGTATTTATTATCATCAGTGTTGAAAACTGTTTCTTTGCTACTTTACTTTGCTATTTTTGTGGAAACTGTGATACATTACTATACACTACTAAAATGTTTTGGGGTAAGTATATATATATATATATATATATATATATATATATATATATATATATATATATATATATATATATAAAATAAAACACAGAAATTAATACTCTTATTAAGCAAGGATGCATTCAACAGATCAAATGTGACAGACAGACCTGACGACATTTATGTTACAAAAGATTTGTATTTCAAATAAATGCTTTTGAACTTTCTATTAATCAAAGAATCCTATGTACTGAAGTTTCCACAAAAATATTAAGCAGCAAAACACTGATAATAAGAAGAACAAATATTAATATTTGAGCATCAATAATAATCAAGCACCAAAATAGCATAATAAATATTTGAACCATTATTAATAATTCAGCACAAATAATAATCTAGCATATTAGTATGATTTCTGAAGTGTCATGTGATACTGAAGACTGGAGTAATGGCAGGTGAATATTTAGCTTGGCATAACAGGAATAAATTACATTTTAAGATATAAGTAAAATAGAAAACTAAATTGTAATAATAATTTACAATATTATTGTTTTTATGGTATTTTTGAGTGAAAGAGACTCACCTAGGAATTATTCCAAACTTCTGGCTACCAGTGTACATATACATATATATTATGAATTCCCAAGTTTTATGCATTTGACAGAACAAGATTTTAATGACCAGTGCGAATGTGCTGTGCCTCTGACTCTACAATCCATCACTGTTTAACAGATCTCACTGCACATTTAAATCTTCACTCACATTTCAACACCCTCTCTATGTGTGTTTGAGTTGTAAGTGTGTAAAAGTACCGGGCTTGAGTTGATGTGAATTATTGCCATCCAGCCTTTTTTTGTGCTGTGTTTTTCATCAAGCACCCCTCTTTATTATTACATCTGACCATAAAATCCTAATTACCTTCACTGACCCTATAAATACCATTCAACAGCTCACATGCTCACACACACAGCACATCTTTCATTATATCGGGCTGTAAGTCTTTGTCAGTGCAGTGATTGAACTGGTGGTGGATGAGGTGAGCGAACACTGAATGAATAATAGCACTGGAATTCAGTACTACTTCAAAGCATTCAGAGTTCAGAATGTTCTGAACATGGTGTCCACATCACGATGAGGAAAATGACAGTGTTAACCTGTGTGGAAATGAGCCTCAATTATGCATGATAAAAAATGTGCCTGAACGCACACTTTCTGATAGTTTTTGCATAAGAATGGGTTGTTAAATCACGGCACGCACTTCTGACAGTTTATTACAGACCAATACTCTTGAACCACGCTAAATCTTTAATGCCACATATCATCTAGATGGCTTCACAGAGCAAAAAGCAAGAGACAACGTTATCCATCCCTGAACAAAAACAAAGTGCTTTTCCGTATTCACAAATGCATTTACAAGCACTTCAGAGCAAACACTGTGAATAATTCAAGTAAGCCATCCTCGTATTGCGATATTACAGGGAGATCACTTTGTCTGGGTTTATGGGCCTTCACATAGCATATGCTGCTAAATGAACCTTTTCTACTGATGCCACTAAAAGAAATCCATTTTCAGTCCTTAAGTCTTCTTTATTGTTAATTTTGATAGAATAAAATAAAATGCATAATATGATGACATGAAAGATGATCTAGGGGTTACTCTATAAAAAGTGAGGATGAGCAGAATACCCCCCTATAAAAGCAGGATGAACAGAATACCCCCCAAAACAACCATATGCTGAACCCCCCAACCAAAATGCTGATAGCAATCTAACTGAATGCCTTATGGAAGGAGAGTGGCGGTGAAGGGGTGATCTTCTTTATAATCAGCTAAGAAGAGCAGCAAGCCCCTTTTTAATGCAACCTGAAATTAAGATGCGGAATCCACTAGATTTCAGCCCAGTTGCCAGTTGTAGCAAACACTGCGTACTGCAGCCGTAGAGCAAGCAATGACAGTTTTAGAGATTGCAGATTCTGCCTAGCCTAAGCTTAGCATCCATAACACGGCATATAACTCCATAATTCAAGTCATGTTTATACAGGTTGTCGCCTCCCATGATATTAGCGTTCGCTGACATACATGTCCTCTATCTGATAACCTGCATTAGTGTAGTAGACAATCCATTCCAATACTCTCGAAGCTTACGCAACAGTGTGTAGCTTGCTTAAGCACGGCATGTTGCAGTAGTCAGACCTAAAAAAAAAATAGCATTACCAATAACCAGATGACCCATAGCAGCAAGCACATCTCAAGATAATTAGATGGCCTTAAACAATAGCTTAACATTAGCTTCTTGCTGTCGCAAGTTTACCTGGACACTGCAGAAACACCCGATAGCTTAAGCAACGGCAGGTCTAGCAATGATATGATATTGGGCACTAGATAAGCCTTAACAAGCAAGCAATCCCAATACCCTGATAGATTTAAGCAAAGACCTTCTGAAATGCATGGAGAGGGGCAGCATGCCCTTAAAGAAGAATAGAAGTAGCGAAGGGGTGCTCTTTTATAAACAGCTAAAAAGAGCAGCATCCCCCTTTAAAGCAGTACGGCATTTGGCCAATACTCGAATTTAGGCAACAGCATTTGCCCTTGTCCAGATAACGTTTAGCATTGATACAGCTTAGAAGCAAATATACGATCTGCACATTAAGTATCAAGCACATTACCGATACACTAGTTAGCTTGAGCAACAGCATATCACTGACTTAAACACAGCATGTTGGAATAGTCGGATAAGTTTAATGAAAGCATCCCCAATAGATGAGCCTGAAGCAGCAAGCCTGTTTCATATCAACAGCCTTGACAACAGATTAAAACAAGGTTCGCTGGTAAATTTAACTAGTAATCTTACCAGTGTGACAATACGATAGCATGCCTAGCAAACATAACTGAACAACTAGCTTAACAATGAGCAATATCTGAAACATGTTCGCCAACATAGCATTAGGCAAGAAAATGAAAGAAATTTTGATTAGCTTCGTGAAGACATTCAGAGATGAATAAAGGGTGAAATGGCCAGTTGTTATGTGGATGCTTTAACCCTTCTTGAATATCTTGCTTCTTCCAGCGGGGAAGCAGATCGTGTAAAGTTGTTGGTGCAGTCGTATTAGCTCAACTTCGGCAAAGTGTCTATATCAATTGCGAGGAGCCGTGCTCTCTCAGATCGCTTTCAGTCTATCGGCTTGACAAACAACGCGGAGAATTCGCTTAAGTTCTCAACTTGAATCTGGTGAGATACTCTGTGGGAATCCTGTCAAAATTCCTGTTTGAACGCTTCCTATGGAGATGGAATTCGCCATCTATTAGTTCCTGAGCGAAGCGATAGCTGCTGAATAATGACTGAAGGGACCTTATGAAGGGAATTATGATTGGTGTCGTGATCCTACAGGTAGACGTGGATCAGCTGAGTGTCAGCTGATGCGAGCTTGACTAACATGGCCTGCCAGATCTACCGCTATGCTCCATATCTTTGTTGCAACGTTTCTTAAAATTTGCTCTGTCTCTGAATCAACTTTGCTTTTTCCTTTTTTTGGTCTTTTTTCCCATGTCCTAAATGATGAAAACAGGATCAATTCTACATTTTTTTTTTCTCCCTGAAAATCCTTTTTTTATTGAAAAGAAAAAAAAATGGATTGTAACTGCCATTTTATGCACATTTAACACATTTCTTTGAATAAAATTAGCTAATTCCAATTTTTAGGCCATCTGTCAAACATTTTGCAGTGATATTTTAATTAGAATTTCTGTTGCTGTGTTAATCAGCATCATTTAATTTCTGCAGTTATAGTTATTATTGATTAATTAGCTCTCAACTAATTTCTAGGTTACCATTTACATCTACAGCAGAAAAAATATCACAATTTAATCATTGTGTAATCTCTTTCACCGCATCACTCAATATGATTCAATTTTTTTTAAAACAATGACCCTCAAGAAAAAAAAAAAAGATGTCCTTCTCTACAGCAGAAAAAAACAACACTCATAAAAGAGATATGTACGTTCAAACACAGCTTCCCTCCTAATGATTGTAAGTACATACACAGTCACACTCCTGCACAAAGAATACTAAATACATTAATAGCCAGTTAACTTCAAGCCTAACTAATAAGAGGAAAGTGAATTTGGCCCTGAAATCCCCTGTTGCTAGGAGACAGAGACACTACTGAGTGCACTAGTTTGTCTGGAATTCACACGCTGCTCCAGAACTGTTAATACTATATGATCTACCCACAATTCAACTACTATGCACTAGAGAAAAACTGACACAAGCCTTTAGAAAGGCTCAATAAGGGCCACTTACTGTTGGAATACCAAAAAATGGTTGTGAATGAGGGTGACTTTATAAATTAAGATACTGATGAACTAGAACAAAAGACCTCATGAGTAAAATAAAATTCATTTAGTTTTCAACAGGCATAAGTGAGCATACATGTGGTCACTGCAAAACACATCCTCCAAACATCCTCCATCTCCACCCACTTCAAGGACCGTCACTCAGATAAATTAACGAAATACTTTAAAATCTTTTTTGAAAGTATTATGGCACTTGATAACCACTTCTTAATACTCTTCAGAGAATGTTTTATTTTTATTTATTTATTTATTTTTTGTAGATGTTGATTCAGAAAGCAAGACTGGACAATTGCAGGACTGCTATGTGGGAACATTAGAAAACAAAGATTTGACTGAATTACTTTGCATGGTCACTTGCTTTTCAGGACTCTGGGAAACGTTCTGCCTAATTAAATTTTAGGAGTTGACACCCTGATGCCATGAGTTTTCAGCTAGGACATATTTCATCATGTGCTGCCTTAAAAATGAATAAACTGTCAGAGCGGTGGCCTAGTAGTTAGCGAACAGGTTTCGTCACGTTGGTGTTCGTGCGCAGGCCCACACAAAGTCTTCTCTTTGGGGAAATGGAATGAAATTGCATGTTCATTTATTTAAAAAATGGGCTAATCTGTTTATGCTTTCAGCTACGAGTAAGAATGCTGCACTCTCAGCTCTGTTTACCATATTTATATCCACAGAATTTCTCAGATTTTCCCTTAAAATCAACTCTAAATACACCTAATATATATAGCTACAGCTACAGATGGTTAAACAGGGCTCAATCACAATTAATTATGTAAATTAATGTAAGAAGGAAGACCTATTGGAATTTAGTTTGCAAAAATGATGACATCATAACTGATTTAGATCCAAAATGCTGAACTTTCTATAAGTGCCAGTTCACAAAAACCAAAAACAAGTGAATGAGTACATTAGGTGATTCAAACTGAGTTTATTGTAGAAGTTTAATACTTTGGATTAGGGGTTTAGAACAAACCCTAGCCAGAATTTTTGAGGAATATCAATACAAACTGCCCTGCAGATGCAGTAAAATTCTTTGTAATCAGGATGTCATCAATTATTATGCAAACAGTACTGTAGATATTGCTGGAAAGACTCTGGAAAGGTCTTTGCCCTCTGCTTTGATGTTATCAAATGCCACTGGGTTTTTTTTTATTTTTTAGTCCGTTAAAATTTGTTTGTTCTTTCTTTTTTCACTGTGGTAAGATTTGTCCACTTTAATCTTACACATCATGTATTTGTTGCCAGTAGTTACTGGGTTATGAGTGAGTCAATGTGTTTCATCAAAAACGTCTTGAGGGCTACTGCAGGAACAGATTATTCACCACTGAACTTGTCAATGACTAATACAGAAGGAAACTGAAACAACTGTCACTATGTGTTTTATGTTTTAAAAATGTTGGCCAATTTAGAGGATTTAAATGATTAATTCACCAAAAAAAAGGTCATCATTTACTCACCCATTCCAAACCTTTATGAAAAAATACTTTTATTTAGTGAGGATACGTTAAATTGTCTAATATGCTGATTTGGTGCTCAGGAAACATTTCTCATTATAATCAATGTTGAAAACATTTTTGGATGAAGTTTTATGTTTCAAATAAACACTGTTCTTTTGAACTTTCTATTCATCAAAGAATATGAATGGAAAGTTCTAAAGAACAGCATTTATTTGAAATATAAATCTGTTGTTTACAACATTGATTATAATGTGAAATGTTACGTGAGGACCAAATCAACATATTAGAATGATTAATGATTTCTGAGGGACCATGTGACACCGAAGACTGGAGTAATGGCTGCTGAAAATTCAGCACGTCACAGAAATAAATTATATATATATATATATATATATATATATATATATATATGTGTGTGTGTGTGTGTATATATATATATATATATATATATATATATATATATATATATATATATATATATATATAACCATTAATAATATAGAAATAGAAAACAGTTCATTCTAAATTGCAATAATATTTCACAATAACATTGCTTTAACTGCATTTTTAAATCAAATAGATGCAGTCTTAATGTACATAAGAGGCTTTCAAAAACCATGTATGTAGATACAAAAGTAGCTAATTGGGCTTTGGAGAAGAACAACAATCTATTCTTTCATTTAGACTGAAAAGAAAACAGTTTCTCTCTCACACACACACAAGCTCTTAAATTTTGTCTGTGGAGCATCAATCACCCCTGGTTTCTCTTTATGTGACCGAGCCCCTTGTATAGATTGATGTGCTGAAATACATCCAACTTTACCACCTACTTCATATCCTTCCATCTCTCTCTATTCCATCCTCATCTTCTTCCTGTTTAACTTTTCTTCCACCTGCTACACTCTTCTCTCTGCTATAATTTCATCAGCCATTTGGTTCATCCGTTCAGTGTATAAAACTTTAGTTTAAGTTCAAAGTGTCCTAATTTTTAATAAACTATGCTCTAAAACTCAAAAACAATGCATTCAGCCCCCCTCATTTGACTTTCTCAAGTGCAATATTTAGGTAAGTAAAAAGATTAAAAAATGCAACCACATTTTAACACCCAACAGCATGTTCTCATTACCCATAACACACTGTGCCTTCAGCGTGCTCGGAAGCCCCTCTCCCTTATATTGCTAGTCAAGCCGCCACTCAAATCGAGAGAAGATCCTAGACGTGATTACGGTTCGGAGCCTAATCCATGTTTTAGCACTACTGTTATCGCCCTCCGCAGAGAGCTTCTCATGAGATCACATCTCAACAAACAACCTCGCATTCATTAAGCCCAAAATGCAACACCGCAACAACGTAAAAAAAGCACCAAAGAGGAACAACAATGTACTTTCTCGAACTGGCAAAAACACATCATTGCTAACAGAATCGCAATCTTCGCCTACGCGTTCTTGTTAATCCAAAAAAAAAAAAAAACAACAACACGCAGCTTAAGATGTTAATCACAGGTTTAATAAGGTCGAGGGTGTGACGGAGGGGCAGAATCAAACTGAGGTGAAATGTAGAGATGAGGGGAAGGAAAGATGAAAAACAAAAAGGTGCAAATGATGGTTCTGAGGAGCATTTTTAATAGGCCAGTTTTTCTGTGCAAGAGCGCCGCTGTTTTGATACTCAGACACTCATAAATCACAGTGACCCAAAACAATGACTGATCTTCCTGAATCTCTCACGGCAGCGTTTGGCTTTCTTAACCTGTGTCTGCTGCTAACTTTGGCAAATGGAACGAAAGGAGGGAAAGATAGAGGAAAAAGAGAAAGCAGGGCCGTCCGTTTTCAAGCGCGACGAGATGCGTCTGAAATAGAAGTGTTTTGTTATTCCAGAGCAACAATGAGTTTGCCTGTTTTTATACGACCTCTCCTCGATCACTGTTCACTCCATCACCTACTCAGAAAAAGCCTGAAAGACACCCAGAGGAAAACTGTATTCCTCTGAGGTTGCTGCTTCAAAGCTCAGGAAATGTTTCGTTTCAGGGTAAAGTGTGTAATTTCTGTGCTACTAACATCAGCATTTCAGAAACAATGATTGTTTTCAAACAGATTTCTCTGGACAAACAAACTAGCCCCACCCCAAACTCCATTGGTTGAGCCACTGTTGCTATGCCAAAAAATAACAGATCTGTTTAAATCTAAGATTATAAAACAAAAAAATTAAAAGAATAGACAAAAATAAAAATTTACTCACCCTCAGGCCATCGAAGATGTAGATGAGATCAGTGAAGTAGTGTTAGAATGAGTCAAAACAGCTGATAAAAGCACAACTCCAGTCCATCAATTAACATCTTGTGAAGTGAAAAGCTGCATGTTTGTAATAAATAAATCCATCATTGAAACATTACCTTCAACCATTGCTTCTGGCTAAAATGAGTCCTCTATCTATATTATTGCTTTCTCCAGTGAAAAAAAAAAAAATCATCTCGTCTGAATCAGGAGAGAAATATGCACAGAACAAGCACCTTTTTCCAAGCAAAAACAGTCTAAAACAGTTCTTAACCAATATGTTTGTGGATTTTGGTGTGAAAGGACAACAGAGGATGGTCTTTTTACTGGAGGAAGCGTTATTATAGATTATGGACTTTGCTTCTGGCTAAAATATGAGAACTTGTATTTAGATTATGAACTGAGCTTCTGGCTAAAATATGAGTCCTCTATCTGTATGTAACGTGGGTTTTGTGTCATGTTCATGTTTTCATGTCTTTTATTTTGAAGTTTAGTCACGGTTCCTGTTTGTTTCATGCTTCCCTTGCCCTTATGTCTTCATGCTTTTGGTTCTCTTGTTCTTTGTGTCACGTTCTGATTGGTTCTCTTGTTCATTGTGTCATGTTCTGATTGGTTGGTTCTTGTCATGTGTCTTGTTGTCTTGTTTGCTATAAGTAGCCATGTCGTTGCCTTTGTTCCTTATCGTGTATTGATGTTGTAACCCGCTATAGGTGAGTTTAGTCCGTTCATGCTATGCCAAGTCTGTTCATGCCTCATCTGTTCTAGGGATGTGCCGAACGAGGCTTTTGAAGCAGTGAAGCTTTTACAACAAATTGCGTTGATGCTTCAAAGCTTTTGATACAGTACTCTACTCCGCCATCTGGTGGTCAATAAAAATTCTTACACCAACTGTATCATTTAGATCAGTGGTTCCCAACCACGTTCCTGGAGGCCCCCCAACACTGCATGTTTTCCATGTCTCCAAACACACTTGATTCAGATCATCAGGTCATTAGTACAGACTCCAAGGCCTGAAATGGGTGTGTCAGACAAAGGAGAGACGCAAAATGTGCAGTGTTGGGGGGCCTCCAGGAACGTGGTTGGGAACCACTGATTTAGATCAGGGATGCACAATTCTGCTCCTGGCGATCGACTGTCCTGCAAAGTTCAGCTCCAACTCTAATCAAACACACCTGAAGCAACTAATTAAGGTCTTCAGGATCACTTGAAAATTAAAGGCAAGTGTGTTTGATTAGAGTTGGAGCTGAACTTTGCAGGACAGTCGATCGCCAGGAGCAGGATTGGGAACCCCTGATTTAGATGTTTTGTTCATTGGGACGTCATTGTAAGGTTTAATTGTCTATTTAATATGCATATGTGTCATTAGCAAGGCGGCATGTGTGTGTACAGCGATAAAGTTTCCAGAATTTATTGTATTTCGCTCAATGGTTCTTGTCATGTGTCCAGTCTTGTTTGCTATAAGTAACCATGTTGTTGCCTTTGTTCCTTGTCGTGTATTGATGTTGTAACCCACTGTCGGTGAGTCTAGTCTGTTCATGCTATGCCAAGTCTGTTCACACCAAGTCTGTTCACACCAAGTCTGTTCATGCCAAGTCTGTTCTAATTCAAGTCTGTTCAAGTCAAGTCGTCTGTTTGGATTATGTTTGGATTTTGGATTTCCCGTTTGTAAATAAACTGCACATGGGTTCTCACTACGCTCGCTATTCAGTGGACTGAATCGTTACACTATATTGTTGCTTTCTCCAGTGAAAGTCATCTCGTCTGAATCAGGAGAGAAATATGCACAGATCAAGCACCTTTTTTCAAGCAAAAACAGTGTTATTATAGATTATGGACTTTGCTTCTGGCTAAAATATGAGTCCTCTATCTATAACATTTCTTTCTCCAGTGAAAAAGTCATCTAGTCTGAATCAGGATAGAAATATGAACCGATATTTCTTGTATTTTGGCCAGATGCAACGGTTTAAAGTTAAAATGCATGAATGATTACGGAGTAAATTCTCAGCATATTTTGGGTGAACTATTTCTTTAATGTGAACAGACCTCAGAACACTTGTTCTTCAAGTACTAAATGGGAAATGTTTGGGCTCATATTGAAATCTGGCTTTTGCAGTTGTTTCCATTTGATCTCTATGTCTGGGAGACAAACTTGTGTTATCAAAGAGATCTTATTTGTGATTTTCTTTCCTTTGGGCAGACACAAACATTTTAGAAACAATTTTGTTAACCAAGTCTGGTGTAGAACAAATGTTGGGTTTAAAAAGAAGTTAATTTGTTTCAACATTTGAAGAAAATGACCTCTAAAATCTATATTAGACAAAAGGGCAGATGCACGCCAGGCAGGGTTTTTGGATATAATCTGTGTAAATATTCCTCTGGCTGTGTTTATGTACAAGTTATAGATTTACAGATTCTATTTTAACCCAGCCCTGTGATGTCAACATAAACTGTCCTTTGTCTTAACACGTCAATCCTTTTTCCAACTGTTTCTCTTTGTCTCGTCTTTGATAAGGCTCTCTCAGTGAGTTCTCTTTAGTTTTCTCTCATCCCTCTTTTTTTTTGAACTTCTGCATCTTTCTCTGCAGCCTTCTTTTAAACATGAAAGCTGCCTCTACCTTCCCACCTGCCAGTCTCTCATACTTTCTGACTGAACATTCATTTTTCTTTTTGTTTCTTCACTGTTTTATATGCAGGTCTCTCTTCTCACCTTCTCTCTCACTTTACCTCTACCTCATTCACCTCTTTTGCTTCATTCCACATTTTCTTTTTCGCTTCCATTCTAGCTCCATGACAGGTTTGCCCATCTTAGAATTCTCAGTCCATACACATTGTGCATGCACACAAACAGAGCCATTACTAATGGATGGAAAGGTGGGGATGATTCCAGAGCCCCACAGATACAGTATGAGGAGATCACAACAATTACAGTAGGATTAACCTGGTATAATTAATTCAATATTTTTTTGATTTTAACAAGGGCCAAATAGTGATAGCTAGACAACTGGGTCTGAGCATCTCCTTTATGCACTGGCTAGTACCTACCAAAAGTGGTGCAAGAAAGGACAAGCAGTAAACTGGAATCAGGGTCATGGGTGCCCAAGGCTCATCGTTTCTTATGAGGAGCAAAGGCTAGCCCATCTAGTCCGATCACACAGATGAATTACTATAGCTACTGTAGCAGGAATGATTTGAGGAACATGAGCTCAAGGTGTTGCCTTAACCTCCAAATTCCCCTAGATCTCAAACTGATTGAACATCTATGAGATGTGCTAAACCAACAAATCCAATCCATGGAGGCTCCACGTCAAAACTTGCAGGACTTAAAGGATCTGCTGCTAATGTCTTGGTGCCAGATATCACAGCACATGTTCAGAGCTCTTGTGGAGTCCATGCCTTAATGCGTCAAACCTATTTTGGCAGCAGGAGGGAGACACATTAGGCAAGTGGTTTAATGTTGTAGCTGATCAGTGTAAATGGCATGAGCTATAGATGAAATTTGATTGGCTAGCTGTATGAAACTTCCAGAACTTGAGGTTCACCACTCAATCTGGAAACAATGTCACTGTTGTTTGTCATTGATTGTCACTGATTGTCACAAAATACGTCTTGTAGGGTTCGTACACATTTTTACCAATACATTTCCATGACTTTTCCATGACTTTTGAGACAATATTCATGACCTAATGTTCCATTATTTTACAATAAGAATAAAAATTTGTTCACATTATCATAGCATACTAAAATTAATGACTATTAATGCTATTGTTTGCTTTCTTGTTTTAGTAATAAATTCAAGCTGTAACTGCGCCAGACGTGAAGGTCCTTGCACACTGAGTCCGAAATTTTCGTATGCGTTTTTTCATTTTTTTTTTCTCCCTGTTCCTCATCCTTTCCTATCAAAATGCATGCTACGGATGTGAAAACGCAGAAAATCGAACCTGATCCGATTTTTTTTTTTTTATTTTTTTTTTTTTTATGACAGACTAAAGTTTTGGAGGCAGTGTGTAAACGTGATTGACGAGGTTTTTTTTTCTCCATTCTGTCACAGATGGAGTTTTGGTTCCTTGCCGCTGTCGCCTCTGGCTTGCTTAGCTGGGGACACTTAATTTCCAGCGATATCGTCAACTTGATTGCACAGATACTATTTAAACAGAACTGAGCTGGACGATGACATCACTGAATTCAATAATGAAATGCCTTCAACTGAAAATTGAGTGTTTAATCTTGTCATTTTACATTGACGCACTATTTTCCTATTTTGATATCGGAAAGTTGCTTTGACACAATCTGTATTGTTAAAAGCGCTACATAAATAAAGGTGACTTGACAATGTGAGGTCATATTTTATTTTATTTTATTTTATTTTTTTTACCGTGCGAAAATTTCGGACCAGCGTGCAATGAACTTTACTCCACACAGAGCACATATCGCATCACCAAATATTATCATTTATTAACCTGAATTTCGTTTTGGAAACTTTTCTCTTTCGCAACTGTTTACATTCACTTAAGAAAAAAACAACAATGCTAATGAGGATACTCATTTTAACGTCATTTTGTGTGTATTTTTGCCGCTGAAACGCAACAAGCAGCGCAAATTAAGCCACTTAATTTTGTTTAGAGCCCTGTATTTCAGCCCAAGCCCGACGGGCTCCGACTTATTTACGGCTTCGGGACAATTTTCATGTCATAGCTCAGACGCGGGCCGGGCATTGGGCTTGTTTTAGGGTTCCTCCTTATTTTTATATTTTAGATATTCATCAATTATTATGGTGATGAAAAGGATTTTCCCGCTCTGTTGGAAACAACATGATGCTACCTCGACTGTCAAGAGCGGCTCGGACAGCGTCCAGCAGCAGCAGCAGCGAGTGCTGGAAGAGTTCCGCGTTAAAGCGCACAGCTTGCCGCAAAACCCCAGCAAGTAATTACCATGATGAATGTGTCGGGACCAGGGGAAATAAAATATTCGCTGAGTTTCGGTTAATTTTTGTGACGCAGAAAGCGCATCCTGTTTGTTTTCTAAAAAAAATCACAACTTATGCTGATATTGTGAGTGCACACAAATAAAAGTAGACCCTTAACAGTCCCGAATGATATATTACTCTTACCTTTATGAGCAAAAATGACGGTTGTTTCTACTGTTATAAGAAAAAATAAAAATAAAAAATGCAAGTGATTGCTCTGGCGACTCCCAAGTCCTGCAGAGCGCGCTTAGCTTCCACTCTCCGCACAAACGATTGGATACGCGCCTAGCACAAACTTAAACTAACATTGTGATATGCCTTTTTAAGTATTTTATATATAGATTTTATTTTAGTCAAGTGGTGCTGATTTTAAAAGGCTAAATTGATCAAACATATAGGCTAACTCACTGTCTGCAGCTGGCCACTTGGTCGTTAGGCTACTTTAAAAACAAAAACTTGATTTAACAAACAAAAAAAATGTTCCAAACATATTTCTAAATTAACTTAATAAAGAAACGAAAATAAATATAACCACTTTGCCATTAAAAACGAAACTGAACTATTTTAATGGCTCCAACAGCAGCTGTGTAATTGGGAAGAGAAAGAGAGAAAAAAGACACGGGCTCCAGTCTGACTCGGGCCAGTAATTCTGATAAGCTGTTGGACAAGGGCCTGACTAGGGCATATGTTTGAGGTCCGTACAGGGTTCTACTGAGCTTGTTTGGTACCAAACTCAATCTGGTACTCGCAAGGCGGCTTTATACGCGCGCCCTTTGGACATGACTGAGCGCACAGGAAACCGCCTCTGGAGCGCGTGAGTACCAAATGGCTTTAAAAGACGTACAAATTAATAATACATTTTTGTGACGATGCAACAATGACCCGATTAGGCAAGTGACAATTCTGTCAACTGGACCAAAACACGAGCGAAAGTCTTGTATCGCACTTTAGTGCAGACGAGATGCGCCGATGTAATGCCGTTTTAAGATAAAGTCAGAGAGAGAAGACGCGGTACAGCTGAATCACTCACGCTGTTTTCAAATGACTGATCTGATATTCTGTGTGGATTTATTTACTCATCAAACCTACATGCTATAGGCTATTGAATAAATGTGTGAATATCCATTTTAAAGTCGAAAGCTGCGGGAATGAGTAAAACTATTCGATATATGCGCAATCCCGCACCGAAATTCAGGACCTGATTAAACATAATTATATTATACAGAGATTTGTGAAATAGATTTCCATGACTTTTCCAAAACTTTCTGGGTTAATTTATTTTTCCAAAACTTTTCCAGGCCTGGAAATTGCTGTTTTAAAATTCCATGGCTTTTCCAGGTTTTTCATGACCGTACGAACCCTGCTCTTGAATTTCATTGTTTTCTTTGAAATATTTCACACATTTCAAACACTGCCACACTGCTTTTATACACCCAGTATCCATTGTGACAGTGAGTTGTGGATGAGCCAACACCACTCACATTTTCTACTGTAAGTCTAGTTTATTATTTATTATTACCAACACTGAACTGATGTGAGAAAGCACAGTGGGTAATATAATTCACTCAGCACTGAACAGCTCACACAGTAAATTCACAGATATCGCTATAAACGCTAACCATCCTCTCTCTCTCACTCTGAGTTATAATGAGGGTCACATTCAGCAATGAAATGTTGTAGAAGTTTGCAGATAAGAGTCTGGAGTTGCATTGCTGTATTTGAGATAAAGTAGTAGTGATCTGTTTGATCTAAAGCGAGCCTGTAATGTGAAATGAGTAATGTGAAATGATCTATTCTGTAGCAGTCGCAGTCCACCCAGCTGAACGTGCGCTATGGCAGCAAGTATGCTGCATGACTGAATAAAGCATATCTACCTATTCTTATACACAGACAAGCACAAAACTATCATACACAGGCCGTGCTCTCTGCAGAGATGAGAAAAGAGGGAAATCTGAAAAAGAAAAGAATAAATAACATCCAAACACAGGTTAGAGCAGCTCTGGAGCACATTGTTTATTCATACACAAAAGGAAGTTCAGATACAATATGACCTCACTGTATGCCATAAACATCAATAGATAGCCAAAGAGGAAAGGGCATGACCTATAGCAGCTTAAGGCTGTTAAAATCACGAATGTTCCCATAGGAAAGAAATATTGCTTTGTTTCTCTTAAGACAACGAGATTGAATGGAAAGCAAAGAGAGACATTTTAACAAGCATGCTTTCAGTAACACACAATTTATCTCTTCACACCAAAACCACTGTCTGACTCAAGAACGTATGTGTTGTTTAACATAGTTATGTGAAGTGGGATTCTGGTGAAAAATATTGAGTTACAATGAGTTTCAGAATTGAGGTTTCAAATGTACCAAGATCCCAAAGCTGAGACACTATAGTCTCAAAAATGTTGAATTATTCTACCCACATTATTTTATATCTCTAAACTCTTACTGTATGTCTCCTAATTTTAGAAGAACCATCTGAAACTGAGTTGAGACATAACTGAGAAGCCTTCTGAGATATAAGAGAGTAAGTTCTCAACAATGAAATGTTCTTCTCCACCGGAGACTTGCCAGAAGCAACATGTCCTCATTCCATATGGTTAAAGCATCATCTCTTTAGAGTTATATTTAGTCTGAGGCAGACAGTAGTGTCCGGTTTGAGTATCCTTGGTGATGTTTGTGTGCGTTCCGTCTGATTTCCTGATAAAAGCGTTATTGAACTTTAGCCCAGTGTAGATTAGATTAAATCTCTCCCTAATTATCTCAATGATTACACTCAACTGCCAACACAGCTTTTTCTGTTTTAGCACCTTGTCTGTGTGTACAGTATTTGGATATAACAGATAAAACACAAAGAATGCAAAGATGACATTGTACAAAAATGCCCACCCACTCCAGAACTTCATTTTTCTTAGAGGTCCCATCCGTTCTGTTTAACTGGGTCTTCAAAGAGGGCTGTTAAACAAGAGAACACCCACGTGCCTTTGTCTAACTTTAAATTCACTGAGTTAAATTATACTCTTATTTAGGATCTGTCTTTATCTGACTTTTGATTTAACACATTAATTAGTATAAGTAATTATAAAGAAAATAAATTGAAAATTAAATTCAAAATAGCATTTTCCAAAGCCATGAAGTTCATTCAGTAGATTATTTGTCTGCCCTAAAAATGTAATGTCTTTGAATTATTTGGGGCCTTTTTGAGTAAATACTGATGTGTTATTTTTTATTTTTTTGTGTGGTTAATTTGATTAACATCACATAATTTAAGATTACATGCCATTTCTCAGAATTGAGAAATGGCATGTATACAGTATATAGAAATGGCATGTATACAGTATATGTATACATGCCATATAGAAATGGCATGTATACATAGAACAATCAATTGAACAATCAATTGAACTGAGAGACAGAACGATAGATAGAACGATATATAGAATGATAGATAGATAGAATGATAGACAGACAGACAGACAGACAGATAGATAGATAGATAGATAGATAGATAGATAGATAGATAGATAGATAGATAGATCGATCGATCAAATGAAATCTTTTCTTTCTCCAAAATCAGGAAAAAAGTTGTAGATTCCCCTCACACCTTCTCCAAGGAATCTCTCCCACACTTTTACCAGCACTCACACACATCATCAACACATCTCTCCTAACAGGCACCTTCCCCACTGCATTCAAGCAGGCTCGGGTAACCCCACTGCTCAAAAAACCTTCATTAAACACTTCTCTTATAGAAAGCTACAGACCTGTCTCTCTCCTTCCATTCATAGCAAAAACACTTGAACGAGTTGTTTTCAACCAGGTATCACTGTTTCTTTCACCGAACAACAAACTGGACGCTAACCAATCAGATTTCAGACGTGGCCATTCAATTGAGACTGCGCTAATGTCAGTCACGGAAGCCTTGCGGGTTGCAAAAGCTGATTCCAAATCATCAGTTCTCATTCTGCTGGATCTATCTGCTGCTTTTGACACTGTCAATCATCAGATCCTGCTGTCTACCCTCTCATCACTGGGCATTCACTGGGATTCCACTTCGCTGGTTTGAATCCTATCTCACTGGTAGGTCTTTCAGGGTGGCCTGGGGAGGGGAGGTATCCAAAGCACATCAACTGGTCACTGGGGTTCCTCAGGGATCAGTTCTTGGACCCCTCCTCTTCTCCACATACACTACATCACTGGGTCCCATCATACAGGCACATGGCTTCTCCTACCATTGCTACGCTGATGACACACAGCTCTATCGCTCTTTTCAACCAGATGATCCATCGGTAGCTGCACGGATCTCAGGCTGCCTGGTGGACATCTCGGCATGGATGAAAGAACATCACCTACAGCTCAACCTGGCAAAGACTGAGCTTCTTGTCTTCCCTGCCACTCCAGCTCTACAACATGATTTCACCATCCAGCTAGGTTCTTCTACAATTACCCCATCAACTTCGGTCAGAAATCTTGGTGTAATCTTTGATGACCAGCTGACCTTCAAAGACCACATTGCAAAGACTGGTCGATCTTGCAGGTTAGCATTACACAACATCAGAAAGATCAGGCCCTCTCTAACAGAGCATGCTGCTCAACTTCTTGTCCAGGGCCTTGTCATTTCTAGGCTGGACTATTGCAATGCTCTTCTGGCTGGACTTCCATCATGCACAATCAAACCTATACAAATGATTCAGAATGCAGCGGCACGACTGGTCTTCAACGAGCCCAAAAGAGCCCATGTTACACCTCTCTTTATCTCCTTGCACTGGCTACCATTTGCAGCTCGCATCAAGTTCAAGACATTGATGCTCGCATATAGAACAGCCTGAGCCTATAGGCTCAGCACCCGCCTACTTCCCCTCACTATTACGAATCTACACCCCCTCCAGAAGTCTAAGATCCGCTAATGAGTGACGCCTCGTGGTACCGTCACAGAGAGGCTCAAAATCACTCTCCAGAACATTTTCGTTCACTGCTCCTGGCTGGTGGAATGATCTTCCCACCCTTATCCGGGAATGCTGATTCCCTGGCAATTTTCAAGCAACAGCTGAAAACTCATCTCTTTCGACAATACTTGACTTCATCCTAAATTAAAAAAAACAAAAAACAAAAAAAAAAAACCTTTGTCTTTCTCTTTATTTATTCCTTCCCTTTCTAGCTTGTACTTATTTGAACAATGACTGAGACTTGGTATTACGAGCACTTCCTCTGTCTGTTTGCATCTTTAAGATGAATCGCTTTATGTATTACCCAGTTGTAAGTCGCTTTGGATAAAAGCGTCTGCAAAATGACTAAATGTAAATGTAAATTCCATGTGAGCCTACTTATACCTGCAGATAATAACTCAGTACATTAACACCATTAACTCCACAGGAATAACAACTTCTTGTTAGTGTGTCCAGCAATAGACATTCAATAATGCTGTGTTCTGTTCTTACCTGCCCTACAACATATCTGCGTGTTTATTTCACAGCTCGCCTGAATTCAAGGGTCCGACCCCCCAGATGGCTGTGACATGCTGAGCCTATAATTATTAATGCTCTGGTTGATGTGGGGCTTGTGTTGCACTGTTAATACACCTTGTAAGAACACACACACCACATGTGGTTCACTACATTATACCAATAAACATCCAATTATATTCAATCACCCCTAAGAGACTTTCATGCACAATGGCTATAAAAAACAAAATACGTCGTGAACAACATAAGAACATCCTGTCGGCGTATGTCTGCTTGTGTTCAACGTGATTGTCAGTTTCTCCCAGTAGGCAAGTAATCAAATAAACAGGCTCTTAACAACAACGTGGAGAACTCACAAAAACTCTCACTCACTCACTCTCTCTCTCTCTCACACACACGTCTATTTAACAACTCTCAATAGAGAGAGAGAGATCGTCAGCAATGTTTTCTCTATCCCTCTTGCTGTCTAAACAGATGCTGCATGTTCGTTGATAATTTAGAGAGAGATAAATAGTGATATGTTAGACAGGCTCTGAGTGTGTGTGCGTATGCTTGTCTCTTTGGCCCTTTGCTAATTTGTCTTTATGGTCTGGACGGCAGAGATAACAGCAGACTGAGCTGTTTAAATGTATTAACTGACCTAAGTGCTGAGAACAGACAGATCGCATCCTTTCACTCGTTCAACTGAACTCTGGCATTATAGCGTGACTGGACCTGTCAGGTTCTCTACATAGAACCTCTTCTTTGAAGAAACAGATTTGGAGAAATTTAGCATTACATCACTTGCTCACCAAAGGATCCTCTGAAGTGAATGGGTGCCGTCAGAATGAGAGTCCAAACAGCTGATAAAAACATCACAATAATCCACAAGTAATCCACACGACTCAAGTTGATAGATCAATGTGAAGTGAAGACTTTTTCAGTTCAGAAGATGTTAATTGATGTACTGGATTCAAGTAGATTACTTGTGAATTATTGTGATGTTTTTATCAGCTATTTGAACTCTCATTCTGACGGCACCCATTCACTACATTCATTGGTGAGCAAGTGATGTAATACAAAGGGCCAGATTTACTAATAGCTTGCGCCAGCGCAAAACGTCTTTTGGCGTTAAAATAGTACTGTCAGGATTTACTAAATGCGCGCAGTGAAGAATTAGCACTGAAAAGGTGTGAACACAGTTATTTTTGTGCCTGACCTTATTGAATATGCATTTGTAGGAGTTGTTTTCAGACACAAAAATTTATGGGAGGAGAATTATAAAAACGAATCATGCAACGTGATTTACTAATGTTTGAGCTTGTCAAATTACTGGTATTTGCACCATTATTTAACATTCAAAAAAAGCATGTTTTAAAGCAGGCAGTAATTTGTGCTGCTCTTGGTAGATTGTGCTGATCATTATGTAAATGATCTGGCTGCGTCTGTGTTCTTCATTGTCAGTAAATAACACACCATCGGCACTTTTATGGAATTGCGCTCTAACGCTATTTTGCCCTGTTTATTAAATCTGGCCCCATATTTCTCCAGATCTGTTCTGATGAAGAAACAGACTTGGATGGCCTGAGGTAAATTTTCAGCTAATTTTAATTTCTTTAATCCCTCATGTTGGTCAGACCAAGAAACTATTACCACAGACGCTTAGCAGTGGAGCATCTACAGTGCCATCAAACATACTTGGATACATAATGAATTTAGAGTTGTTAGGTAAACAGCATTTTTTGCAAATCCTGAATTAGTGAGTCACACCACATGACATTTTACAGCCTCATATAACCTTGACTGGAAAAGCCTAAATACAAAGTTCTGTCATGAAACTCTAGATGGCGCAGTCTGATAGGTCTAACTCAATCTGACATAATGACATCATCACATTCTGCAGTTGATTGGTTATTTTTGTATCAGCAGCCAAAGAGCTTGCTGCTCAACATTTAAATACTTGGCTAGTGCTTGCTGTAACAGGTGCAGTGCGCTTCAGAAATCCTACACCTTCCCCAGCTCCACCTCTATAGATCTGCTACGGGGTGATTAATATATGCTATATATATGGGTTTATTTCATGTATGTTACATGTGCAGCAGCAGTATTTCTTACATGCTCACAGCAGCACGTTAGTGGATGTATTGACAGTAGCAAGTCTCGGTACTTGCTCTGCCACAGTAGCGTAGCATATCTATTCTGCCAAGGCCAAACACATTAAAGGAAAACGCCACCGTTTTTCCATATTCCAATATGTTTTTCCCTCAACTTAGACGAGTTGATACGTACCTCGCCCGTCTCAGTGCGTGCACTTAATCACTCTAGCGTGCGGTGCCACTATGCTAGCGTTTAGCTTAGCACCATTCATTCCTTAGGATCCAAACAGGGAGGAATTTAGAAGCTACCAAACACGGTAGCGGATAAAAAATGATAACTATAATGTATGGCGGAAGAGCACTTCGCAGCACTTCGACCTCGGCGCAGTAATATTGGTTCTATTAATGGAAGTTAGAGGGAGAGAGAGAGGGGGAGTTTTCAGGAGTGATGATATTACTGCGCCGAGGTCGAAGTGCTGCGAAGTACTCTTCCGCCATACATTAAATCGCCACTGTTTATTTTGTGTCACCATACTTACTCGTCTAACTACTCATGTAACCGTCTTTAAATAGGGAAAACATGGAAGTGTTTGGTAGCTTCTAAATTCATCTCTGTTTGGATCCTAAGGAATGAATGGTGCTAAGCTAAACGCTAGCATAGTGGCGCCACGCCCTAGAGCGATTAAGTGCATGCACTGAGACGGGAGAGGTACGTATCAACTCGTCTAAGTTGAGGGAAAAACATATTGGAATATGGAAAAACGGTGGCGTTTTCCTTTAACAATGTCATGTGCATTACCATGCCAAACCCTCCAAAAGTTGTCATGATAGAAATATAAATATCTGATATTCTATAAGACTAATTGTATGGTCTGCAGGTCTTGGAGTCTGCAAAAGTAAAAATAACGGACTTCATGCATCCGCTAAAATTAACCTTGGTTACAGTTGGTTAAAACTAATTGCACATATGCCACTTGGTCTCATATACTGTATCTAAAGGTTATCTAAAGGAATGAAATTCATATACAGTACAAACACAGTTTAAGTGTCCAAATTTTTTTGGAGCCCACTGTACATCAAATAGGCATCCATGCCTTAGCTTTGACTATCTGAGCTCTAAGAACATCTGCATACAGTGTGTGTGTGTGTGTGTGTGTGTGTGTGTGAGAGAGAGAGTGGTAAGGGGAACAAGAACACCGTGTTAATTGGTTAGGGTCGAGTGGGTCTGAACTGTTGTTTTGTAGAAAAAATCTCAGAGCTTTTCCAAGGCCGTGAGCAACTACAAGTGTGACAAGAGTTTTCTATCAACAGACACCTCAAGGACATATTTCTCTGGTTATTATTAAAAAAATTCATATAACCAACATGAATAACCAGTTAAACACTTAACTCTCAATGTATTTGTGTTTTTCTAAAGGCACTTTATATATTTCCTGACAGCAGATGCTCTTAATGTCTGTCAGTTAAACAAACATCAGCTACACTGTTATACAAAGGTAAAACATGTTAGAATTACAACACAAATTGCACTATTGCCCTGTGACAGATGGGTTGGCTAAAATATAATTGCTGTGCAAACAAAAGCAAGCAAATTTTATCAGATGCTAAGATTCATCGAAAAGGACTTTTTGCATTTCAGTGAGTTTTGTCTCAGATGGCAAAATAGGGGTAAAATCCTATAGTGCACTTGGGCTTAGCTATCACCCCACAATAACATCATGCATTCTGCCCCACCGCCATAAAATATGGATGGCAGTTATTACATGAGTATAGGGTCTAAAACACTTCAAGCACTATCTACCTTCACTCCGTCTCTCTCGCAAGTAGACTGATGGTTCATCCAAGCTATAAGCCAGTCGAGGCCATGCATTATTGTGATTTTATCAAGCTTAAGGGGTGTTATTAAAAATGCCTTTGTAGTAAAGCATTATAATGCAGAGACTCAAGGGCTTACCCAGGTGAAAAAGAAATATATTTAAATTGTGCTTTTTCAGACACACTTAATATATTTAAATTATACTATACTAAGTGTATATTAAATGTATTATTTTGAAACAACTTTAAGTACATTAAGTGTATTTCAAATGTTTAAGTTCGATTTTAATCTATTTGCAATATATTTAATACATTGAAATTGTGTTAAATTGGAACCACTTTAAGTATATTTAGTGCAATTTAAGTGTATTTCTTAAAACACATTTAAAATGTACTTTTAATACTTCATGAACTACAGTTAAGATTATATTTGAAGCATCGTTTTAATGTTCTTCAAGTACATTTCAGTTGTATTTCAGCTCATTAGAAATGCATTAGCATTACACTATTAGTATATTATGCTTTTTCAGTATATACACACACACACTCTGATATCTAGAAAACTTTAATGTATTATATATTGTTGTGTACATTACAAATATTCTTTAGAGTACATTAAAAAAGTACAGCAGCATATATAAGCTGGTGGAAAAAAACATACTATTAAATGTATTAAAAATGCACTTGAAATACAAGTATGTTTACAGAATATTTGTATTACTACAAACATACTCAAATACATTTTAATACATTATACTAAAAACATTATAATAAATGAAAAAAGAGTGAAATGCTATGGCAGAGCTATCTTATCAATTTGTAGAACATTTTAGTTATACCTGTATTACTGAAAAGTACAGAATTTTACATCAATGAATAAAAATTACAGTGCAATTTTCTGAAAAATAAATTAAAGAAAAATATATATAAGTATATATATATATATATATATATATATATATATATATATATATATATATATATATATATATATAAATATAAATTTACTGAAAAACAAAGTGCAGAAGTGAATAGCTCTGTGTGCAAAGACTGAAGATGAAGATGATAAAGTTCAAGCAACAGAATAGGGAGGGATGGAGGGGGTTTTGGAGGTGGACGAGGAGATGGCGTAGGGATGGTGAGAGGCAAAAGTGCGGGGATGATGGCAGGGTGTGGTGAAGGGATGATGATGGGAGGATGACGATGATGCCCTGGCAGCTTAGATGGTGTTTGGCACATGGCACAGACCCAGAGCATCCCAGTGCTGACAACACGGCAGAGTCTAGAGAGGGAGGAGCCAAGATGTAGATGGTGTGGCTGCCGACATCTGGGGGCCGACTGATGGAGACAGAGCTGGTGGATCCTAAGGCGCAGACGGAGGGCCAATGGAGCTAAACATTGTCACTGGTTCAGACCTGGGTACAGCCGTAGCGACGAGCATCGTTGGTGGAGCCAGAGTACCCGAGGACTGGGGCAATGCCGGTGTGACCGAGGACCACGGTATACCCGACGGGAAAAAGGAACCAACTGCAGCCAAAGAGGTGGAGGGTTGGAGCGCAGCAGACGGCCTGCAAGTCTGTGGCGGAAGTAGAGTGACTACTGACCAAGGGGGAGCCGGTGGGACGAAGTCACTTTTTTGAGTACGACTGGCATTTTCTGCAACTAAGGGCTTGCAATTCAGACACTGTAGTATTTGAAGACTGCTTCTGCGAAAGGGAAAATAACTGATATAAAATTAGCCAATAACAGTTTTGCATCCACGATTGAATATATGTATTATAATTTTGCATCGATATTCATTAGAATTTTGTTGACATCTCAGCTTACCTTTTGACAATATCCTCATCAAGCTTGACATATGAGTGTCCATTCTTATCCTCTTGTCTGTCGTCACTGTACAGCACTCTATGATTTACATTGAACATATGATTAGAAGAAGCCCAACAACAGGACTTACAAACTCAACAACAAAAAAAAATACAAACTCACTGATATTATTTGATAAATTATTTCAGTAAAGCAATCTGTGAGTATTACAGGGTATGTTGATAATTGTGGTTTATTGTAACCTCAATTGGGCTCGCGATGGCGCCGCACATGGCAGCCACTGTGCTTAGCTCTCCGTTGTTTTAGTGTTTTTGTTAGTTTTTCCTGTTTTTTGTTTTGCAAACACGATCAGTTTTACCAGGGAAGAACTGCTGAACATTCAGCAGAACACACCACAAAATCTTCTACCGGTTTTCGAGTATTCAGACGTTTTGCTGAACGTTATAGTTGGCGGAGCGGCGGCGCTGATCAAACGCTTCAGGACGCGCAGACGGGGGAAGCGAGCCGGCGCGCTCGTGAAGCTCAGACAGCGCGGATTTAGAACGGCGTTGCCTAGCATCCATCTGGCGAATCTCCACTCTCTACCCAACAAAACGGACGAACTCCTTCTGCTCTCCCGGACAAACAGGGATTTTTCAAACTCTGCTGCTCTGTGTTTCACGGAAACTTGACTGAACGACGCCATTCCGGACAGCGTGCTTCATCTTCCGAGCTTTCAGCTGTTTAGAGCAGATCGCGAGGCAGAATCAACGGGAAATCGTGCGGCGGCGGGACGTGCTTTTACATCAATGAGAGGTGGTGTACAGATGTAACTGTGTTAAAGAAGATGTGGTGTTCTGATCTAGAAACGCTCTTCATTAACTGCAAGCCTTTCTACTCGCCGCGGGAGTTTTGCTCGTTCATTCTCGTGAGTGTTTACATTCCTCCGCAAGCGCACGTGAGCTCCGCTTTACAGAAACTAGCTGATCTGATCACAGAGACAGAACAACAACACCCGGACTCTGTTTTAATCATTCTTGGGGACTTTAATAAAGCCAATCTCTCCCGTGAACTGCCAAAATACAGACAGCACATCACATGTCCCACCAGAGACAGTAATATACTGGGTCACTGTTACACAGCGATAACGGAGGCGTATCACTCTGTTCCACGGGCAGCTTTAGGACTCTCTGATCACTGTTTAGTTCATCTCATACCGACCTACAAGCAGAAACTTAAATCTGTTAAACCTGTAGTAAAGACTGTAAAGAGATGGACCAAAGAAACAGAGCGGGTTTTACAAGCCTGTTTCTATTCGACTGATTGGAGTGTTTTTGAAACTGCCGCCACCGATCTGGACGAGCTCACAGAGACTGTAACTTCATATATCAGTTACTGTGAGGATATATGCATTCCTACCAGGACTTATTTAACATTCAACAATGACAAGCCATGGTTTACAGCAAAACTCAGACATCTTCGTCAAGCCAAAGAGGATGCCTACAGAAATGGGGATAGAGCCTTGTACAATCATACCAGGAACACACTGAACAAGGAGATTAAAGTGGCTAAAAGGACCTATGCAAAAAGGTTAGAAGATCAGTTCACTTCGGATAACCCAGCTTCAGAGTTGAAAGGTCTGAAAGCCATCACCAACTACAAAACACCATCCCCCAGCACTGAGGCGAATCAACAACTTGCTGAAGACCTGAATGAGTTCTACTGTAGATTCGAAACCCCCCAAACCCATTCTGACCATCTCTCTACACAACCGTTAACACCTCCAGCAACCCCCCTCTCCCCCCCTCCTCCACTGCAGATCAGTGAAGATGATGTGCGCCAGGTCTTCAGAAAGAACAAAAGAAGAAAAGCACCAGGCCCAGACGGTGTGACACCAGCCTGTCTGAAAACCTGTGCTGACGAGCTGGCCCCCATCTTTTCACAAATCTTCAATAGATCTCTGAAGTTGTGTGAAGTCCCTGTCTGCTTCAAACGCTCCACCATCATCCCCGTCCCAAAGAGCCCCAAGATAACAGGACTTAACGACTACAGACCTGTGGCACTAACGTCTGTCATCATGAAGTCGTTTTAAAAACTGGTTCTGGCTTATCTGAAGGACATCACAGGACCCCTACTGGACCCCCTGCAGTTTGCTTACCGAGCAAACAGGTCCGTGGATGATGCAGTCAACATGGGACTGCATTACCTCCTGCAACACCTGGACAAATCAGGGACTTATGTGAGGATCCTGTTTGTGGACTTCAGCTCGGCCTTCAACACCATCATTCCAACACTCCTCCAGACCAAACTAACCCATCTCTCTGTTCCTAGCTCTATCTGTCAATGGATCACCAGCTTTCTGACAGATAGGCAACAGCTAGTGAGAATGGGGAAATTCATGTCAAACAGCCGCATCATCAGCACTGGCGCCCCTCAGGGATGTGTTCTCTCCCCACTGCTCTTCTCCCTCTACACCAATGACTGCACCTCTAGAGACCCCTCTGTCAAGCTCCTGAAGTTTGCAGATGACACCACACTCATCGGCCTCATCCAGGATGGTGATGAGTCTGCTTACAGACAGGAGGTTGAGCAGCAGGCTGTCTGGTGCAGTCTAAACAACCTGGAGCTCAACACGCTCAAAACTGTAGAGATGATAGTGGACTTCAGGAGGAACCCCCCTGCTCTCTCCCCACTCACCATCATGAACAGCACTGTGGCAGCAGTGGAGACATTTAAGTTCCTAGGGTCCATCATCTCCCAGGACCTGAAGTGGGACACTCACATTGACTCAATTGTAAAAAAGGCCCAACAAAGGTTGTACTTCCTCCGCCAGCTGAGGAAGTTTAACCTGCCACAGGAGCTGCTGAAATGGTTCTACTCAGCCGTCATCGAGTCTGTTCTGTGCACATCAATAACTGTCTGGTTTAGCTCAGCTACAAAATCAGACACCAGAAGATTACAGAGAATGATTCGGACTGCCGAAAGGATTATTGGTGCTCCCCTGCCCACCCTTCAAGAACTGTATACATCCAGAGTGAGGAAAAGAGCTCAGAAAATCACTCTGGATCCCTCACATCCAAGCCATCCCCTCTTTGAACTCTTGCCATCTGGTCGGCGCTACAGAGCACCGAATACCAGGACAGCCAGGCACAAGAAGAGTTTCTTCCCCCAGGCAATCTATTTAATGAACAGTTAAATGTTCCCCCCATTATGCAATAACAATGTGCAATAACCTAATATTTGTTACCACCTCCATCTTACCACATCCCTGCTTTTCATTCTATTCTATTCCATTTTATCATCTATAGCACAACTGTACATACCACTTATTTATCTCTCAATTTATTTTTTCAAATTTTTGTCTATTTATATTTACATGTGTAATTTTTTATTCTCATTATATTTTTATTGTCTGTGTGCTGTTGTTGTCTCTGTGTAGTGGAAGTTTATGACACAAAAACAAATTCCTTGTATGCACAAGCATACTTGGCAATAAAGCTCTTTCTGATTCTGATTCTGATTCTGAACCTAGGATATCTCGCATAAATGTGTCTGTTGTGGTAATGCTAACATGCACTCTCTTCTCTCTGTTGCAACAAAAAATTAATTAAAAATTAGAAGTTGTCCTAGTCATCCTGGCATACAATATTTTTCACAAGTGCCTTGCAGCTTTACAAAAAAAAAAAACAATTAAATAACTGATTTTTACATGAATGACTGAAAGGAAGCACAAATTAGCCACCTGGAATGGACACATTGCTAATGTTTTTCTTCCAAGATTGACCGAATCACCCTCCATTAGGCCTGATTCAAAAATCTCTATAACAGAGGTGATACAACATTAAAATATACTTACTATTCCTTTGCTTGTCTCTGCACTCAGATTTCAGTTTCTCTTTTATAGCAGCTGATCTGAAAAACAACAAATGTTAATATTTCTCACACACACAAAAAAAAAAGGCAAATGATGATTAATGATTTGTTTTATTTTTAAGAATGACAGTACACTGAGTACAATGTACCTGGTCGGTAATTTAGTCAAAAACCATAAATTCAAAAATTCATAACATGGTTTTCCAAAGATCATTTACCTCATTACAATGAAGCCAAATTGTTCAGGAAATATATACACTTATTGTTCAGGAAATATATACATTTCCTGAACAAATATATTGTTCAGGAAATATATACACTTCATTTTGCAAATAAAAGAATGTTAATGTTGTACATGTTATAATGACAATTTTTTTTTCTGCCAATGCATGTGTCAAAAATACGACTGGCACAGACAAATAACGTTAATTAAATACAAAGCTTACCTGAAGTCACAGTGAGGTTCCAAAAGCCAGACACCATACACGCTTGCAGAAGCTGGTAAAAATAAGAACATACTGCTATATTTTCTAATTAATTTCATAGTTCCCCCAAAACAATTTGAATTCTGTTATCACTCACCCTCAAGATGCTCCAAACCATCTAAGACTTTCGTTCATCTTCGAAAGAAAGCTGAGATATTTTAATGAAATCTGAGATTGATGTCCCTCCGATGAAAGAAGATTCACCAAAGATGTTCACGTTTCAAAAAGCTCATTGCAAAAAAAAAAACATCGCCAAAGTAAGCCATATGTATTGCGTGGTTTCCTCCAAGTGCTCTAAAGAGACACAATCTCTCAATATAATATAACTGTTTAAATTTAGACATATTCACTTTCAAGGAACATTTGCACGCACATCATATTTGATATACGAAGCTCTCTGGTGCGAGCTCATTATCATACGAACCAATTAGAGCCGTTCAATGGCTCTGGAACCAATCAGGTTTAGTCAGTGTGTTGTTTGAATTTAAACACAAGTAAACAATTTTTTTATTTATTTATTTTTTTAAGCATTTCAGATATGATGTTGAAATCCTTGTGGGAATTTCAGTAGTAGCTTATTACAATTAATGTATCATGTAACGGACAACAGCCTAATCAACCAAAGTAGCATAACCTTTTAAGTAAAACTGAACAACATATTAAACAACATATTTTAGGTATTGCAATGCTTAATAATAGTTGACAAACGTTTGTAAATTGTAAATGTTAAAAATGTTTTTCAATGTTTTTCAACAGTAACATAAGTATGTTTTTTGTAAATACACTAAAACGTAACAAAGTATGCTTGTGTTTAGTATATTGCTTAAAGGTGTAACTAAGAATATATTTATTAACATAGTATTTCTACTATATTTTTTAGAAATATACTAATAGTGTGCTTGTGTTTAGCATATTCCTTAAAAGTGTAACTATATTTATTACCAAAGTATTTCTAGTATACTTTTAAAAAATATATTAAAATACAATTCAGTATATATTTTTAATGCACTTCAAATAAGCATGTTGAGAATACAAATGTATTATAAACATACTACTTGAATTTCAAGTATTTTTTAATGCATTTAATACTACATCTTTTCCACCTTGGTATGGCTCTACAATCTCAAATGAAGAATAATTGCATCTATAATAATAAATAATAAATAATAAATAATAAACTTAATTTAGAACTTTTCACATATCTGCATCGTAATACTTTCAGTCTGACTTTACAGCAATTTAAATGTCTGTTTCTCAAATTAATTGAGATTGCTATAAGAGATTTGTTTTATTTACTCATAGAAATGCCTCATATGAGCTAAGTGTGATTCTCATAGCAGACAAAAAAAAAGAATAAGAGCGTGTGAGAGTGTTAAGGAAAGGGTGATGAGAAAAAGTGAGAGTGACACTCCATCTACACCACAAGCAATAAAATGAAAACATTCCCGTAACAACCAAAGAAGAACACTATTGGCACTGCAGGCTTGTGGTGCAAATCTGTACAGTTCTTTAGTCATAGTTTCTCTCTTATGCCTTTAATATTTGATAAATATTTCATTATGTCATATCTTATTGAATGATTTTAGACGGTTTTACTCACTCTGAAAAACAGCAACTGACCAGACTTTAATCAAATTTTCAAACTTTTAAAAAATTCTGAAAGTATCAAACTCATAAAACATTGGTCAAAACCTGAGAAATAACTACTAGCTTTTTGGAAGTGAGTCTGCTTTGCTAAATGCTATTGGATCAACACTTGTGCTTGCAGTGTACACCGCTTTGTTGACTGATGGGACAACTTTTGTCACTCCGCTCACATCTCCACATTTTTCATGCTCTCTATCCTATACAGTATGATGCAAGGTTAGAATTAGTCAATACGAAAACCGTAGTACACTTGAAACAGTATTCCAAATGCTTCAAGGTATCTGGTTCACTTGCAATGTTTTGAAGTGTGCATCCGGTAACATACATGATTCAAGGATCCTGAACAATATGAAACCCTTTTGGACCCAAAAGCGATTCCTCTAGCAGAAAGAACTAAATTATATATGAAATATCACCTGGTAGAAAAAAAGTAACAAAAAAATGTCAAATCAAACATTTCTCTATCTTTGTGTTATTAGTTAGCATGTTAAGCAATTTGCCTTCATATATAGCCCTATATGTACAGTATATACTAATCACATAAATATTTCATATGTGATCAACTTCAAAAGGAAGTTGCTAGTTGGCTACTCTTTTTATATAATCAAAAGTAGCATATTAGACAGCACATAATTGTGTAATATACAGTAAGTATGTGAATTGGTATGTGCCACTGAGCTTGAGAGAAATGGAGGCAGAAAGAAAGACAGATAGAGATAAGGGAAGATAAAAGAAGCTGTATCACTAAACACAACACTGTTAACCAGTTGCTTTTTTGAGAGCTGGAAAGTTGTATGCTTTTTGTTGTGTAATGTGCTGTGTGATAGACTGGGGTAGGCTTTTACACAGAGGAGCATTATGGGACAGCTCTCCCATGGAGTCAAAGACCCAATCTAATACCCCGCTGAACTCTGACCGTTCTCCACACGGGACCCCAGGGACCTTTAGCAAAGAGATATGAAGTGAGACACATTTACACAAAGTGTTCTATTTATCTCCGCTCACACTTTCTCTCTCTCTCTCTCTCCATCTTTTCTTCAGCTGCAAAATGCCAAGTGGGACATGTTTAACACACCCACACCCTCTCTCTTTCTCTTTCTTCCTCTGTTCCTCTGCATAGCTGGCAGACAGCTGCAAGAACTTTAACTCTAACTAACAGTTTTATTTCCATGTGGATTATAACACACAGAGGCCAAATGGAGCTCCAGATATTCCACTGTTTGGCAAACATTAGCGCGAGAGAGAGAGAGAGAGAGAGAGAGAGAGAGAGAGAGAGAGAGAGAGAGAGAACAGCAGAGAGAAGCAGCAAGGTCATGTGTAGAGCTGTTCTCCATCATATCCAATAAGCTTATCTCGGAATATAACTGCAGCCCAGAGCTTCATAGACCTCCACCGTCTAACTGTTAAAACAAGCCGTTATTTACCCATCAAAGTCTTGGAACCTGGCCTGAAATATGGATTTTAATATGAATATGCCAGCCATCTAAGGTATATGCCACATAATCATACTCTTGCTGTGAGAACCCAGCTCACGGCGGTTTGGAGTCAGTTCCTGGATTCAATGTGATGTAAATTTTGCTTTTGTTTGCACATGAATGGCATATGTAAATAATTTGCTAATTTGCACACCCCTACAGGTTTGATTCACCTTGAATATGCATCAGATAGTGATGTAGGGGGACATGTTTATGGATTTACTGGGAATTCTGCCATGTTTAATTCCAAAAACATATTTTTTTTTTCTGTATTTCTACATTGTCTGTTGTGAGAAGGAATGAAAATGTTCTGTCAAAACTGAGTCTATTTGTGTCAATGGGAGGTGACGATGTGACATTGGCTTGCCAAAGTGTAATATTGGCCATCGGCAGGTGTCCATCAACCGGTCAGATAATCAATGGGACAAGATAATCAACCGGCCACATTTAACCTTGGCAATACACTACTGCCAGAGAAAGACAATGTCCATTTGTGCAGCGTGGGACTGTCACACACCAAACACACATGCACAGATGACACAAGAAAATAAGCCACTCAGAACAAAGCTAGTAGTATTTTTACATGTACAGTAGATGCAAATTCACACCAGTATCTCACACTTCACAAAATCCTATTTCTAAAGGTATACTATAATTAAAACTTTACTTGTATAGACTTGCATGCCCCTTAAAGGGGTTATTTTGTGATAATAACCAACTAGACGCTTATTGCACGGCTACTTGCCACATAAGTAAATAATTGGACATTAAATATTTATTTGAGTTGAAAGTGGCTTTGAAACAAGATGAATGAATAATTGCAAACAAGACAGACATTTAAGGGATAAATACACTCGTACAACTTCAGCTTTTTACCAAATAAATAACTACGAGGACACAAAACATTGATATGAGTTGAAACTGTAGTAAATCTGCTTGTTCATTATGTTATAATCTGTTACAATGTATAAAAAATTGTCCTGGCAATAAGACAAACGATAACAATATTGCAGTACTGTTAATACCGTAGCCTTCCGATTTCATTTTCAATACAATCGATAACTGAACATCAAAACAACACCTGCTGCTTTTGTATGAAACGAGAGAACGAGTCATTTTTGCAACAATACTGGCAGTTATGGTATAGTCACACATTCCATTGTTTGGTCAAATTTTGTGGGAGAAATCCAGTTATTTTAATAGGAATCTGTGCGATCAGAAATTCTGTGTGAGGGCAAAATATTTCCCCATGCAGATTTCCCAATAGATTCAAGTTGGTCACAGAAATTTGTCACATTAACTAACAGAAAGCGCTTGGTTTGAAAGAGTGGTGCTTCATGCATTACCACACTAGTAACAATGGGTGTTTTACAGTTCTGATTGGTAAATTTTGAAAAAATTTTGCTAATATGACCACACATTTACGGTTCAAATGCAATGTCTCATTTCTTTTATTTCTGAATATAAGAGTGGTCCTTCCTTTCCTATCAATTACTTGTCATATTCAACCTTATCCCATTTCTCTCAAGAGTAAAATCTTACTTGTTCATTATGTTATAATCTGTACAATGCACAAAACAATTGTCCTGGCAACAAAATGAAAAACAACAATATTACAATACCAATAATAGTGGAATTCTACTATTTCTGAATCAGGCATCTTGATTCTGTGTAATAATATTGAGTAACTTAAGATTGACACAATATTTTTTTGTTAAGGTAAACTTTCCATTACTTGTTGGAATTTTGAGGGTGAAATCTAGTCATTTCAGTAGTCAAATCTGTGCCATTTGAAATTTTAGGTGAGGGTGAAACATTTCAGATTATGCGAATTTGTTGCGTTAACCAATAGAAAACTGCTTGGTTTGAAAGTGACTTCTGCATGAGTGGTGTTTAATGCATAACTACACTATTGACAATAGATAATGGGTGTTTTTTGCTTGCAAAATTTTGCTAAAAATTTCACAGCACCTTTACTTTTCTATTTTTGCTTTGTCAAGGAAAGCATTTCCACCAAAAAGAAACATGCCAGGATCCACCCAGAATCTTGGACTGTGGTAGCATGATTTGCAGATTTTCTTCTGGAAATGTAAAAAGGTAATTTATCATAATAAACAGACATTTCAGCGCTGTAACTGCAGAGAAGGTCTGGTTCTATACCGCAAGGTCTCATTTCCTTTATCTCTGAGTGTATGAGTGAGTGTTCTTTTCCTTTCCTATCCATTACTTGTCACATTCAGCCTCGTCCCATTTCTCTCTCTTTTGCAGTGGCAGAGGTTGAGAGCAGTTATTGCAGGGCAGACAATAAAGGTTATTGTTAAGATTTAAAGCACTAACCCTGTGGCAGCACTTCAGTACGGCTCCCCTTTCCTCCTCTCCTACAGTACATGTGTGCTGCCTCTCGCTGCTGCCTCCATTAGCCTACCCTCGTCTTGTTCCTCATTGACCTTCCGTACATTAGCTTATAGATAATGTATGGAAAGCTCATAAAGTCAGCCTTGAGCTGAGCTGAAGGAGGGAGCGCCAGCTTTGTTGTCAGCCCATAAGAGAATGTGTAGGAAATGCAAAGGTGTATTTTCCTCACTTCAACTCATTTTTTTTTTTCTAAATTGCGGCTAAATTTAGTGCATTGTTTTATGAGCTGGCCTGCTTTATGAAATTGATTGGGTGAGTCAATAAGTCCTATGAATAAACATTTCTTAACAGAAGAAGAAAACTCTGTATTGAGTATGTTTTGTAGACATACTTTCCGTCCAGAGAAATTCATCTTCTGGATAAACTAATGAGCAATTCTGAACACGCTCAGCAAGTTTTATTGAGTCTGAGTTTTGTTGCGTCAACTATGCGTCAACCTATTAATTAGAGTCATCAATCACTGAATTACTTTGTTAAGGATTCACAAAAGAATACAGTCAGTATTTTAACTGTCACACAGAAGTATACCGACAGTCGTTGGTAACAACAGATGCACTGTACACAGTGTATGAAAAAACAGCTTCAGCACACAGTACATTAGTTATGAATGATACTAGTCTGGGTCTAAGCCTCTGCAGACTGGAGGATATGCAACAGAGAAGGAAGATTTCTCTTTGCCTCTAACTTTGGAAGACAGCCGTAATGATGATTGAATATAGCGGAAAGAACAGGAGAGGGAGAGCGAGAAAGAGTGAAATGAAGTTGGAGTGTCATTTCTTGTTCTCGAAACTTCTCAGGCACTGGTGCGAATCTTCACAATAACAACCTTTTTCTTTCGGTGTCTTTTTAATTTGCTCGTTTCCCTCTCAGGCTCCTTGTTCATTTCCTTTCCTCCTCTCTACCTGTTCCAGAACCTAGCGAGCTCGCCTAAATAGGCAGCTGCCTTCTAAGACAACATCCAAACTTAGATGTCTCAAAAGTAACTGATCTAAAATATTGTGGACAGACATCCGTGTTATTTTACATGCAAGCAGCTCATGATCTGGTGTTTTTAGGGTCTCAGATGGTTCGATTAGCAGTAAATGCTGCTACACACGAACTCATCTCTGTGCTTTGAGTTTGGGTCACTTAAATGCGCCTTTTGGAACACAACATGCGTCAATCATGATCCCAAACTTGTAATGGGAAACACTTATTAACCAGCTTTAACATTTGGTTTAACGTTTGAAAATGAAGATATTAAGATAAATTAAGACATACTTACATATTAGTATTGTAATTTTACAGTTTTACTTTAAAATAAGTAAATAAATAAATAAATATTATTGTTATTATAATAATTATTAAGTCATATTTCCCATTTTTTTATTATTTTTATTTAATAGTAGTAGTAATAGTAACATAAATTTAAGAATTTAAGAAACATAAGAAAAATAAACAATAAACCTGTAAACAGCAGCAAACCTTAAACTTTAAAAATAATCGCATTTCATTTGATCAAAAACATTAGATTTTTCTATTCCAAATTGAGCAGACCTACTCCATGTGCCAAAAAACAAAACAAAAACAAAACAAATGAAATGAACAAGCACATATTGCAAAGCATGTGATAATCTAATATTGCTACAGATATTTATGGTACACACTAAATTTGTTAAAAAATTTGTTAAAAAATATTAAAATTACTAAAGTAGCTATTTATTTTTTTCAGTATAGATTTGTTCTGTATTTTGAAACTGGGTTTTTTTTTTTTTTTTTTTTTTTTTTACAAAGGACACGTGTAATGCTGTGAAATAGCGTCTTTCATGATTGGAGATCATTCAAAGTTAGCTATTCATTCTGAATAAATAATTTGCCATCAGCCAGTCAGCGTTGTCATGACGTCATTTACCTGCAGCTGATGTTGTTGGCTAAATAAGTTCTGCAGTTTCACGAGCAAAGATGCCAGATAAATAGCCCGTTTCCTGTGCCAGCTGTGCAACTGCCATTGAGATGAATGGGAATGCTAATGGATACTAGCTTTGAAACAAGTTTTGCTGGATTGCGCCTACGATGCCGTAAAATGCTGACTTTATAGGGAGCTCATTAGGTTTTGGAACATAGCCTCTGTCTTTGTACAGTTTGTACAGTAAAATACTATGCCGTAGCTTGTTCTTCAGCCTGACAGATTCAGGTGTGAGCCTGAGCAGCAGACAAAGGTGTTACAGATGACGACTTGTGGTTTGTGAATTGTACATGGGTGATTTTAATTCTGCCGAGCAAATACAGCCAATTTTTGAAGCTATATTTGAAGCTGCACTGTGATCATAGTAAACATACTGGTGTTGAAAGCTTGTGCTGAGCATAAAGATAAACTAAAAAGATCAGAAATGATCTTTTTTCAACGCAAACGTGGTTAAATAGGTACATTGCATCAATTATAAATAGAGCAACAGCAGCTGGGCTTAATAAACTAATAAACAAGCCTAGTATTGGTACAGAATAAAACCAAGCTTAGTTCTGAAAGTTAAGAAATAACTATAGTTATAGAGCACATCTGAATAAAAAAAAAAAAAAAAAGATGAATTTACAGGTGATATGATGTTATATAAGCAGTGAGACTTGCATAGGGGGAAATAAGCACTTAGCCATGGGTCTAATCTGCAGGGGTAGCAGTACTCAACACAGCATGTGGGTAAACACCCTCTCTAAGAACAAAGTGGATGCGAGTCATCTCCTTATCATACAGAAAAACAATGTTTGTGTGGTTACTTATGTATCCAATATATGCAAGTGAGAGCTGTGCTCAAAGTTTGTACTACACACACACACACACACACAGAGACTTCCCTGTTTGCCTGAGGCTATGGATTACAGATAATAATGTATATAATGTTCAGTTTCTTGCACAGGCTGATAGTTTCACTTCATAAGACCTCAATATAACGTCAGAAGCGACAGATATATATATATATATATATATATATATATATATATATATATATATATATATATATATATATATATATATTGTGTTCCTTGTTATGCTTTTTTTTATTCTCAAAGATGAGCAGTTGCTGACCTGCATTTTATGAATCACCAAGGACCACTGTTTATCTGTTTTAAAATAACTGTGAATAGAAAGTTCAATGAACAGCATTTATTTGAAATAGAAATCTTTGGAAACATTATAAATATATTTATTGTCACTTTTGATCAATTCATTCAGTTAGTTAGTTAGTAAAGGTAATTTTAGTGCCTCAAACTTTGGAATTGTAGTTTATCACAGTTTTTCCCAAAAAAATATAAAGCAGCAAGAACTGTTTTCAACATTGATAATAATAATAAATAATTTGAGCACCAAATTGGCATATCAGAATGATTTCTGAAGGATCATGTGACACTGAAGACTGGAGTAATAGCTGCTAAAAAATCAGCTTTGCCATCACAGAAATAAATTACTTTTAAAATTTATTAAAAAAAAACAGTGCAATATTTTTCATATGATACTGGAAATTTGTTCACTTATTATAAGCACTTTTAGACTCGCTTATACGAGTTGCCGGTAGTATATTTTTGGGCATATTTCCAAACTACAACAACACATTTGAACTTGCTTGTGCTTATAAAATGTGACTGATCACTAACAGCTGCTGTCAGATACAGTACATAACAGCATTATTATTTGCCATAGTTTGCTATGCTTTTCCTTTTGTTTCTGCCTTTCCTTTCCTTGTGTAAATATATGCGTTTTATTCAAAGTAATATGCTATGATGGAGTTAAACGGTTAGTGTGCTGCTGAGCTGTTCAACCACTCGGCTATTCTGGACTAGCAGAGAAGAAAGATGCAGGCTGGCTTTATCTTTGAAGAAGTAAACAATGCATATCAGTGTTCAGAGAGCATGCAACAATGACAGTTTAGCTGTGAATTTCTACAAAACATTCTTGTGAGTTTCTGGGAGAGTCTTTTCCAGTCTTAGCTACAAATACATCTCATATAAAAACTGTCATGGTCCTCTCAGCCTCTCTCTGCTTTCAAAGAAAGTTGACCCTTGCTGAAAAACTGAGGTCAGTGGCTCAGTATATTCTACATATGTACAAATAAATTTCCTCTGCAACAGATTTAAATTATAACATTCATCAGTCAGAATTAACAGTCAGGTTCAATTTGTGGTCTGAGATAGCCCTAGGCTTGAAACTTGAAAAATATACTTTAAAATATAAAAATATAATATAAAATGTCTTTTTCACGTTAAAATAATTTCTCATAACCTTATATGCCACAGCGAGAGTGATAAAACCAAAAGAATAGAGATGAAGGACATCTCTTTCTAGAAGTTTCATTATCTTTGATTTTTGGTGTTGTCCTTGTATAAACTGTAGTCTTCACCAATTCATGTCTCACAATAATTCCCTGATTTAACAGAGTGCTCTGTTGTTGTTTTTGTAGTTTCTTGTTTATTTTATCATTCACCCAATGTTCTGTTGGCTAAGCTGAAAAATAAACTTTTAAAAAACTCTCCATTTCAAGGCTGAGGGAAAGTTGTGTATATGGGAGTTTTCAAGTGTTTTTGTATGAAAAAGTGTACAGCATTCTGATGACATGCCCCTAACCTACAGCACTCTAAAGTAAGAGGAACAACATGATGGTGCTAAACGGAGTGTGCTTTTAGAGTCCTTTGTGTACATGTGTATACACAAGTGGTGTAGAGTCTCTCTGAATCCCTTCAAAACATCACAATGTTCTAAAGTACAATCTTGTGATAGTACAGAGGAACTCAGATTTTAAACACATGCTGTGATTTTACAAACTGTGTGCTTTTAAAGGGATCATACCCTATCAGGAGAAATCAAATTTTGTAGATCCTTTGAAATGACTAATTCTTTGAGCTATAAAGACTGTAATTTTCAGATCTTAAAAGCTCCTCTTCATTCCGAAAAGACCATTTACTGAAACAAACCTGCAAAACTGGCTTATTCCGAATTTACTGAACTCAAATTGATCATCTTGGCTGTGTGTAGCACCTGCAGCTCTGCATATCCTTCCTAAAGACTCCAGATGTGCACACACACACACACACACACAAACACAGGCCAATACTACATCCAAATTACAGACTTGCATCTCTTAAAGAAATAGTATTGCTTGCAAGGCAGCAAAGGACTAGCGTCAAAGTTTCAGATAAGCTCAGGTTTTAGAATTGGCTTCTGTGTAAATAAAATGCTGCAACAGAGATGCTTTGAACTTGGTTGGTATCATGAAACAGATTCCATGCTTGCTGTGTAAGGTCTGCTGTTGAAGGTTAAGATCAATCACAATTCAAGTAAATACAAGAAAGAAGTTCAATAGTATGGCTGGGGGGGGGGGGGGGGGGGGTGCAGTTGGGTGCAACTGGGTGCAGTTGGGTGCAACTGTACATGGGTGCAGTTGGGTGCAACTGCACCCATGTACAGTTGCCCCAACCACCGTTCTTCAGATGAATAAGAATCTAGTTATTTTAGATCTCCCTAAGTTTATAAAAGAAGAACAATCAAATGTCTAAGGCTGAAATTACCTACAAAATAATGTCTAAATGGTTCATACATAAAGACAATTGAGCTGAAGTAATTGGAGAAAATTGTGGACAAGCGGAATAAAAATAGAACAGATGAGTGAGCAGAGGCTGTTTGTGAGCACCGCAACAAAGGAAGGAAAGAAAGAAGAATTGATGGAAGAAAAGAGAAAAGCAGCAAGCAAGGAAAAAAGAAAGATAAGGCAGACATGAAGGAATTACGGAACGAAGGAATGACCAAAGAAAGGAAGGAAAAACATAACAGGAAAAGCACATATCTGCCTTTGTTAAAAAGAAACAAAGACATTAAGAAAGTAAGTATGGAACTATATACAGAAGAAAGGAAAGAACAATGTAAGGAAGAAAGTACAGTTATTAAGGAAGTAAGCATTGGAGTAAGGAAGAAAGGAGTTACAAAGCACATTTCCTACCTATAATTATGTTAAACAGGAAGGAAGGAATTAATAAAGGAAATATAGTATCTACAGAATGACGTAAGAAGAAAAGGAAGGAAGGAAGGAAGGAAGGAAGACAAGAAGGAAAAGTACACTTCCTTCCTATAATCATGATGAAATGGAAGTAAGAAATTAGGAAAGGAAGTATGTACAGTATATACATACACATACATACTGCTTGCATTTAACGTAACTATATAAATATGGATATAAAAGAAGGAAGGAATTATCAAACATTAAAAGCATTCCTGCCTACAATCCTATTAAAAAATTACTCCAGTTAAGAAAGCAACAGCAAACAAAGAGATAAAAGTGAGTGAAGATGTGACCAGCCTGCTCTCTTCATTTACAGACCAACAGAGACTGAGATTTCACTTCATTACACTTTCACTGCTCTCAGTGAAGGACATAAATGTGACATATGTGCGTTCATCAAAGCTTAATGCCCATTCATAAACTAAAGCCATACTGCTTAACAGCTACAGCCAGTGAGAGGATGACCAACAAAGAAAGAGGAACATGATCTGTAAATTATTCTTTACTGATGTGTCTCACATAACTCTTCCCTATGAGTCAGTCTTTTTCCGCAGCTGATGGAGAACCAGAACATGCTGGAAATGTCTCAGTGACCTCAGGTCAGCGCTATTCATGGACGGTAGTAATGGAGTTGGCGTTAACTTCATCGGTGGCCGCAGAACCAGTAATGTCACGAGGAAGAAAAGTATTCGGTCATTCTGGGGGTGTTTCATTCACTTATACGGGCTTTCCAACTAAGGGAAGTAAAGAAATGAGAAAAGAGTAAGGCAGATATAGAGAAAGTAAGAGAGAGAGAGAGGGAGAGAGGAGATTGGCCTGAATTGTGATAAAGGCCCGTTCTCCTCTTCCTAATGGAAACGCTCATTGGTAGGTCACATGAATCAAACCTTATTCGCCTGCACCGCCTTCCTTCAGCTGATTGCTTTTTAATTATCCCCGTGACATCATCATTCTTGTATTCTAGTGACTATCACCTGCGGTTACCATAGATCATGGGCCAGTTAGAGGAAACAGAGGTTTGAGTCCACTGCTTAATTTAACTCAGCCATTACTGCAATATGTTACAATTCCCGTCTCATCCATTCAGGTCAGCGAGCAGTGCATTAGACGATATAGCTGTGGGAAGTCAGATTGTAAAGTTTTAAATTAAATCTTTACCACATGATAGAGGTCAGAGAGATCAATGCAGAAAGGTTGTGTCATTCAGCTCTATCTAGAGCAGTGGCTTTGCTTCATGACCCAGATTGTGCATCCAATATTAAGCAATTTTATAATATTTATCCAATTTTATTATAACATTAAATATAATTGATAAATTATTGTATTTTTAAATATTTATTATTTATATTAATGTATTAAAATAGAAAACAATTGTTTTCCAAATTACTGTTTTTATTTTATTTGTGATGCAATAAATGCAGCATTGCCTAACACTGAAGAACACAAAAAACAAAACAAAAAAACTTACCAACCCCAAATTTCTGAATGGTACATTAGTGCACTAATGGTACATTAGTGTAGTGTATGTTGTGGTCATATCTATGCAATATATGGTTATATTAATCTATCTGCAATTATCACTTTTTAATCATTTTTTAAAATAGTTTTTGCTGTGAATTTTGTCCAACTTGTGATGTTTCTGGTCTCTGACTGGCTTATTTAAATAACATTTTGTGGTCAAACTTTATTTTAAGGTCCAATTCTCGCTGTTAACAAACCATTAACTACGACTTTTGCCCCAATAAACTCCTAATTTGCTGCTTATTAATAGTTAGTAAGGTAGTTGTTAGGTTAATAAACAGCCAATATGTTAATAATAGGCATGCTAACAAGCAGCTAGTTAACAGTGAGAATTGGTCCCTACATTAAAGTGTTACCAATTTTGTTTCTAAACAAATAAACACACAAGCAACTGGACACTGCTGTTACTCATTGCTGAGTCTATTGTTAGCACATGTTGCTAAGCTAATGACTCGATATTATCATGACCATAGTACATAGCACACACAAACATTTCTGGAAATAGTGTATTTTTTTAAATTAGATTAGCTATTTTTCTTCAAAAGTTTGCACTGCTGAATAAAATATACACTAGTGCCTATATAAACACATACATTTGTGATTTGACTTCATCCACCATCTTGGATTCAATTTTCACTGAGCTGGCAATGCATTCTGGGATTACCTTATCATCTTATAAGCAGCATTATTTTGCTGCCCACAGTTTGGAACAGCCATTGGGTGCATGCCTATGATTCCTAAAAATTGGGAACACAGCATTAATGTTGTGGAAGAGACTGAATTCTAGACTATGTCCCAATAAACCATCCTCATCTATGGCAGTATTTAGCAACTTAAAATCAAACAGCCCATTCCATGACAAAAAAGATGAACTGAGAAAATACATAAAAGCATGACTGGTTACCTGTGAACACAAACAGAATTTAACTCCTGACAATGGAACAAATACTGACACATGTAAGCAACGAACTATTATCACGTACAAAGTTGTTTTTGCAGTTACAACAGATCAAATAAACTGAACATTCTTAAAATGATCAGAATTCATTCTTTGATAAGACAGACAATTAAAAAAAAAAAGTGTCAAGCGGGGCCAAAATTGTATTTAGCCTGCTCATTTCTAGAGTTGCTGCTATTAAGTACGAGTTTGATCACTACAAGATATTCATGTGGCAAATAAAACTATTCCTTGTTAAAAAAATATGTGCAGGAAGCAGTCAAATGTGTCAAACATATCAACTTTTGACATCTCAAATCACAAATCACAAGGTTTATATCTGTGATTTGTTTCGAAAACCACCTTGACTGTCAAGACACAAGATGCTGGTGTTTCTTTCTTTTTTCATTTCAAGTCATGTGTTGTTTTACATGAGATACAAGTAATATTGTTTTAGGGTTTTTCACATATCGTGTTTAAACACCTGACTGTGAACCTTCACCCTGTGGCAGTTTGTCGGTTTCAAACAGAATTCATCTTCAGATAGATTATATCAACACTGACATGATCATATTTTGACAAGCAGTCATATCTACTAAAATCTCACACACTTAAAATATATTTTATAGTGCAGCAGCAGCAAAACACTTACAAAGGGAAAGAAACCATATATATAATATTAATCTTTGCTGCTTTTTATTGTCAGTTCAATTCAAGTTTATTTGTATAGCGCTTTTCACAATACAAATCGTTGCAAAGCAGCTTTACAGGAAATTACGTTTCTACAATATATTTATATATTGTAGAAACTTAATATATTTAACTTATATTAATATATTGTCACCCTATAAATAAATAAATCCCTTTCCTCTCTTTAACTTTCCTTGCATCCTTGATCTACAAAAACAATAAATTAATATAAAATAAATGAATATTTTTACATTGTGGCCATGTGAACACAGTGATCTCCAGCCTCTATTACATGAATGTGCAACAAAGTATTTAATTAATGGACTAAAATTGATGATTCCCTGGATGTTACAAACAAATGAGACAAAATAAGCAGTTTGTTCTCATTAAAAAGAAATGCAGTAATGATTTTGTGTCATCAAACAGGTCAGACTTTGAATAAATGAACTTTAATATAGGAAGAGATAAATCGATTAGCAATCTCACCATTGAGCTCAACATTAAATCAAAATGTTTATTTCACAATGCAGAAAATCTGACTGGATGGGTCACGCTCAAAGCTGTTGTAAAACAGTCAATATATATGCTCCTGTGAACAAACATAATTTGAATTCTATATTAATAGAATGACTTTTGATCTTTACATTGCTTTTCAACCATAAACAGTCAACTGTTTTGTAAACTATATTACCTGGCTGGAAAAGTATTGTATTCTTTTATGGCACATTAGGGTCTTATTATAATGTTTTTTTTTTCACAGTTTTATGAAAGTAATAAGCCATATCACTTGCATCACAGCCCTGTTATGAAACGTCCTAACAGTTACACCATAACTCTAGAAATCTATACAGTCCTCCTAGTCAAACCAACTTTTTACAGTGACCTAAAAATGTATTTTTAACCAGCTTATAAAAACATCATCAAATTAAATGTTTACCCATCATTATTCTATAAGTCTGACACTACATTAACCAGCTTTTCATTCCATTCATAAACAGACCACAATGCTGCTGTTGTCCAATCGAGATGAAGGACTGAACCATCTGGCCGAAAGCACCTTACATTACCATCACGTCTCATATCACAATTCAGAAACTGCCAGAGAAAACAATAATCTGTCAATCGGCTTGAATGAGACTTGGGATAAGACTGCAAACAGGGAGATTATATTTTCAGGGGCTCATGGATTTTCTGCCACTGTAATGTCCCGAATTTTGACAGGTAATTACAGATTCCTCTGTCCTCTCCTTTCCGTAGAATAATTAATTCATCATTTGCAGTAGATTAGTGAAAATCCGTCTACAGAAATGGTTGCTCATCTCCAGGGGGGTTTGCGTGTCTGCTGTGGTTTTTGTAAATGTGAGAGGTGTGCGCTTGTACTTCTGTTCTATTGCCACATAAATCTGTCTAAGGGTTTTGGCCTTAGATGGAGAGCAAAGCTCCGCTGAAGTATACGTGCATCTGTGACAGGAAATGAACAGGGATTTTGAAACAAAACAGAACGTAAGACCAGAGAGAAGCTGTTACACCTCCAAATATCACAGACTTCAATTTTCCGTGCGTGTTTTAACCTGTCTTTTCATCTCTTCTCTCTCCGAGGACTGGCGAGTGAGCGTAATTAACCATGTCAGTCGCATCTTCCCTATGGAATACAGCATATTTGAGTGATTTGTATGTCTGCAACTGTGCATATTTAAATGCAAGACCTCTGGATGATACACTATTTGTCTAGGTATGTGAAAGCTCCCTTCTAATTAACGGGGTTGGCTTTATCTGCTGTACCTATTAGGAACAAATCCCTGCATCCATGTTCCAACATCTCATGGAAAGTTTCTCAGAAAAGTGAAAGCTGTTGTAACAACAAAAGGAGTACAAACTCCCATCCCAAAGGGTCCTAAATTATAGGTTCAAATTAAAATGCATGAATTCAGGCAAAAATGTCAATTTTGTCAACTTGTTTTCTTCCACACAGCAGTTGTACTGGACCCTCTTTGCATACAATTAGGGTGCATTCAGGTTTGTTTGACATCAGAGTTTGGTTCATTTAGATAATGTCAATGCTGTGTTTTCAAACTAGGATGCTCACCTATGAACTATACCCATGTCTGCTTTAAAAATGTTCAGTATAAACGCAAATGTAACAAACACATTTTACCCATTCATACATCATCAATTACGGATCAAACTATCTACTGCAGTCAAACTATTACAGCATATATTGTCATTCAGTATCCTGTCAGGCTGGACTGACGCACTGCAAGCAGAGTAGATTTCAGCAGAAATAGACTCCAGTAATCTTTAGAACATTTGCAGTACATTTGTGGCAGATAAGCTTAGGTGTAAGATCAACTTTGAAACAATTTTCAATCAGAAATCTTTGGAAAATTTAACAAAAAAAATTACAAAGAAATGGCAAGCAACATACTGCATTAAACATCAAAATGTAGAAAGACTTGAAGTAGAAAACATGCAGTAGAAAGACTTAGTATTTTCTTGTAAAACATACTCCAATAATATTTGTTGTATTCACAATGTCAAAAATAATCATTGGAAGACGCAAGTGGTGTTACGATACTTTGGAAATAAAACCAAAGGTTCAAAAAACAAACAACCTTATGATTTTTGCCGCTTTCCCCTATGGTTGGTACCTATGATCAGATGTAAACAGCTGTTGCTTTGATAAAACAAACATACTGCAGTTCGGAGAAGGGAGAGCAATTGAGCTTGGGATCGAATCAAGTGTGAAAGCACCTTTAGCCCTACGAGGGACTGAGGCTTTCAGGCTTCAAAAAGAACACAACAGCACAATAAAGGTATCAAAGAAGTGATACATACTATACATCAAGCCTTTCGAACTCATACAATAGATAAATCACAGCATTAATTATTGAGCATGGAATCGGATCGCCTCAGGGACTGATCATATTGAATAGTTTTGAGAACTAGATAAATCAAATCATTGAAAAGATCTGACTCAAAAGATAACTCATTCATACATCTGATATCTCCAAGAGCTGAGAAAGGGCAAATGTCAAGATGTCAGGAAATAATGGCATAAACTTCTATGATATGACTCTAGAAGACATGAAATATTGCACATATGGAGTACTTTCACAGTGTTTCTATGTCCTTTGTGAAGGCTGAAATCTTCAGTTACCATTCACTGCAATTTCATGGAAAAAAAAAAAAAAATCTTTCAGTGTTCCATATACAGACAGAAATTTCATTTTGGGCAAACTGTTCCTTTAAATGACACACATCTATGAGTGTAGTGTTCACATACTTCCGTCCAGGTATTACTGCCAGTTTGCTGAATTTTTGCATCAGCTTTAATTTGAAAAGGCATATACATTTGCAACACAAACACATATACACACACTCATGCTTTTATTACAGCTTATACAAGAACAGCTTTCTTTCCTAATTTACATCAACCAAAGAAAAAGTGACAGGTAGAAAAGTAAACGTAATGAGAAAATACAGCAGGTAGTTAAAAACGGGTGAAAGATAAACAACCTGTCACGATAGCGAGCAGAAAGCAGCACTTTACACACACACACACGCTCGCACAGATGCTAATTTCCATTACATTCTAAACACAACCCTCGAGTTGATTTATATAACATTTGTTCTTTAATCTCTCAGTGTCAATAAACCACCCTTGTTCATCATTCTGACTAAACCGGAGAGGAGAAGTCCCTTTCAAGTCATCGATCTTTTTTCTGTCACTCACTTGCACCGTTTTCCTCACAAACACAAGAGTTATTTTCAAGCGCTTCTCATACAACAGCTGTCAAGACGCTCAGTCCATCAGATCTAAAGTTCACATTCTACATTTCACTCCAATCCAATACGATTTGGATCATTTCTTCCTCTCCCTCACTCTTCGTGTCCTTGGTGATCGGTTTCTCGCTTCATGAAAGAGTGTGTAAGTTTGTATGTGTGTGTGTGTGTGTGTGTAATCTCCCTCTTGCAGGCTGTAGGTTGTGTGCCACTGCCATTGCGGTTGATATTTACCTCACAAAGCATTTGGCAGTTTTGGGTTCATGAAGAATTCACACTGGTGCCTAGAGGAACGGAACTCAATTCACACTGCCATACCCCTCGCCCTCTGTTTCTCCTGGACTTCAACAAACTATATGCTCGATTACAACTGTAACCAACATGTTAACAGCAGTGGTAGCTCAAAGGCAGTTCCAGTAAAGAACAAAGAGTGGATGTATGAATAATTAAAGACTAGACTAACACAATAAATCCAGACCCACCCACTCCACTCTCTGAATGCCTAGAAGCCGAACGGGCTTCAGAGACACCCCATGGCCTCTGTCCTGCTTTCATTTCTCACTTCCTCTTGGTATCTCTCTCTTAAAGAGGGTTTAGATGTTAGAAAGGATTGTGGTGAAAAAGTGCGACTTAGTACAGTAAACTGTGGCGTGAACTAGGGCTGCAACAAACAATTATTTTAAGATTAAATAAAACTGGATGAAATTCAACAACATTTGAAAAGAGATGTGGTATTACTTTTCTTTTCTGTGCTATTACTTTTCTACCAGTGCTATTACTGGTCTAGGTCTGACCTCAATACATCTTTGGTGCATTTACAACTGGCTTTTAGAAGAATAATTCACCCAAAAATGAATGAATCATTACTAACCCTCTGATTGTTCCAAACTGTAGCTGCATCCCAAAATGACACACTATACACTATGTACTCAGCAGTGTAGTGTATGAATTTTATAAGGTTATTTTATCAATCATAATCAAAGTCCCCTCTGCTTGGTAATTAAAGTTGCAAAAGTTGAGGGCATGAAGTGTCCAACTTTCCAGCGTTTTTTTTTCCCGTTTTTTTTAAGTGCAACTTCTGGGTATCTGAAGTGCACTTTTTCTTTTTGGAATTTTCAATGGGAACACACCACTCACACTATTTATACTACAAAATGGCATAGAATAGTGAATATGTACGCGAATATGGATACACCTTATAGCTACTGACAAAGATTTCATGATTCTGCTAATTTTCACAAACTCTTGATTTGATTCAAAGTTGATTTTGATTAGATTCAATATCGGTTCATTTGTATATATCAGGTACAGTACAGGTACAGTTACAAAACTAATCAACTAATGGTGCATTACTATGATATTAAGATTAAAATTAGTGAAAGAGTCCAAACTGTTGGATTTAACTACTATTTATTTTATATAGAATCAACACTCAAAACCTTGCATACAAAAAATTCAATTGCAGATAAGGAGGTTTTTATATAATCATTTAAAATTGTTTTCATTACAGATTTTTCAAACATAATAATTATGTAAAATAGTTGATATGTTTAGCAAAATGGTTCTCTCTAGAGTTATTTTTTCCCTAACCAACTACAACTAACAAGCTATGGGCACTGAATATCCTGACATAAACGTAATGTTACTGTATCAAAAATGTAGCATCAAAACTGTATTTATTTATTTTTAGATAAAACTGGAAAAAAAAAATTGAAAGCAGAGAATTAGTTTCATATCACAAGTAATAAAGCACAAAGCTTACCTAAATTTAAGCATTGCACTTTATTAAAATATATTAATTAATATTGTAAACCCAGCCCTACTCTAAGGCTGTATGACTAAAGATATTTTATATTTATTAAAAAAAAAGAAAAAAAGAAAAGATATTAAGATATTTTGAAAAAAAATGTCTCAGTGATTTTTTGTCTATTCACTGTTGTTTTGGACCCCTCTGAATTTTACTGTACCTACAGAAACAGTTCAAACATTCTTCAAAACATTCTTCTATACAGAAGAATGAAAATCATACACGTTTAGAATGATATAAGAAAATATATATATATATATATATATATATATATATATATATATATATATATATATATTTTGATCAACTATACTTTTAATGTGGTCAAGTAAGATCTGACTGTACAAAGCCCCGAAGTTGACATGGTGAAGGAAAAGCATGATGGCAGTTCCCTCACAAATCCTTTGCATTCCCCAGAGAAACTTTGCATTCCCTTAAAAAAAACGCAAAGCACTGCAACTATAGTTTTTCATGCCATCTCATATTACTTACATCACTAAAGTTTTGCAAGCAAATGCAAAGTTTCTTGGGGTAACACAAACTTTTTCTGAGCGGATGCATAAACTTTTAAATTTACCCTCCTATCTCTTTTTTCCCCCTACTACCATGTCCTTTTAGGGGCTCTATACAACTGTGATCTGATTGCTAACATATTGATGTCATATTGATGCCAAGCGTAAAGACCAAACCGTCTCAGCAGAGAATTTGCTGTTCTACCAAACTCTTTTTCAGCTTTTCACCATTTTTCTTGCCAGTTCAAATCATCACACTATCATATTTCATCTGCAAACAATTACTGATCAGAATTATATCCACTGCAGCTTAATAAAGTTCTTTCTGCTGCACCCTGTCAAACACAAAATCAACAGAGCATGTATTAAATAATAACTAATGAACAGTCAATCAAATAAAGATTCCATCATCCAATACAATAATGCTTGAGTGTTTTCAGTGGGGGAAAAGGGTCATTTCAATCAAATCACGATGTGCTACAAAGAGGAAGAGAAAAGGCGGGGAAAGTGCCAAAGGAGGACAAGGAAAAAAAAAAAAGTATAATTTGCTGGTGGGGGATTTCTTTAAGAAAATCAGATTTTTGATTTATGGAGTCCATTATAGTGGAGAAAAAACAAACAGCATTATTATAGATTATATTACAGCAGCACTGAAGGCTACACAGGAGATAGATAGGGAGATGGAAAAAGAGAGAAAAGACATTCGTGTTTGTTTCTGAATGCTGCAGTGATGCAGACTTGCTTTTTTGAACATTTTAACAAAAGACTTTTAGTGCACAGCTTTGAAATTCTCACAAACATCTTTGACATGCCAGTTGTCATCATCCGTGTAAATTAAATTACAATATATAAGCTTTCAAGTTCCCAACAGGACCAAAAACCATTATAAAAATGTCCATACTACTCATGCACAACATTCCAAGTCTTACAAAAAAAGCACCATACAATATATGTTTGTTTGTGAGGAACAAACCAAAACTTACATTATTGTGCACTGACAATCCACCAAATTATCATGAGAGCCAAACTGAATCAGTGAGAATCCTATCAGTACTATTTGTGAACTAATCATTCGTTTTTGTGGTCAAATAGACCAAGCATTTCACTTAAAAGATACAGAATTTGATCACAGCTGGGTAATAAATATTAAAATGAACTTGAAACCCCAAAAAGACCATTTTTAGGGTGCTTTCACACCTGTAGATGATTGCTTTGTTCCGAAACAGGGATTAAAATTATTACAATCTTGCTTTTTATTCTTGGTGTGGTTCGCTTTCACACGGCAAAGTTTCTAAACGGAACAAATTTGTTAATACAAGTCATGCGCGAGTAAACTGTACTCTCATTGGTCAAAGTTCAACGGTTTATTTTCCGGGATTCCACAGCTGTCATCCGTCAGGATGGAATGACAACAGCTTCGCCGGCTTATTGTGTTTTTTAAATTTTTTTTGTAGCTGTCATTAAAATAATTTATCATTTTGAGCAGGAGTCCAGGGTTCATTGGGAAAACATTTTTAAAATGCACCTACTACGAAGAAGAGCAATAAGACGGCATTAGAAAATGAAAAAGTGCGCTTTGAAGACGTGCTCACCCACAGACATTCACAGGTTCATTTTGAGGTATTAGCAAAACAACAAAGTGAATGCTTTTCACGGAACTTACGTAATTACCCATCATACATTGTGATATAGCCTGGTTCGTTGGTCCGTTGGATCGGATTGCTTTCTCACTACAACCGAATCGCTCCAGAGTTCGTTTTCAATCGAGCCGAGACCACCTCGTTCAGGCGATCTCGGACCGATTGTTTTGGCGCGGATCCGAGCGCGATTGCCGTGTTCACATATGCCCAAACAAACCGAGCTAAGGGGGGAAACGCGCCAGGTTCCGAAACAACGGGCCAGGTGTGAAAGCACTTTTAATTGCATAAAGTTTAAACTCTATTCCCCATCACTGTAATATTAACAGTTATGGCACATGTATGCTGGCTTCCCTTCTGGTGGTCTATTATAAGGCAAATGTGTTCCTGAGTAAACATGGGTGTATGTTTGTACGAGTGTGTGTATGTGCGCATGTTTGAGCTAAGCCTGCATCTGCCTGTTTAACAGGTCATCTTGTTTGTACACTAATATCAGGAGCCATCGATACACTGTACTTTCTCAGAGTTCCGGCCCTTTCTCTGTTTGTCTTTTGCTGTTTTGCTACCTTCACTCTTTCATTTCCATTTCTCACGGTGTGTCTCAAAGCAATAATGCCACATCCCTGAAGACTAACAGGGCTAACAGATGGCCATGAATCTTTAACCACATGAAAGAACATATGGGTGTTTCTTCAACTATGGCAACTTTGAGCGCTGTGGACTTTTAGAAAATAAACTCCCTTAAAACACTTTTCACACTCCCACTAGTCCATTTTATTTGTCTACTACAGTGATTTACAAGCATAACAGGATCATTTTTGCAACCAACAAAAGTCATTTCACATATTTTGCATAATTTAACAAAATGACACAACATAGGCTTATTGGGGTAAAAAAAAACGTCTCGTTTACGTTCCATGAAGGAGGGAACGGAGACATTACGTCATAGTGACTGACATAAATGGGATCTCGCCCGAGAGCCCAATCACCTTCGAGTGTTAACAAAACAAGCCAATGACAGTTGGCGTGCGTACTTTGCCACGCGCACCCCGCCCCACAGCGCAGGTATAAAAGGAGAGCGCGTGCAGACGCACATCAGTTTTTCGCTGAGGAGCCAAGACTGTGTGCCCCGGCCGTACAGCGGTGGTACAGCAATTGTGGCGAAGGGATGTAACGTCTCCGTTCCCTCCTTCAGGGAACGAGGGTTACATACATAACCGAGACGTTCCCTTTCAGTCAGTCAGGTTTGACGTTATGTCAGTGACTAACGTAAATGGGATCCCTATGAAAACGCCACTATTGCTGACTCCCTCAAGTGCCCTGCGGAAGCTGGCAAGTCCCCCCACATCAGTTGGGACAGAAGATAGGACAGGGCTTAGGCAGAGATGAGAGCCACTGCTGTTCAGTACAGTGGGTATGGATAACACTGGGAAAGCGTACCCAAGTAGGGGAACGCTACGGAAGTCACATCCTGCGTAAGGAGGTACCATGTGGAGATACACATATGGACTGGCTAAGGGCAGTACTACATATGGAAGTCTCTGAGGTAGACTCAGCCAGCCTGGGGTGAGATCAATACACAGCAGAGACGGCAAATGTCTCTGCCAGGGAAAGACACAGGATCACCGTGAGGGGAGCGATACCGTGGAAGAATACACATGTGGGATCGCCCGAAGGGGAATCACTACACACGGGCACCTAGCCCAGCACAAGGGCTGATCTTGGGCAACACATGAGTGCTGAACCTGGCGTCTGGCACTCCGCCACGCCTGACTGCCGAGGGTGCGGGAGGAACTTCAACAGGGTTCGCCAAGGGGAACTGAACTGAGAAGCAATAAGGCACACTTATCCGGTCCGTAGAGGGGAATGGCGCAGCAAGCGTGGTTGACACAGAGTGGGTCCGGTGTTACTGGCCATCTGAGGCAGGAAGGACACGGGCTCTACGCGGAGATTATAGGATCTCGCAAACATGTTAGGTGTCGCCCAGCAGGCAGCTCTACAAATGTCTGCTATCAAGGTGCCCCGCACCAATGCCCAAGAAGATGCCACACCTCTCGTAGAGTGTGCTCTTACACCAAGGGGGCACTGTAAGCGCTGGGCCTGGTATGCCAAGACAGTAGCCTCCACTATCCAGTGGGCAAGTCTCTGTTTGGAGACAGCCTTTCACTTCTGCTGTCCTCCGAAGCAGACAAAGAGCTGGTCTGAGGTCCTGAAGCTCTGTGTGCGGTCCACGTAAATGCATAAGGCGTGGACAGGACAGAGCAGAGCAGTGGCTGGGTCTGCCTCCACCCGGGGCAGCGCTTGCAAGTTTACCACCTGATCCCTAAAAGGCGTGGTGGGAACTTTAGGCACATATCCAGGCCAGGGTCTCAGGACAACGTGAGAGTCAGCCGGTCCGAATTCTAAGCATGAATCATCGACCGAAAATGCCTGCAGGTCCCCTACCCTCTTGACCGAGGCCAATGCAGTGAGGAGCACTGTCTTTAACGGCAGAAACTTAAGCTCTACTGACTGCAGAGGCTCTAAGGGCTCCTCCTTAAAGGCCGACAGGACCGAGGGGAGATCCCAAGAGGGTACCAGAAGACGGCGTGGAGGATTTAACCTCCTCGCCCCTCTGAGGAACCTGATGACCAAGTCGTGCTTCCCCACAGACTTGCTGTCTACTGCATCGTGATGTGCAGCAATAGCGGCAACATACACTTTGAGGGTGGAGGGAGACAGCCTTCGCTCCAACCCATCTTGCAGGAAAGAGAGCATGACCCTGATCGGGCATCTATGGGGGTCTTCCCGGCAGGAAGAACACCAATCAACAAACAGGTTCCACTTCAGCCTGTAAGCGTGTCTTGTAGACAGGGCTCTAGCTGAAGTGATGGTATTCACTACCGCTGGAGGTAGCCCACCTAGAACCTCCGCGTCCCGTCTAGGGACCATACGTGGAGATTCCACAGGTCTGGACGCGGGTGTCAGTGGGTGCCCCCTCTCTGAGAAAGGAGATCCCTCCTCAGAGGAATTCGCCAAGGAGGGGCTGTCGTGAGGAGCATCAGTTCTGGGAACCAAGTCCGATTGGACCAGTATGGCGCCACTAGGAGGACCTGCTCCTCGTCCTCCCTGAGCTTGCACAGTGTTTGTACGAGAAGGATCACTGGGGGAAACGCATATTTTCGTAGGCCCTGAGGCCAGCTGTGTGCCAGCGCATCCATGCCGAGGGTCTCCTCGGACAGGAAACAGAACAGCCGGCAGTGGGACGTGTCCAGGGAGGCAAACAGGTCTACCTGAGTGTCCCCGAAGCGTCTCCAAATCAGCTGGGCTGTCTCGGGGTGGAGTCACCATTCTCCCGGAAGGGCGGGCTGACGTGAGAGCTCGTCGTCTGCACGATTGAGCTCGTCTGGGACATGAACAGCGTGAAGCGACCTCAGATGCGTCTGACTCCAAAGGAGGAGATGGTGGGCGAGTTGCGACATGCAACGGGAGCGTAGACCGCCTTGGTGGTTGATGTACGCAACGGTCGCAGTGTTGTCCGTGCACGTGCTTGTCGTGTAGCAGCGATTTGAAGCAGCGCAGAGCGAGCCATACTGCTAGCAACTCGAGGCAGTTGATATGCCACTGCAGTCGGGGCCCTGTCCAGAGCCCCGCAGCTGCACACCCGTTGCACATGGCTCCCCAGCCCATGGCAGAGGCATCTGTTGATACAACAACATGCCTGGACACTTGCACTAGGGGAACTCCCGCCCGAAGAAAAGCAAGATCCGACCACGGGCTGAAGGTCTGATGGCAGGACGGGATGACAGATGCGGTAGTGCCGCGTTGCCATGCCCATCTCAGGACCCAGTCGTGAAGCCAACACTGAAGCGGTCTCATATGAAGCAATCCGAGAGGCGTGACAGCGGCTCGCAGATGTCATATGCCCCAGAAGCCTCTGAAACTGTTTCAGTGGAACCGCCCTCTTGCACTGGAAAGACTCCAGGCAGTTCAGTATCGACTGAGCACGTTCTATTGAGAGACGTGCTGTGAGGTTGACTGAGTCCAACTCCATACCGAGAAAAGAGATCCTCTGCACAGGGGAGAGTTTGCTCTTCTCCCAGTTGACCCAAAGCCCCAACCGGCTGAGGTGGCTGAGCAAGTGTCCCTGTGTTCACACAACTGTGCTCGAGACTAGGCCAGTATGAGCCAGTCGTCGAGGTAGTTGAGAACGCGAATGCCTATTTCCCTTAACGGAACAAGGGCTGCCTCCACGACCTAGGTGAAGACACGAGGCGACAGGGACAGCCCGAAGGGGAGGGCCTTGTACTGATATGCTCGCCCTTTGAATGCAAAGTGGAGAAACGGTCTGTGTTGAGGGAGGATCGAGACATGAAAGTACGCGTCCTTCAGGTCGATCGCTGTGAACCAATCGAAAGGACGGATGGATTGAAAGATGCGTTTCTGCGTCAACATCCTGAACGGGAGCTTGTGAAGGGCCCGGTTCAGGATTTGCAGGTCCAAGATTGGTCGTAACCCACCGCCTTTCTTGGGTACAATGAAGTAAGGGCTGTAAAATCCTGACGTCATCTCGGCTGGAGGGACCGGCTGTATCGCGTCCTTTGCCAGCAGGACCGCGATCTCTGCACGCAAGACAGGAGCATCTTTGTTCAGCACAGAGGTGAACCGAATACCCCTGAACTTGGGAGGGCGCCGGGCGAACTGAATCGCATAGCCGAGTCTGATGGTCCTCGTGAGCCAGCGAGGTGGTCTGGGGAGCGCTAACCAGGCCGCCAGAGACTGAACAAACGGGACTAGGGGAACCACTGATGTACCCGCAGTGGGGCAGCGAAGTGGAACATAGGGATCCGACCCGGAAGGCAGTGCGTCCCAGAGTGGGGTCTGAGTGCGCGGTGCGACACTTACCTGGCTCCACGGCTGGGCAGGGGGTGCGTGAGGAGGCATCACGTCCTCGAACCGGGCCCTGCTGCCCACTGGCGAAAGGAGAGGGGGATGGGAGTGTGGAGACTGTGTTTCGTGCACTGCCATCCTTGCTCTCTTGGGACCTGGAGAGAAAGGAAACTGCTCTTTTTTTGAGGTTTTGGGTACCACTGGCTGAGGAGCCAGTGGCGGAACAGAACAAAAAGGAAACAAAAGATTCTCCACCTGGCCCTCCTCCAGGGGAAGGAGTGGTGGGGTCACCATCTCCTGAAGAGCAGGATCCAAGGACTCCGGGTTGCCCATCTCAGGGATGCCACCTGTCCTGGCGCTTCACGGGCTTGGCAGGGGCGGAGACGGGCTGCGCCGCTTTCCTGCGGCCAGCTCCATGCTGCGGCCGTTGTGAAGGCTGCTGCTGAGGCCGAGCTGGAGGCAGCAGGAGGGCGCCCTCAGTGACGAGCAGACGGAGGGACTGCAGTCGGCGGTGGGGTGGAGACAGCAGCGGACCGGCGGTGCAGGATGTGACGAAATGCCTCCGTCTGCTTCTGTGCGGTGGAGAGCTGTTGGGAAAAGCTCTCAACCGCTTCGCTGAATAGGCTGGCTTGGGAGATCGGGGAGTCCAAGAAGCGATGCTTATCAGCCTTCCTCATATCCACCAAGGTCAGCCATAGGTGGCGCTCCTGGACCACTAATGTGGACATCGTCTGACCTAGGGCCCGCGCTGTGACTTTCGTCGCCCTTAGGGCGAGGTCCGTCACTGTGCGCAGTTCCCGCAACACACCTGGGTCAGCACCACCCTCGTGCAGCTGCTTTAACGCCTTGGCCTGGTGGACTTGCAGGAGGGCCATGGCATGCAGAGCGGAAGCGGCCTGTCCAGCAGTACTGTAAACCTTGGCCGTTAGAGCGGACGAGAACTTACAGGTCCTGGACGGAAGGCGTGGATTACCCCTCCAGGCGGCGGCGCTTTGCGGGCAGAGATGCATAGCAATAGTGCGCTCGACCGGGGGGGATCTCCACATATCCTTGGGCCGCCCCACCATCGAGGGTGGTGAAGACGGAGGAGGTTTTGGCCTGTTTCGGGCAGAAAAAGGTGCCCTCCAAGACCTAGTCACCTCCTCATGCACATCTGGGAAAAATGGAACTGGAGGCGGCTGCCGGCGATTGGCCTGTGCCCCCAGGAACCAATCGTCCAGCCTCAAGTGTTCGGGAGAAGGAGGAGGCCTCCAGTGCAGCCCGACACTCTCGGCGGCCTGGGAAAGCATAGCAGTCAGCTCTGGATCTGGCTTGGGCAACGCCACTCTTCCTGATTGAGGCAGCGCAGCCGAATCGTCATCTCCAGAGCCTAGCTTGCCCTCTGATCCAGCGATCGACATCCTGTCGTCCGCTGGCGCTCCGAACAAGATGCTGGTCCCTGCCCTGTCCGAGGATCCAGCAAGCTCGTCTGGAAACACAAGAGGGTGCGAAGTGCAGGAGGAATGAGAGGCCCATGGAGACGCACTTGACAGGGAAGCTCTCACCGTGATCCTCAGATCACCCTGACCATGAGCCGAAGTAGCCCTCCGCTGCTGAGAGACGGAAGAACTAGAATGGGGCATGGCAAGGGGGATACCCCTTGTATAACGAGGAGGTATCTGGACTGCAACATTGCGATGGTCATGTTCCCGCAATGAGAACATTACTCATCCACGAGCGCTGCCTCAGTGTGCTGATAGCCCAAGCATGAGACACAGCGATCGTGACCATCAGACGCAGCCAGGAAGTGACCCCATCCAGAAATGCACGAGCGGGAAGCCATCTTTAAAAAGACGCCCGTTGCTCGTGGAGCTCTTTTAGATATTGCTGTTTTAGAAAAACTACTCTTTTAGAGAAATAGCTGAAGCGCCCAGGGGAGGTCGCGGTGCAACCGCAGTTTTATAGGCTGCAGCACGCCGTGAGAGAAGCAGCAGCACTGGACAGCAACCCCCGCTGACGCGCCGTAACATCAACGCCGAAACTTGCTGTCTGGAAACACTCTCGGAGATTCGCTGAAAAGGCTCGGCTCCGAAGCAAAAAGCTGATGTGCGTCTGCACACGCTCTCCTTTTATACCTGCGCTGCGTCTGCACACGCTCTCCTTTTATACCTGCGCTGCGGGGCGGGGTGCGCGTGGCAAAGCACGCACACCAACTGTCATTGGCTTGTTTTGTTAACCCTCGAAGGTGATTGGGCTCTCAGGCGAGATTCCATTTACGTCAGTCACTATGACATAACATCGAACGTGACTGCATAAAAGGGAACGTATCTTTACCTACATTTCTGCAAAACTCCAAAAAAGTTGCAGTTTTTTTTTTAATCCTTCTCACACAAATCATACAGGGGCAGATAATTTTTGCACGGCTCCTTGCACAATACTATGTTATGACCTTAAATCTATTTTACCATAGTGTATGATTTGTAATACAAATGATACATTTTTATGTTTACATCCCAAAAACAGCTCCATATGAATGGCTTTTCTGTTGTAGTAAACTTGCTTGGTAGCTCACCTGGTACATTGTTACACTTGTGATGCGGAGTGCTCTGGTACTAGTCCTGTGAAACACGAGTCATGATTAAAGAGCTCAAACGTGTAGAAGCAGACTAGAATGGTAAGATTGCTTCAGAAAAAGTGTTTTCATCTCACATTTTCTTTTGTCAGCCCTACTGGTTAGAGGTTAAGGGTTGATTTTAGTGCAGGCGCTACATTATTTTCAAACGTGATAGTGCAGTAAGCTTTTAGCACCACTAACCAGCCATTTAATTTCCGAACTGCCATACAACAACCAATGTAATAAAACATTGACAGATTCATAATCATCTGTTTCTGATAAAACCACACTTTTAGCGCCACTCACTGGACATTTCACTTTCGAAAGTGTTGTGAAACAAGCAAGAAGCAATGTAATATTTTGAGAAATGTACCCATAGGCATGCTTTTCCAAAGAGTCTGGGTTGAAATTGCAACATGATTGTGGAAATGGCATACAATAACGTATTCTCTTGACTCTTATAGGAAGTGGAATATGTAAAGCTGTGGGGCTCTGCCCCTTAGCAGTGATGTCATGCATGAGAATTTGGTGAAATTCTTTACAGTTATTATTTTGGGCAGTCTAGCTTTATCACATACAGCTTTCTCTTTATTTTGCCTTTTGGTGCCCACTGAGATTTTTCGTTTTTATCTTTCTGAATGTCTGTCATTTTGAGAGATTAAATCTACAGCAGCTCTACAGTGGGCTTGCTTAAAGGCATGTGATTTACATTTTGAACCATTCAGTAAACATTTGACAGATGCAAACGACGGGAAACATCCTACAATGCAGCTAAAATATTTGCTTTGCATCACAGGAAAACAGATGACTTGGAAAAGGCTAATCCTAGGCAAATTGTACCAGATTATATTGACTCACAAATCCCAACCATTGGTTGCCATGTTGGGCTGGTTGGGATGCTAATATAAACAGAGCAATGTTATGATAGCTACAGAGTCACAGTGTTTCCATACTTTATTTAAATCACATTTCAATATTTCCCTGTAAAACAATGGACCACACCATACTAAATATACTAAAGTGTCCCAGTTGACTCTAAATAGACCATTAAATTAGGCTACTTTGGAATATATTCATAATCAAAAACAATAAAACAAAGATACATATAAGTCAATAAAATAGTTACATATAAGTTTTCCTAAATTTAACACAATATAATAAACAGTAAAAAACACAATAAATATATAAATAAATAGATCCATTTTATATATTAGTTCAGGTGATTAAACGGTCATCAGCCTTTAATAACTGAGGAATGAAATATGAATAATTCATCAGGTATTTTGCAAGTCTGTGCACAAATAACAAAATCATTATTAACGCCAGTCAGCCTGCAAGGTTAATGAAAGCACTGAGCACATACATATGTAAGTTATGGAGATGAAATTAAGCAAAGTGATTGTCTGACAGCTCGCTTAACGCTGGATAAAAAGACTATTAGCTCTATGGTCAATGAAAACAGCACAAAAAAAAACACACTAAAAACATTCTCGATGGCTCGTTCTTTGACTGATGTTGATTTTGCTAATGGGTGAAAAACACGAGACATGCAGCCACCTATAATTTAGCCAATTTATTTTAACGCAGATGCTATTTTAACGCTCTTTATAAGTTTGAACCTTTCAAAAACTGCATTTCATGACACAAGCCCACTTCAGCTAAATGTTTCTCTCAGAAACACGGTTACGTGTTTGAAGATGGAGGGCTTGACAAAAAAGCCTGTTGACTGTTTAAAAACAGGAGGGAGATGCGAGAGGATATAACAGATAGAGGATATGAACGGAGTGTAATTACCGTTGTCTGAGACAGATATAGTTCTAGCTCATTTCCTTAATGGAGCATCTTCACAATGGCAGCTCATGTATCCCACAGACCAGAACTCTGTTATCTAAATAAGAGTTCTACCACTCTTTGTCTCTCTCTGCATCCCTCTTTGTTGCTTTCTTTCACAGTCTGCCAAAAGAACTCCTTGCTTTCTACTGCTATGTTGCCTTTTAGACATTTAGACCCAAAATCAAACTCATATTATGTCTCTCTATTCAACTCCTAAACACTGTGCCCATTCCTGCTACCACCCCTTTATTGACCCCTAACTCACCCTGCCAACGAGACAGATAATGCCACTCGGCAGACAGCTGCAGCAACACAAAAGCATTAAAGGAATGTTCCTGGTTCAATATAAGTTAAAGGCTATCGATAGCATTTGTGGCATAATGACAATTATCACCGAAAATTACTTCAAATGTTTTTGAATTGCACATATTGCAGTTACAGTAAGGCAATTACAATGATAGTACAAGGTATTAACAATTAAAATACACAGTTTTAAATGTCTTCTCACAGGACTTTCACAGTTGCATGCATAATAAATTCTTGCAAAGAATCACACTTGCAAATTTATCGACATTGGTTAGTGTATATATATATATATATATATATATATATATATACACACACACACACACACACATACAGTTGTGCTCAAAATTATTCATACCCTTAGTAAATATGATCAAAGAATGATCTGAAAATAAATCTGCATCATTAATTCTTTTTTGTTCTTTTATTTAAAAAATTTACAAAAATCTAACCTTTCATTGGAGAATAAGAATTTAAAATGGGAGGGAAATCTCACATTATGAAATAAATGTTTTTCTCTAATACACATTGGCCACAATTAATCATACCCTTTTATTCAATACTTTTTTGCAACCTCTATTTGCCAAGACAACAGCTCTGAGTCTTCAACTATAATGCCTGAAGAGTTTGGCGAATACCTGATAAGAGATCAGAGACCATTCCTTCATACAGAATCTTTCCAGATCCTTCAGATTCACAGCTCCATGCTGGTGTTTCTTCTCTTCAGTTCACCCCATTCATTTTCTATAGGGTTCAGGTTCGGGAAACTGGGTTGGCCATGGCACAAGCTTCAAAAGCTCAGTCACCCATTTTTGTTTTGATTTTGATGTTTGTTTGTGGATCATTGTCCTGTTGAAAGATCCAACAATGGCCCATTATAAGATTTCTAGCATGGACAGTCTTTTTTTTTTTTTTTTTTTTTTAATCTGTTGGTATTTGATAGAATCCATGATGCCATCTATCTGAACAAGATGTCCAGGATCTCTGGCAGAAAAATAGGTCCACAACATACAAGATACAGCAGTATATTTCATTGTACACATGGGGTACTTTTTTATCCCTGCGTGCACCAAACCTGTCTTGAGTGTTTGCTGCTAAAAAGCTCATTTTTTAGTTTCATCTGACTATAGAAGCCAGTCCCGTTTGAAGTTCCAGTCGTGTCTACCAACTGAATATGCTGTTTGTTATACGAGTTTGTTTTTTGGATGAGATCGTTTTCTTTTCTAGATTTTTCTTGAAACTCTCCCAAACAATATGTGGTGATGTAGGGGCTGTTTGATAATTTTATCTGAGGCTTTCTGACCCCACGATTCAACTATTTTTTTGCAGTTCTCCAGCTGTGATCCTTGGAGAGTCTTTGGCCACTCAAACTCTCCTCCTCACCTTGCTTTAAGACAATATAGACACACTTCCTCTTCCAGGCAGATTTGTAACATTTTCTGTTGATTGGAAATTCTTAATTATTGCCCTGATGGTGGAAATGTGAATTTTCAATTCTTTAGCTCTTTTCTTATAGCCACTTTCTAATTTGTGAAGTTCAACAATCTTTTGCTGCACATCAGAAATATATTCTTTGAATTTACTCATTGTGATCAATGATTAAGGGAATTGAGCATTTGTCTTTCCTCATATTTATATTCCTGTAAAACAGGAAGCCAATAAGATAATTTCATGTTCCTAGTCACCCTGGTGTGATTGAAAAATACAAATATAAATGGGAATATACTTAGAGATATTTCAATCAGAAGAATTTCTAGGGGTACCAAAAATTGTGGCCATTAAGTACTAGAGAAAAATAAATATTTCATAATTTGGTTTTCCCCCACTTTCAGTTTTTTTATTTATTTTTTTTAACTTCAATTAAAGGTTAGATTTTTAAAAACATTTTTGAATGAAAAATCAAATGGATAAACAATGCAGACTTATTTTCACAGCCTTCTTTGATCATATTTACCAAGGGTATAAATAATTTTGAGCACAACTGTGTGTGTGTGTGTGTATATATATATATAAATATATATATATATATATATATATATATATATATATATATATATATATATATATATATATATATATATATATATATATATATAAATAAATATACACACACATATACATACATATGGGAGTTTGGGATGCACACTCTAAATAAAATACACTGTAAACTATCGTAAAATTTACAGTAACTTGTAAATATTTGTAAATCATTACCTATATAAAACTATGTAAAATGAACCATATTGTTATAGCTGACAATGTAAAATTACAGTAGAAATATTTATGTTTACTATAAATTAAATTACAAGAGCAAATGTGAACTTACATGCCCATATTATATATTTTACAGTAAATTAGAGTATTTCCTTGAAATTCAATTCAGTACTTTTAAGGATCCATCCATTGTAGTGGACACCATACACGAGAGGGTTAAAAACAATTAAGGGAACATTCCTTTTAGAAAATGGTAGCAGCAGGAGGAGCAATTAGGGAGGAGTAAACGCAGGCATGTGGGTGGAAATGAAGGAGGTAAGAAAGCTCAAGACAAAGAAAAGGACGAGAAACAGAAGGTTACTAAGAGACTCCAGTGTCCTGCAGAGTATATTCACAAAGGAAAGCTACTGTACACTCAAACTTTCATTTAAAGGTACAGGGAGGCATGTGGGTGTGCAGAGAGTCAGGGAGCAGAACTGTTTATCTCATGTGTAGCTCACAGAGCACAGACCGGTTCTGTAGGTTACAAAAAATATACCAGGTGCCAAGACTTGTACCATGTTTTATATTTCGGATCACCCACACATCACACTCTCAGAGACATTTTTATATGAATCTTGTTATTTCATATAAACAAATCCATTTGTTTAATTAACTTTATGAACAATAATCTGTATTTTAGTAGAAATGTATTGTTTTTTGGCAACTACTGGTACTTTAGTTGAGTTCAAATGCTTACAATAATACAGTTTTACGCTTAAAATATCCAAACTTTCAAATCCACCATAATAATATCAATTCCATTTTAAAAGTTGTGATAAATCTAAACAAACAGCAAAAAAAGCAAATAATTTTAATATTTATTGTATGAAAATTCTGTAAATTATTTTTTTTACACTGTCCTTGTCAGGAGTCTGGACTGCCTATGTGTGTTATGATTTTTGGATCATGTGTCACTTAAGGGGTGGTTAGGAGTACATCAAATAAGAAAGATTGGTGGGATACCTAATTGTACAACCTTACTGCATTATCTACACAAGGAAGACACAAGTGTAATGAAATAAATTTTATTAACAAAAGATAGACAAGAGAAATCAACAACTACTAAATGAATACCATGAATGAAAAAGGAATAAAGTGCATAAGATGCATAAAATGCAAGTGATGTTGCTATGTCAGAGCTACATTATCTGGAAAGATAAACTGTTACTACTCTGAAACAAGTAAGGTGAAGAACCTTATTATGAATCAAACAAATACCTGAAAGATTATTTGTTATCAACTATATAACATCTAATGTCAATTAGAAAAATTATATACTGATAATACACAACAATGCCAAGGTCTCTGGAAGAGGTTTGGATAGGTGATAGTTACGTTCTCTGTGGTTGAGTGAGCAGTCGGTAGCGGTGACTTCATCCACTGGTTTTGCTGGTAACAATGCAGTGGGGAAAGGAGCAGGAATCCGTTTCGACAGCCTTGAACACGAAGTGCTGGAGAATGCTGATCTCCTGGAGCACCAAAGGGTCCTAAAATCTGGAACACACAGATGTGACCCTGAAGTAGGTGCAGAAGGTCCTTAGCCTGGAACACGCAAGCAAAGGTACCTTGGAGTGAAGGTTTGCTCTCCGGAGCTTAACCTTGTTTCAAATGTCTGTGTCTCTTCTGCCTCTCTGGGCTAGAGACCCAGAATTTGGTCGATCCGCTTTGTCTCTCTAGGATGGAGACTCAGGACGTGCTGCATCTGTTGTTGTCTTGCTGGACAAAGACTCTGAATGAAGTCTGAATGTAGATTATCTCTTTCCTTGCAGGCTGGAGGCTCAGAACGTGGTTGTATCTGTTGCTGCCTCAAAGCTGGAGACTCAGGAACTGTGTATCTGTTAACGTCTCACCCTTGCAGGCCAGAGACTCAGATCTGGTGTATCTGCTACTGTCTCTCTGGATGGGAGGCTCATAACTTCGGTGTTTCTGTTAGTGTCTATCCCTTTCGGGACTCAGACTCAGAACAGTGTATCTGTTACTGTCCCTTCCCTTACGGGCCGGAGACTCAGAACGGATGTCTGTTACTGTTCCTTCCCTTACGGGCTGGAGACTCAGAACGGGTTTCGGATGCTCTGTTACTGTCCCTTTCCTTACAGGCCGGAGACTCAGAACTGATTTATCTGTTGCTGCCTTCCCTGTAACAGGCCGGAGACTCAGAACGGTGTATCTTTTGGAAAGGTACCTTTATCTCTTTCCGATGAGGAGGAGATTGCAATCTGGCGCTTCTCCATTTCCAGGCTGTGATTGGCTATCTCCATCAGAGTGGGGGGACACGGTGTGGCCCACCCTTCTTTCCTCCTATGGAACTTATTTGCATAGTCCAAACACACATTTAGAAAAGTGTCACTAAAGTTTTACCAATGCATCATTCACTTACCAAACCACAACCAGAATACCTTTGGCACTGTTACGAACACATTAAGTCCAAACATGATGGAAGAAGATTGAACTGTCATGCATGCATTCATTTGTCCATTAACAGCTGAGTTTGTGTAAGATGTTGCACTACACGTCGCTGTCACTGAGAATACTTATTTCTCTGAATAAGTATGAGATGTGTGTGTTGTAGTTTGCATCAGTTTAAGGTTTGAGAACATAGTTATGAATGGATTTGGATGGAACTCTGTGATCCCTGTTTGTTTCACCCACTGCTGCTGTGTCCAGAGGTCCTAAGGAATTTCTATGGCAGTCACAGGCCAAAACCTGAGGAATCAGTCTGTTGGTGGGTGAAGGGCAGAAACTGCATTTTGACCAATGAGAAGTCCTGTCCTTCCCGGGCTTTGTTCCAAAGGTCTTCTTCTTGCCCTCTCAGAGGTGTCTGGCCATTGTCCTGGCATCTTTATCTGATGGCGTTGGACAGTTTGCTTATGTTAGTCCACCAAGATCCAATCAAAATGTAGCAAACCTTTGTCCACTATAGTGGTCAGAGAGGGGCCCCGCCATAAACTGGGCCCTGGAATGTGCTGTCCACTACACCCTATACCTGTGTTTAATTAATTATCCTGTGTATTTAAGTTCCTGTCTGTGTGTTTCTCCCTGTTGGGTCTACTTAGTTACTTCATGTGTTTCTCAAGCTCCTATTGTGTGGATTAAAGACTGTGAACGTTTACTCGTGCCTCCTGCGTGCTTCCTCTACAGTGAATTGTGACAGTCCTACAGTTTGTAATTTCAGTCACAACCAATAATTTAGCAGTTTAATGACTAAAGTTTGTATTTTGTAGTAAATATCAACGCTCACCATTTCAAGATGGAACTTTATCACACTGTGCAAAAGTCCAAAAATATTAACTGACCGTATTTAGGATACATAAAATATCTTGTAAACTGTAAAATTAGATTTAGACTGCCTTTTTCTTTCTAAATATTTAAATGGCACTACAAAACAAAGTACATAATTAGTCTGGGGGAAATGACCTTGTGCCCACAGAGTCAAAAAGGCAAAGCTGGGGGGGTTTGGGGGTGGCGGGTGTAGACAACGCTACACACACATGCTAGGGAGTTATCATTCTGTGTACTCCTTAAAATTAACTTACTGACATAAAACTTAAAGCTTAATTTTGGACTGTAAATAACAAATGCAATGCCATGAACGTGTTGGGGAGCTAACAAGGAACGATTACAATGGGATTATTCCTCTTATGCAGTAACGTTTTATTACCTTTCTAACCTAAAAAAAAAAAAAAAAAAAACCCTGAATATGCTTGGACTTAAACTTTACAACATGATTAATTACACAACTGCAAGAAAAGCAATGCCCAACAGGGCAAAACCACACAGAACAGCAATGAAAACCTGTCACAAAACATCACACAATTTAAATAAATAAATCAAAATGTTACTGATGTTTGTACAAAACACTTACTGATGTTTGTACTAGGTTTTTTTGGCACCAAAACTAATATGATATCTTTAAAATTGTCTTTTTGTGTGTGTAATTTTATCTAAAATTTAATTAAAACATGATGGGGACATAAAAATGTACTACACAGCAGGAGTGTAGATGTTGCTTTTAAAGATAGTTGAGGTTGAAATAAAGGTTTGACGCAATAAAAATATATTAGTTATGCTTTTTATTTCCTGTACACTGCACAAACTTAAGAGTTAGAGAGTTTTACATCCAACCTTTTTTATTTCATTTATTTTTTTGCACTAGCTTTTCAGATAAAATTTGAACAGCCCACACAGAGTTGGGGAGTGAGTAAGTAAATAACAGTAGTGACACTACTACTCCAGAACCATTTTTCAGTAAGACAGTGTGACAGTAGTTCAGTTCAAGAATTTTAAGTATTTTCATAGTTTGGTTAAAAAAAGAAAGAAAAAAGTATCTTGTGTACATTTCAGTTTTTTTAAGTGTTCATTTATTTAAAATGCTAGTTGTTTTTGTTCTAAATAAATAACTTTAAATTATTAACATTAATGGATATTTATATATTAAATGGCTACAATTTGTTTGCTAATTTTTCTGTTAGTAGCCTACCTTGTAGCTAATTACCATGTACTGTAAATAAGCTGCATGTAGTTTGGCAAGCTACATTTTCAAAATAGCCTACCAAGTAGCAAAGTAGCAGACAATGCCTCACATACACTATACAGTATACAGGCATTTTCCTAAAGACAAGTCAAACTTTGCAAAACACACACACACACACACACACACACACACACAATATTAGATGATGAATCTTCATAGTGCCAGGCTAGCTGTGCTATTAAGGGCTAAATGCTAATGCCGTCAGAGGCAGGATGGATAGATCATTACAGAAACATCAGTCATTTTTCTGAGACAGAGCATGAGGCGTCTGCACAAACCCTGCCTGAAAAAGACCTTAGCCATTAGGGTTAACATTAGCATGATGAACAACATCTCACGTCAGCTTCGTTTCTGATGATGAAAACAAATGCAGATGAAACTGCACTTCATTAAAGATAAATCTATATTAGTAAGTCTACATTATATCACAGACACTCGAGCAGCATGCATCATGAGAATGCATGGGTTTTATATAACATACTGTGCTGAGAGGTGGGAGATGTTTGTCTAACTGCTCATTAGCATGTAAAAGCCCATGCGTTTTTTTGTCCAACTCTGCTGTGCGTTTGATGGATGGATATGAAAGAGGGATGAAATGAGATGGAGGAAATAAATCTTCAGGAGAAAGAATGATAAAGGCATGATGCTTTTTGTGAGGAAGGATGGAGATTGGACACATTTGTCAACCTATGGGATGCCACGGAGTGTGTGCGTGCATTTGTAAGTGTGAAAATGTCATCGCTGGCCATGTTTGTGAGTTTGGGGTGTGACAGATGCCCCTGTAGCTGGATGACAAATACCTCAATCTTTGAAAAATATGCTAGAGTGTTATTCCGCTCTCCGTTTTCAATGAGAAACACATTCTGTATTTCCTTCCTGGCTGATAAACCTGAGGGCGGTGATCTGAGACGTTAAATCGCAAACAGCCTTGGCCACATCATCCATTTCACAAGCCACCATTTATTAACGCCGACAACGGCTCTGTGACTCCGCCCATCCGCTGTCAATCTTATGACATCAAACCGGACTTCATTTACTCTGATGACATAACAGGCATGTCAGAAGTCTGATTCCCTCCTAGCCCTGGCTGTTGTTGTTAACCTTAAATTGTGGAATCAATATCACCATGCCGGCCTCATTATTCAGTCCAGCCACTTTAACAGGTGAGGAGATGACAAAGCAATCAACTGCAGACAGCTCCAAGCAGTCATTCTCTTATTTACCCTGCCGGAGCAACAGGACCGCAGTGAACCCTGCTGAAAAATTACTATTACTGGGAAGAGAACCTCACTGAAGAATTAATATTGCCAACAAGAGAACCGCAGAGAGATATAAACATTACCAGCCAATGATAAGACCGCTGCATAAATCCAGCAGAAATTCAATTCAAGAGCTATCGCTCACAGATGCAAAGATTTCCACACACCTCCAAAATAAAAAATATGAAAAAATTCAAGAGAAGAAAAAGTCTAATAACTATGTGCTTAGCCTTTCACGCTATATGAGCCAGCCTGACTCATTTCTTCAAATTGTTTCTTTCAAACTGATTTAGCGATTCTTACCTGAGCATGCAATTTCATTGTTTGAAATATCAATGAGGGGGTTCACTGTAATTAGTGTAATATGTATTAAAGTTCAGTCTGTCACTTCCACACTAACTGTGATGGCAGTTGTGCTACAGAAGTACAGTTAGTACCTTTTCTGGACACTAAAAATATAATGAAAAACCAATTTTGATTATGGTTCTAGGATATTTCCTGTATTATATCCAAATTTCGATAACACTTTATTTTAGGGTCACTTAAGTAGTTGCTTATTAGCATGCATGTTACTAGAATATTAGCCATTTATTAGTAGTAATTAAACACATATTAATGCCTTATTCTACATCCCTAAGCCTACTCAATACCTAAACTCAACAACTACCTTACTAACTATTAATAAGCAGCAAATTAGGAATTTATTGAGGGAAAAGTCGTAGTTAATAGTGAATAAGTGTTCCCTATTCTAAAGTGTTACCCTAATTTCAAGTTATACATGTCCAAAGGAGAACATTTTAGTTCAATGTGTAAGATGTTTGAGAACTGCTATGACCGATTCAGTGACAAAGTGAATTGTTACCTAAAGAACCGCTTCTACTGAATTAAGTTCAGACTGATTCGAACAAATAGCTTTGATTAATCTGTAAACCTATTCAACAGATTTAGCAAAAAGAACCACTTCAGAAGAATGTTCATTTGTAAATTAACCTCTCATGCACCAAATCTGCACCCAAAAACGTGTACCGAGTAGGAACTACATTTGACGAGGAACTTACTTCACGACCGCTAATAAAGTATGTTCTATGTAGTATATATATGATGAATCCGAATCTACTACATCTCCCATGTTGTCATTGTCATGTGACTTAGTTTTCTCACTTCACTGCCATTCACAGCTCATCTAGTAAAGTGTCCATCAAGTGCATTCTTCAGGATTTTCAAAAGAATAGTAGGTAATTTGCGTACTTTTCGCCTATTGTTTTATGAATATGATGAATTCAGATATACTACTCATTTCACATACTCCTTTTCGCGTAGAAGTAGGTATATTCGTATATTTGTATAAGTATGCATCTGTTTGTTGCTGCTGCGTGTTTTGAGTTTGAGCTCTGTCAAGTTAATTCTTTATCATCTATTTTCTAATCCTGAAATCTATTTTACACACCATCATTTTCGTTTCTATAACGTGTGAATATATCCCCTATTGTATTCTACAACAAAAACAATCAAAGCGCTTTGTTATTACTAGTTTTATTTTGATTTCCAGAGTCCGCTGTTAGCTTATAGCCTGTTAGCATCGCCAGCGTGGTTGCATTAGCGGCAACCAAGGAAGGATGCCGCTAATCTCGCTTACATTGCTAATACTCTATTCACACACATTACCATTGTTTTACTCACTGCTACTTGCTTTAATGGCGGATGTGTGTCTACCTTTGAGTGCAGGCGAGGACACGTTCGAGCTGCATTCGGTGCAGCTGGAGGCCGTGGAGAAGCAGATCCGCGAGCTGGTGGAGAAGCAGGCCCAGCTGAGAGAGCGGAGAGCCGCGCTGGAAACATCCCGGGCTGACGCTCACAAGTCCGGGGTAAGTATACAGCGCGTCGCTAACACTCCCACCACCTCTACTCAGTGTGTTTCTCTGCACAGACCCTGTGCACCCAGGACGCGATCTTCTCAGATGTCCTTCACTCCAGCGCCGGGACACCACGGACCCTGGGTGCAGCAGCAGCGGAAGACGTGAGCCAGGCCCCGCGCGAGGACCTCTCCCCCTCCACCGCCTCCGGTCTTCGAGATCTCCACCCGGAACCGCTTCGCTCCCCTCAGCGAGACGGAACGCGACGCTGTGATCGTCGGAGACTCCATCGTCCGGCACTTCCGTGCTACGTTAGCTGAAGGTAAGTCGTAAGTCACTGTTTCCCTGGCGCTCGTGTTCTCGATGTTTCTGCGCAGATACCCGCGATCCTGAAGGACGACGAGAGCATCGGCGCGATCGTGCTGCACGCGGGGGTGAACGACACCAGGCTGCGGCAGACGGAGACACTGAAGAGGGACTTCAGGAGCCTGATCGAGACGGTGCGCAGCGCATCATCCGCGGCGACGATCATCGTGTCTGGACTGCTTCCCACGTATCGACGAGGACACGAAAGGTTCAGTAGACTTTTTGCTTTAAACGAATGGTTATTGTCATGGTGTAAAGAACAGAAACTGCTCTTTGTTAATAATTGTAATCTTTTCTGGGAGCGTCCTAGGCTTTTCCGCGCTGATGGCCTGCACCCCAGCAGAGTCGGAGCAGAACTCCTGTCGGACAACATCTCCAGGACTCTATGCTCCATCTGACTAGTAAGCCCACTCTCAAATAACTGCTATGATGAATTTTGTTCTACCCACTTAAATGATAGAAATACTTGTGCTGTCCAATCTATAAAGACTGTGTCTGTTCCCCGAACAGTGAAGCCAAAATATAAATTTAATGTAGGATCTAGAAATAATCTGATCGTGATTAAACCAGAAAAATGCAAAACAAATAAACAAAAGCAATTTTTAAAGCTTGGGCTCCTAAACATTAGATCACTTGCACCCAAAGCAGTTATTGTAAATGAAATGATCACAGATAATAGTTTTGATGTGCTCTGTTTGACTGAAACCTGGCTCAAACCAAATGATTATATTGGTCTAAATGAGTCTACTCCACCAAGGTACTGTTATAAGCATGAGCCCTGTCAGACTGGCCGTGGCGGCGGTGTTGCAACAATATATAGTGATATTCTCAATGTTACCCAGAAAACAGGATACAGGTTTAACTCATTTGAATTACTTCTGCTTAATGTTACACTGTCAGATATGCAAAAGAAATCTCTCCTATCTCTTGCTCTGGCTACTGTGTATAGACCGCCAGGGCCGAATACAGATTTCTTAAAATAATTTGCAGATTTCCACTCAGACCTATTGGTTACTGTTGATAAAGCGCTAATTGTTAGAGATTTTAACATTCACATTGATAATACAAATGATGCATTAGGACTTGCGTTTACTGACCTAATAAATTCTTCAATTCATTCAGCAAAGACCTAATAAATTCTTCAATTCATTCAGCAAAATGTCACCGGGCCCACTCATCGTTTTAATCATACGCTAGATTTAATTATATCGTATGGAATTGATCTTACTGACATAGATATCGTACCTCAAAGTGATGATGTTACTGACCATTTCCTAGTATCGTGCATGCTGAGTATTACTGATATTAACTATATGGCTCCACGTTATCGTCCAGGAAGAACTATTGTTCCAACCACTAAAGATAGATTCAGAAATAACCTGCCTGATTTATCTCAACTGCTTTGTGTACCCATAAATACACATGAACTAGATGAAATGACTAGCAACATGGGCACTATCTTCTCTAATACATAAGAAGCTGTTGCGCCAATCAAATTGAAAAAGGTTAGAGAAAAACGTACTGCGCCATGGTACAACAGTAATACCCATTCTCTCAAGAAAGAAACTCGTAAACTTGAGCGCAAATGGAGAAAAACTAACTTGGAAGTTTTTAGAATTGCATGGAAAAACAGTATGTCCAACTATAGACAGGCTTTAAAAGCTGCCAGGGCAGAGCATATCCGCAAACTCATAGAAAATAACCAAAACAATCCAAGGTTTTTATTTAGCACAGTGGCTAGATTAACAAATAAACAGATGCCACCCGATCTAAATATTCCCTCACAATTTAATAGTAATGACTTTATGAATTTCTTCACTGATAAGATAGATAACATCAGAAATACAATAACAAATGTAGATTCTGCAGCGTCTAGTACTTCAGCTCCATTCATCACACCCAAAGAAAAACTGCAGTGCTTTACAACTATAGGACAGGAAGAGCTAAATAAACTTATCACTGCATCTAAACCAACAACATGCCTATTAGATCCTGTACCCACTAAATTACTGAAAGAGTTGTTACCTGTAGCAGAAGAACCACTTCTCAATATTATTAACTCATCGATATCTTTAGGTCACGTCCCAAAATCATTTAAGCTGGCGGTTATTAAGCCTCTTATTAAAAAACCACAACTAGATCCTAATGAACTAGCAAATTACAGACCCATTTCTAATCTTCCGTTTATGTCTAAAATTTTAGAAAAAGTTGTGTCTGCTCAGTTGTGCTCTTTTTTGCAAAAAAATGATCTCTATGAAGAATTTCAGTCAGGTTTCAGGCCCCACCATAGCACAGAAACCGCACTTGTTAAAATTACAAATGACTTGCTGCTTGCGTCAGACCAAGGCTGCATCTCATTGCTAGTTTTACTTGATCTTAATGCTGCGTTCGAAACTATAGATCATGACATACTCATAGATCGATTACAAAACTATACGGGTATTCAAGGGCAGGCTTTAAGTTGGTTTAGATCCTACCTGTCTGATTGCTACCACTTTGTTTATTTAAACAGGGAGTCATCTCAGTTATCATCAGTAAAGTATGGAGTACCACAAGGATCTGTCCTAGGTCCTCTGCTATTTTCAATATACATGTTGCCCCTTGGTAATATTATTAGAAATTACGGGATTAGTTTCCATTGTTATGCTGATGATACTCAACTATATATCTCAACAAGACCAGATGAGACTTCTAAATTATCTAAGCTAACAGAGTGTGTTAAAAATGTAAAAGATTGGATGACCAATAATTTTCTCCTATTAAATTCAGATAAGACAGAGATATTACTTATTGGACCAAAAAACAGTACACAGAATCTCTTGGATTATAATTTGCAACTAGACGGATGTACTGTTATTTCCTCTACAGTCAAAAATCTGGGCGTTATATTAGACAGCAACTGTCTTTTGAAAATCATATTTCCCATGTTACAAAAACAGCATTCTTCCATCTTAGAAACATTGCCAAGCTACGAAACATGTTACCTGTTTCTGATGCAGAAAAGCTAGTTCATGCATTCATGACCTTTAGACTGGACTATTGTAATGCACTGCTAGCTGGTTGTCCTGCATCTTCAATAAACAGGCTACAGGTAGTCCAAAATGCAGCGGCTAGAGTCCTTACCAGGTCAAGAAAATATGATCATATTACCCCAATTTTACAGTCTCTGCACTGGCTACCTATTAAGTTCCGCATCAGTTACAAAATATTATTACTTACCTATAAGTCCCTTAATGGTTTAGCTCCTGCGTACCTAATCAGTCTTCTACCACGCTACAATCCATCACGCTCCCTAAGGTCACAAAACTCTGGACTTTTGGTAGTACCTAGGATAACAAAGTCAACTAAAGGAGGTAGAGCCTTTTCACATTTGGCTCCCAGACTCTGGAATAGCCTTCCTGATAACGTTCGGGGTTCAGACACACTCTCTCTGTTTAAATCTAGATTAAAGACACATCTCTTTAGTCAAGCATTCACATAATGCATCTCATAATCTTGTACTGCAGTTATATCTGATCTAACACACATTATTGTTCTTTAGCTTGGATTGAACAAATCATTTTTGCTTGGTTGGAACAGCAGCTACGCTAATTATGTCTATTTGTTTCTCTGTTTCTGTAACTAGGATTTACACAAGCGTCAGTCTGGATCCAGAACACCTGAGAAGAGATGATGCCAACCCCTCAGAGGACCTCAGATGATGCCTACCCTCAGACAACATACAGAACTACCAAATTTCGCCATAAGTTAAATATATTAAGTTATATAAATATATTGTAGATACTTAATTTCCTGTAAAGCTGCTTTGCAATGATTTGTATTGTGAAAAGCGCTATACAAATAAACTTGAATTGAAATTGAATTGGTAGAGTTAGCTTAAAAAAAAAAGAACAAAAAAAAAAAATTCTGCACTTCCAAACTAATTGGCTAGCTTTATGCAACATTCAGGTGCACCAATCTGCCTGGAAAATAAGGTACTGCGGCGTTACAATGAGTACTTCTGAGAAAACTAATAAATGTTGCCAAAGTTTGCAGGAGTCGTGGAATCAAATTTCTGAAAGACATTTATAGTTTTGTTCGTAAACCAAATATCATTGAGAAGAACCTTGTAATCCACTTTGTTCTCTGCTTTGTGTGCTTATTAATTTTAGCTAAAAATTCTAAAGGATACACACACATTTTTGTTATTTTTTCTGTGGACCGCCGCAGCTATTTAAATATTTGAATGTTTCTTCTTCACACCAGTGTACCTTTGTGGTATCAACCATTGGTCCCACTTTATATTGTGCCCATAATACCTGTGTACTTACATTGTAACTAGATGTGTATGTAGTATGTAACCACAGTGTAAGTACACATTGGTACATAGTATCTACAGCTCTAATGTTTGTGTAACTACTACACATATGTAACAATGGTATATGTAAGTAGAAATGTGTAACAGGACATTGGTAACAACACTTTTTGGTAATGAAAGTACAAATGTGTAACATGAATAAGCACTTCTTTTTTTTTTTTGTAAAGAAAGTGTTACACTTTATATTAGATTTACCATGTAATTACTCTGATGTTACACAGCAGCGGCCGGTAAGTTAGGCTTTACATATAAATTGTGGTTGGTGTCCAGAATGTTACACTTTATATTGTGGACAGTTCCTGAGGAGTTACCATGTAAGTACACTGGTATTACAGTGGTGCACAAACTCCAACTAGAGATCCAACTTCTCCCACTTTACATATCCCTAAACCTACCCATCTCCACCCCCTGGATTAAATGGTTCCAATTACTCTTATACACAAATACACAAACATTATATACAAATGTAGTTATATAATTCCTGTTACACGAGTACTTAGTGAAGTGAAAAAAAGTGTTGTTACCAATGTCCTGTTACACATTTGTACTTACACAAACCATTCTGAGGGTTGTTACATGTATGTAGTTACAGAAATATTGCAGCTGTAGATACTATGTACCAATGTGTACTTTCACTGTGGTTACATACTACGTACACATCTAGTTACTATGTAAGTACACAGGTATTAGGGCCACTTAATATAAAGTGGGACCCAACCATTTTTTTTTTTTTTTTTAAATATCCCTGTAGGGCGCATAAGAAATTAAATGTACTTATTTGCTTTACATGTTGGACAGTCTAAGTGGGCGGGTTCTTGGCAAGAAGAAGCTGAAAGTGGATCAATCTGACATTCAAAAGTCACAAGGCTAGACATCACTAGCCATAAAAGGTTCAGTATGGTCTGGGAACCCAGAAATGGGTAAATACACACACATTGCTCTTCTTGAGAGGCTTTTTCATATAATATCATAGCTGTCAGATGGCAAAGGTAACAGAATGACATTATCCCAGAGGGAGATATTGGTGTGCTGAGAGAAAGAGAAAGTTAAAAAGTGAAGAGGATAATACAGACCGTCCTTTGAGACTCTAACACACGCATCAGGATCACAGGACCACCCTTTTCCTCCCAGCATGCTCTAGGGCAGCCACATACTGAGGGTGTGGATGGCCAGGCCGATCTGTGTACAGGCCAAAATGTCAGAGGCTCTTTATCTACACCCTCCTTACTGATATATTCCCACATTCACTTTTGCCAGGGCTATAGGTGTACCTCTTTGCTATCTGCTATCCCTCTCTCACTCGTTCGGTTAAATGTCAGCGGTGTGATCTGGGATTGTGTGCCTGAGACCTGAGAAAAAGAGAAGAGGTGAGAAGGAGACGAAGGAATGATGGGAATTCAACGGTTTACACAGACTTAGTAAATGTGTTGAATTAATGGCATATTAAGAGAATATTTTAGTATAAGCTGCTACAGTGGCATTATCATTAATGGAAAACAAATACTGAATGAAAACGGTTTCATTAACTGAAATAAATGATTGCATACCTGGGAAAACTAAAATATTCAATTATTTGTAAAGTGCTTTTCACAATATACTGTTTCAAAGCAGCTTAACAGAAAATAATGAAATGCATTTTCATGATTTTTAAAGCTAACTTGAAATAAATAGAAAAATATTTTTGTAATTTTTAAATTATTTTCAATTATGATAACACTAGACTTTGCCGAGAAATTTAACAAAATTACTTCTAAATGTTACCAGTTAATGCATTAAAACTAAACTAAAAAACTAAATAAACAAAACTAAAACAAAGATTACAATCACATTTAAAATAAATAATTTTAAAAAACCCACTGTGCTGAGAAATTTAACACTTAATAGTATTTAAATATTATCAGTTAACATATTACCTCTGGCAGGGGTAATAAAAAACCAAAACAAAGATTAAAATTACACTTAAAATTGATTAAAAAAAATAAAAACAGCAAATATCTGTTGGTCTACATAGCAGCTTAAAATCATTTATCATAAATCTTTTTAAAAGGAGACTCATATTTTTGACAGGTTATTACATCTCGCCTTTATAAATCAGATTTCATTGAGCATGTTAAGCAAATGAATAAGCAGTTAAATTAATAAACCATATTATAATTCAAATATTTTTTTCCTTTGCTTTTAAGCCATACATTTATTTGAAAAAGGCTACAATATTAGTACCAGATGTGTGTGTGTGAATAGCGACTAGTAATGGAATGAGTGTTTAGATTTATGTGTGTGCAGGTGAGAATTGCAGGAGAGGTGTGCATCTATTAACATTGCGTGCAGTCACTGAATGCCTGTGCGCTTGTGTATATTCACATGTTAAAGTGAGAAAAGAGCTTGTCCTCTACATTAGCATTGTTCAGTTAAACAGAAAAGCACTTAACCTTTTGCATTAAAGAGGTTTTATTAGAATTTCTGCTAACAGTGTGTGTAAGTATGAATGTGAAGGAGGTTTTCAGTGCTCGCATGTGGTGCTAATGCAATACAACAACTGATAGAGGACAGCAAGCATTTGTGTGTGTGTGTGTGTGTGTGTGTGTGTGTGTGTGTGTGTGTAAAATCTATATAGTTCACTCTCTTTATCTCTAAGAAACAGATCTGAATTCTTATACCAAAAGGAAAAGATGAACAAACACCAGATGGAAAAATATGGAATCTGCCTTATAGTTACCATAAAAAGAAATGGTTATCATTATAGTTATTGTTGTTGGTGTGAACAATAACCATGAACTATAACTATTTTTTGACACATGCAGTAGACTTATAGTATATTTATAGTATACTTTAAGCCTAAAGTATACTTATAGTATACTTTAGGCTTCAGATATAATCTGCAGTATATTCTGTAGTAATTTGAGAGAAAATATGTTACTTACAGAAAAAAAACAAAACAAAAAAAAAACACACACACCAAACCAGCCCGATCTCATGGCAATTCGTACATTTTTGACAAGGTGGCTATGTATGATTTTTCACAAATCGTATGAAGTCATGAAGCGTATAACCCCGCTCCTAAGCTTAACCGTCACGGAAATCCTACAAAATCATACGAGTGAGGTCGTATGAATTCGTACAAATAAGCCACCTTGTAAAATACGTACAAATTGGCTGTGAGATAGCGTTGCCCAAACAGATCTTCAGCTGATCTCCCAGCCCGCCTTATTTAGCTGGTTTAGTTAAGTGAGCTAAAAAACTAAGACTAGTGTACACTTACTGGTAGCTGAGAGCATAATCATATTAGCCAAAATAATTAATAAATAGACACAAATCCCCATTTGGAGAATTTAATGAATACAATGATAGGAGCACAGTAAAGCACTGACAGAAGCACCATGACAAATTAGTAAAATGAGGTCACTCAGGTTGGCCTCATAAAGCTCTGTTATCTCATGCATTCATTTAAAGAAAGTGACACTTCTCAAGCAAGATATCTGACTGCAAAAATAGCTTGATTTTAAATAATTAAACAACAAGAAAAAAACAACATATCTGAGTGCTTTCTATATGTCAGACATTAATGGAAAATGTTCGTAGTTAATGTGATGATCTACATCTGAAGCAAAATGATAAGTGTCTGTGAGAAAAATGCTAATATTTTAACATTTTTAAGCTTTATAAACCATCACTTCTGGCCAACTGTCATGAGTGTGTTCACTTGACATAAATGTTGGCATGTTGCACGCACAATGTGAAACTTTGTGAGACCATTCTCACTTGTGAGTTTCATAACAAGCTTATATCATCCTTCACAATGTGCTGACATTCACAGCATACTGACAGTTGGCCGGAAGTAAACAATATAGTTTAAAAAGTAAACGATATTAGTATTTTTCACTTTTGAAGACACTGATTCATCAATTGACCCTTTGTAAAGACCAGCCCCTCTTCGTTACTGCTAAAAATATATCGCGGAGCAATACAGGACACTGACAACATGCCGACAGACAAGACAGAGCAGGTTATTTCTGGTATGAAATGAAGTCTTAGCTTTCAAATTTTGTAATTTTTAAGAAATTCAAAAAATAAAATACTATTTTGTGGCTCTTTAATGTGTCGTGACAGATCACTGTATTGCCTCAGTTCAAGTGGCACATGAACCGATCATCTTTTCATATCTACTTAAAGCACAAAATAAACACAAAAGAACAGAACGTATTTTATTCCAACCGCAGAAAGACGTCAATACACACCATTTTTCAAGTTTAAGTCCACCAAAGTTAATCTACTCTCCTGTCTGATTTGTTTGTCAGACAAAATCAAGCTTCCTCTGAAGGCTCAACTGGGGTTGTATGGATTATCATCAAGTTTATTTTGCATAGGTTTGACAAGTCAACATTGAGGTACCCATCCACTTGGATTAACAGAGATGGATTTTTTTTAAATAAAAATTTCTGTTTGTGTTCATCTCAAGAAAGAAAGTCATAGATCTGGGATGGCATGATAGGTAAGCAAAAGATGAAAGAATCTGAGAGAATCTTGGGACCAGTTAAGAAAAAAAAAATAACCAAAGAAAGGTAAAGATATGATATTCTATTATTACCTCATTATATTTTACTGAAACAGTCACATGGTATAAAGTCTTATATGATGTTGTGCAACATTAAAGGGATAGTTCACTCAAAAATGAAAATTTTGTCATCATTTACTCACCCTCATGTTGTTTCAAACCTGTATGGACTTCTCTTTTTCTGTTGAACACAAAAAAATAAATAAATAAATACATTTTGAAGAAAGTTGGTGACCAAACAGTTGCCGGTAGCCATTGACTGCTGTAATACGGAAAGCAGTGGCTATCTGTTTGGTAACCAACATTCTTTAAAATATCTTCTTTTGTGTTCAACAGAAGAAAGAAACTCACACAGGTTTGGAACAACATGAGGGAGAGTAAATGACAGTTTTCATTTTTGGGTTAACTATGCCTTTAATTTTTAAATTTTTACATGTGACAAACGATGCATAATTCTTTTTCCACTCTACCATCCATGAATCTTCACTGTTATTTTTCACATGAGTGAGCCCACATATAGAGGTTAATTCTGCTTACATTAGCATTATTCATCCACAGAACAGATACACACACACACACAAACACACAGTAAACCGTGCAGTATGACAGCAATACATCTCAGTCTCAAAAATGGGCCTTTGACGTTGGGGCGGGCACTCTGCCATCGCCACAGACTCAAAGCCCTGTTGGCATGGTAGCCAGTGCGCCAGTTTCACTGCGCTGCAACACAAATACACACATTAGCTAATACTCTTTACATACTCCCATGACACTTAAAACAGCTTTTAGCTCTCTCTCTCTGTCTTTTTCTTGTTCATTTACTTGATATCTGTCACATTTAAATATGCGAACACAAAGCGTCAGGCAGGAAAGAGGCAGTTTAATTACCACAGAACTTTTTCCGGCGGCCTACTTTAGACAACTTCACACGCGTGCGGAGATGAGAGGGAGCGAGCAGGAGATAAAGAGAGATACAGGGTGGGAAGAGAGATATAAGATGGATTAGTAGCGTCTCTAATGACTGAAGAGGGACTGTGGGTACAGTCTCTTGAGAATATTGCTCTGGTGTTCTTCCTGCAGGACGATAGACTGTACACACACAACATAGCTCTGACAATGTGAATTAATTCGTATGCATGCTGACAATGAACATGAATCACGAGATGCTTTAGTGTAGGTGTGGGAGGGTTTCTGTGTTTGTGAAAATAATTTCACAGGGAAACCGACTTTCTAGTTCTTTTGTTTAGTAAAACTGCTTGGTAACAGCTAGCTTCACTGCAAATAAACAGTATCTTTTTCATGTTTTCCAATACAATGAAGGAATGGTCTGTAAAGGAATGGTTCAAAAAGTTATAGATGAAGATGTGGACAGACAATGAAAGAGGAAGATTAAGTGAACAATAATCATCATTTACTCATCCCATGTCATTCCAAAAATTGTTTTCCTTTATATGAGTTGAAGTTTTCATTTTGTTTTCTTTTAAAGAACTTTTAAAGAAATATATTACAAAAATTGCTTCTGATGTAAATTGATTTGTTTTATTTTAAGGATGAGAAATTTCTTTCATGACAAAGATACTGATAGTGCACTAGACACCTACAGTACGTATGTCTGGTTTTACACACATACACACACACACACACACTCTCACATACACACACACACACCAACTCACGCATGTGATAACGCACATATTTTCACCCTTCTGGCAGCAGTTCTGTTGTCCTCATTTGTAATGTCTAATGAAGTCATTAAGGCTCCTTCTGAGTGTGTTTATTTGCTCTTATCTTCACTTCAGATTCCTCCTGATAAGCATCCCACTATAAAAAGCTCCATTCTTCACCAAAGGAAACAGACAGTTTAGGTGGTTAATGACTCTTTTATTCTCACAACTACCAAACTGCTTCCGCAAACTTCTCCCTAACAAATTATCACACATAGAGACAGTTTTTTTCTGGTAATAAAGCACTGTAGTGCATGGAAGTCACAGAGCAATCAAAGTCATGTGAGCAGAATAGCAATATCCCAAAGTCACAAACAGAAGCAGAACTAAGGACAAACAGATTTTCATAAATAATCATGGTGTTAATTACCAGCAATAACTTTATCTATCTATCTATCTATCTATCTATCTATCTATCGGGCACACTCAGCTTTGAATGTAATTGTAATGTAACCCAGCTTTGAAAGACACTGATTCATCAACTGGGGTCGTAAGGATTACTGTGAAGTTTTATTTCGCAACAATTATATATTTATATAATTATAAAAATATAATTTACATATGCAAAGACTTGTATTCACTTATAAGGATTTTTAATTTCTGAAATAAAATTCATTATGATATTTCTTTGGGACATACAGTATAGTCAAAAATGTCTGGGTGATATAACTGTCCAACTACAATAACAAAGAAAAAAATTAACTTTACTGTTAAAACTTCACTGCTCATTAAAAATAACTTTTTTTTTTTTTTTGTCAAAATCATGTGGTGTCTCTGTGTATATATATATATATATATATAAAAAATATTATATATTTATAGAGAGAGAGAGAGAGAGAGAGAGAGAGAGAGGTCCCCTGCAGGCCTTTATGACTTTGGCATTGAGGTTAATGAATCTGTAAAAATATTAGATAATTTCATTTTTTTATGACAAAGTTGCACACTGTCACAATGATAGATAAGGCAAAAATCCACTGTTGCATAAAAAAATAATAATAATAATAAAAAAAAAATACACATTTGACTGGTGTTGAGTGTTAATTTCCCTCACTGTCTGGGTGACACTTGCTGACGTCACCTCAGTGACACACACACACACACACACGCGCGCGCGCATCAGGTGTCAGAGGCATTCATAATGTTCTGAACATTTGCTTGAACTCACTGTCTCTCTCTCCCTCACCAATTATTACATCTTTGCATCTGAGCCTCTCTCTTCATTAGCGCCGAGTTATGTTACATATTAAAATTAATTACCGCCTTACTCACCACTAAACCTTAGCCCTGACCTTGTCAGACCCTTGCCCAGACAGACGGACTGCGCTCTCACTCCGACCCCCTTTCGTCTGGAAACCCTCATTAACTCCCACATTTAATCAACCTGCCTTGGGAATCCGAAGGAGCCCGCCTTCGTGTCTCATCCTCTGATACGTGCAATCTTCTTGCAAGACTCTGTTTAAAGGAATAATTTGCACAAAAATGACAATTATGTCATCATTTACTCATGTCAGTGATTTCATGATTTAAATGTATATTTTTAATAATGTGTTGGTGCTTTTTGAAGCATGAAATGTCCACTTTGCATTAAATAATTTTATAGAGAAGTGCGTACTAAATAAATATCACAAAAATGGTTTTCTGAAGACAAATATCTTTCTGTGAAGAACAGTCTAAATTTTAAAATGTTATTCAACTCTCTTTTGCACATTTGTGATAGCATATCTAATTCAAGAACGAAAGATTTCAGTGAAATCATTCAGTTGAATTAAATGAAATGGTTCACAAAACCGGTCTGAATGCTTTGTTCACAAATTCACAAATTAAATTCAAATCACAGATTCAGTGTTCCAGTCATATTTGATAACAGTTTACTGAAAAGAAAAATTATTAGTGAATAATCTCAGTTTTGTTCTGTTTGTCACAAAGTTTTCATAAGACTTCTTAAAACCAACTTCTACCTTACTTTTGTGGTTTTGAATGTTGGAAAATGACAGAGAACAACCTTAACAAACTGTCAACTTTCTGCATGAGGAACCTCCAGAGAATCTTCTGGGCCAAAACCATCTCTAACCAACAACTATTCACAGTGCAAGCAAGACACCAGAGGAAAAACGAAAGAGAGGAAGACCAAAGAACACTTGGCGTCGAATAGTGGAAGCAGAACTGAAGACCTAAACCAAACCTGGGATACCATTCAGAAGTTGGCCCAAAACAGACAGGAGTTGCAAATCTTTGCTGCTGCCCGACACGCCACTAGCCATAAAGAACCATGAAGAAAAAGAATTCATTAAACTTGGAAGATGGCGATATAGAAATATAGAGTACTAGCTTCTCTACCCAAGAATCTGGAATAGCCTGAAGCTGGGATTTCCTGAAGGAACAGTTGAGTTTGGATGACTCTGTGGACACACTGAGGCAAAATGTCCAAGTGAATTCTCAAAGGTTGAAGGAGTAATTTGAGTTAGGGTGTGCTGTCTTACCAGCCTGATGGTTGCAAAGTGGCATTCTGGATGCTGAACTTTGTTAATAAATGATTTGCCATATGAGAGGGAGCATCAAACTGCCAACACTAATGAAAGTGAGTTTTCTCGCTTTCACAGACTCTGTGTGTCTGTGTGTGTGTGTGAAAAATGGAAGACTTGTTAAGAATGGTGTGATGAGGGTTTATGCATGTCCTAGTGGTATTTTTTTTAGTGTGTATGCATGTGTGTTTGTGTTGAGCTGTGTGCAACAGTAAAACAGTGACAGTGTTTGAAGTTGACAGATACTCTGATTAACGCACTGACTTTCTTCTTCAAAGTTTCCGTCAACTTCCATCGCTCAGGTACACGCATCGCCAACATGAAAGGCTAAGTTCAATTAGCCAATCAGTGTATCTGAGGCCTAGGCTTAAGGAGAAAAAAAGTCCCTATTTGACAAGAACAAAAAAGGAATTGCAGAATACTTTAAAGAAGTAAAAGCCGTCCCTCTATAAATTTCATGAGATAAAGTTCCCGAAGTTCATAAGATCCTTCCGACAGAGATTCTTTCAGATTCAGTTCAGAGACAGTTCAGAATGCAATCATTAGCTAATAGTTGAAAACAAACACCACAATATTCTCTTCAATAACACTGACTTGTGATTAAAGTATATATCATTTGGCCCACAAGTTTGGTCATTTTTAGCCAAATACTCAATTTGTTTAAAGTCTAAATTTAAATATTAAACTCTTATATCATGGGAAATGGATTTTTTCTTAATATTATGAAAATGTCTGATAAAGTATGCAACATAGTGTAACTTAAAAACCCAACATTTCCCAAGTCTAAAAAGACAGTCAAGATTCAAGATTTATTAAAACTAAGAACAGTCTCCGGTTTACTCATTTAAATAATCTCTTTCTTCTCACCACATGTATACGCAGTGATAGTACTAGCATTGCATTGAATGAGGTCATTTTTATACTAATTTTTCCATTTAAAATAAATTATTTATTCACTTTAAAGTAGTATATTATACCATTGCTGAACAAAATGTGCATAAAATATGCATATTAAAAAAAGAGAACACGTAACAAGCAAACAACAGTTTAAGATAAGAAAACTGTTTAAATGTAAATAACTAAGTAAATGTTGCAAAAGATATGTAAAGCAGAGCTGTACATAAATATAAGTATCATGTCAGTTTCAAAAAGGCTGATGTTTACATTCACAAGTCTATTTGAGCTGCTTTTACCCAGTGATTTATATTCAGTTTCAGTTCAAGAGAATGTTTTCCATCCCGTTCCCTACAGTGTTTATTAATGCAGACAGACCACATCTTTCTCACTTTCAATCTGCAAGAATCTTACAAAGCATTTTATTGCTAAGATGATGATAAAGAATTCGACATTTAGAAAACGGAGAAAACAAGAGAACTTAAAGACAGATTAGACAGAAGGTTTTACATAAGGACACAGCCTAAAAACATCTGTCAAACTTAGACTGCACTGCTCAATTTGTAGGAACTGGTAAGTAGTATACCAGTAAGTATATCAGAATGCATAAAGGGACTGTAAGTGTACTCAAATGAGACGGGACAAGAATATATAATACTGCACATAAAATAAAACTAATGGTCCATTTATAGACCCTTGAGGCACACTCAAAAATGCACTGAAAGAGACACTCTTTGCATTAATTGTAAAGGGAGATCAAGCTTTTATTCAATTAAATACTACAAACTGATATCGTTAGAAGAGCTTAGCAAAAAATTGATTTATTTAACATCTGTTTAACCGCATAATTCCCATTCTGCCTTATGAAATAACCAATAGGTTTTCAATGTTGATGACTTTACTATTCTAAAATCTAGCAAATAGGCATTATAAAACAGTCAAATTCATACTTTTAAGAGCCCTCCAAAAATAATCAGAACTGGTTAAGACATGTTATAAGATAATGAAATATTTGTGGTTTAAATTGCTTGCAAAAAGTTTAGTCAGAATGTATGGCTACTTTTGAACAGCCTTCAGTTTTTTTTATGCTTTTTTTTTGCCCCGGGAATGATGCAGTCAAATAGCTCAAAACAGCAAGGGCAGTGGTAGATCATGCTAACCAGCCAAACTTTGACCCCTTGCTTTGAATGATCAGTTAAAAAAAAGAGAGAGCATCAAAAATAGAGCAGAACAGAGATGAATCAAAAATATTATAAATCGCCTATAACATGCTAATATTTTAGGTGTGTGTTTGCATATTTGAAGAAGTGAAATGGGAGTCTATGAGGAATGAATGTGTTTGTGAGTGTATTACTACCTGTGTACGTGTGTGTGTTGAAGGAGGGTGGTTACCCAACTCACATCTTCCACATCTTGATTAACTCTCACTCTGGGGAAAACTGCAAGTGAACCATTTTATTTACAGATTTTGTATTTTTGTTCTCTCCCAGCTAATACTTTCTCCAATCAGCACCTCAGAGGGCAATAACAAAATAGCAAAATAAATAAATAAAATACTAAGAACGCTTATGTGGTGAAAAAAAGCCTTTGAGTAAATTTTAGTGAGCCAAGAGGGAATATGGCCTCCAGAGAATTTCAAAAACTGTGTGTGAGCGCGTGTGTATGCGTGCTTGCCTTTTCAAAGCATCCAAGCAGCCCAGAAAAGTAATTACTCTCTCTGCAGAACAGAATGAGAACAGAAACGGTGTGTGTGTGTGTGTGAATTTCTGCTTTTCAAAAACACTGTTCCTATGCAGGCAGGCACACACACCCCCACACACTCAGACAGAACAGAGTGCTGATCTTTAAACTTTTAGCATACCTGAAGGTGATAAGGCTTCATAATAGCTATAAACTGCAATGTGTGTGTGAGAGAGAGAAGAAAAGGAGGCAGTGCACAGGAGAAAGAGCGAAACAGTAACATTCAAACCCATCACTGTGATGAAAATTCTATCAGTATGCATACAGTGCAAAGTATACCAATTTTGTATACAAATTCTGACCCTGCTATAGTTTCCAGCGTACGCTGAATGGAATATTGTATAACAAAATACAACATGCTTGACTTGAACTTTCATTTCCAGTGTGACACATTAGCAAAAAATAGTTGAAAAAATTTATGCAGTATTATGATACTCAATATATAAATAAAACATAAAATAAAATAAAATAAAATAAATAAAACTTAATTAAATTTAAAATTTTAAATGCTAAAACTTAAAAAAAAAAAAAGAATTGACATAATACTATGGCTGCTGGAATTTGTATCCACCAATCAGGTTTTATTAAAAAAAAAAAAAAAGTATAAAAAATACTGTCATAAACATTTTTATTTTGTTTAACTTTGACAGCCCTAAAAAATAAATATATACTTTGCAAATTTTTGCAAATACATTGCAAATGTTTGCAAATTTATTGGACATTGCTTTCAAACTCCAAAAATAAAATAAAATAAAATAAAATAAAATAAAATAATCTGAGGGGGCATGTGCAGTTTGAACGGGCATAATGCTTTAACACTATAATCAAAAAAATCACTTTTCTTCAGAAAGCTCAAGCCAGTGACCACAGACTAAGTGTCACACCCTCAGCCTCTCTCACATAATCCTCTTCTCCTCCTCTCTTTCAATCACAGCTTTCTTCTGAGTGACACTGAGTCAGCCTTCTGCTCATGGCTCAGGTCTTAAAATTAACCCTAACACACACTCTTAGTGTTAACGTGCAATTTTTAAGTATTCAAAAACAGCTCCTAAAATATCTCAACATTAAAACAATTACGAAAGCATATACAGTATGTGCACTCACACCAATACAAATACTCTCTGGGGGAACAAGAATGTGTTAAATTCTCCACATCGAATGCCTGACAGGCAACCAGTTTTTCGGATATGTATGTGTGTCTGTGAGAGACAGAGAGATGCTTTGACAGCACTCCATCTCTGCTTCTGACATCAGAAAATTTACCAGCTAGACCCTTAGAGACAAGCTTTAAATATCCCTAGGATCATACATATACACTGTGACACACACACATAAACTCTGATGGTTCCTGTGCTTTACTATGGCTGATTATACAGGAGAGATCAAAAGAACACTCAGAGTTTAATCTCTGTCAAAGAGCGAAAAGGGTGTCTGCCACTGTCAATCTCTCTCCCTCTCTCAGGCACATACTGTACATGCAGCCTCCCATCACTTTTACATCGAAAAAATTTCCAAATGCATCATGTCATCAATGACAACAATCACTATTCCCTGCATTAAAAAGTGTCTAATCTACCCAAAGGCTAACTTTTTGCTCCGAGGTTGAGCTTTCACAGCTCACGAGACTTAAAGGGATAATACAGCATAAATTAAAATTCTGTCATCATTTACTCACACTAATGCTGTTTCAAATGTCTGTGACTTTCCTTATTTTGTAAAACACAAAAGAGGATATTTTGAAGATTTTTTTAAAATCTGTTTTTGTCCATACATTTTGGGTTTAATGGAGTTCCAAATTATGTTTGAAGGTAAAATTTTGTCTCAGATGTTTTTTCTAAAATTGAAAGAAAGAAAGAAAGAAAGAAAGAAAGAAAGAAAGAAAGAAAGAAAGAAAAAGAAAGAAAGAAATTGTTTACATTCTGTGAAAAGGCTTTTAGCAACAGTGACTGAAAGTTTCAATTGACTATTGGCGATTTCTTGCTAAATGATGCCATGCAATATAGCTACTACCAATGTGAGTAAAGACACATCTCCTGTAAGATCACGCAGCTGAATGATGGTAAAACATACAGGAAGTCAACGCTACTTTGAGTGATATCACTGTTCTATGACTGATCTCTGCACTCATACAGTGATAAAATAAATGCATTTAGAAGTCAGAAATTGTCATCATGATGGGTGAGTTTTATTCACGTAGTGAAAATTGTTCTTCTTTTCATATGTATTATTCACTGCAGCAATTTATTTACAAAGGCTTTCCTATCCAGAATGTCAATTTTAGCCTGCCAGAAAACTGATTCCTTGTCAAAATAGAATGACTTCTTTTTAGTACTATACTCTAAAAACTGAGAAGTCATGCTTAAACTATGGAATGATGCATGTGCTCCCTCAGGATTTTTCTCCATCTTTCAAATATCTTTTCTTTTTTTTTTAAAGTTATCTATCTAGACACCAAATACTGCATTCTAGGATGCCACTTATGTTCCCAAATAGATAGATAGATAGATAGATAGATAGATAGATAGATAGATAGATAGATAGATAGATAGATAGATAGGAACTATAAATTAAATGTGGACAGAATATCACAGATAATCTAGATAATTTAGAGTTGAAATCTCACATTTTCATTGGCAGATTCTCAGAGCAAAGGAGGGAAGACAGAGGACAGGAAATATCAGTCAGAGCAAAAGTTACAATAATACAGTTAGCTACATAATCTCTAAATAATTTCCATCTCTCATAAGCAAGAACCACTTAATTGGTCTTTGAAAATGTTGTAGATAAAGTAAATTTAATGAACTACTTTTGCATTCCATCAAATGTTATACTGTATGTTTTATTATTATTATTTCACTGAACTTACAACATCACACAATTCAATTTGAAATATTATGGAATAAAATCTCTGTTTAACTGCCTTATTGAGTGCAACACAAAGAACATCAACATTTCCTAAGAGTTGTGTCCACTTTTTACATTTAACTAAGATGTCTGCATTTTCTAGGTCATTATATCATTATTTGACCATCCTCATGTCTCTCTACACTTGTATGACTTTCTATCCTTTATGGTAGGGGGAAAAAATTCTGAATAATATTTCATGTGGCATTTTTCATCTGACAGTTCAAACCAACCATTACTGACAAGCTTCAAAATGACAATAAAAGTGCATCATAAAAGTAGTCTAAACGAGACAGTGAGTCAAATTTTGATTCATGAATAAATCAGTCAGATTTGTGGACAAACTCTTCTTCACAAATTATGAACCTAAGAATGACTGGGAAGAAGTTTCTGTCAAGATTTTTAGATTTTGCCATCTAAAAACCAGCAACCTACAAATGAAAAATGGGGCACTGTGAAACCTCAAGAACAAAAACAACATTGGCAAAATGCCACAGCGTGTGTGTCATCACGGTATTTGCAGTCGCCAAGTCACTTCTTGTTAATACTCAGGTGCAAATGAACCGCAAGAAAGGTTGTGTCACCACGGAAACACAGGTGTAATTGAGGTGACCGCTGGAGGTTAATTAGCCCAATAAAGAAGCTGGTGATTTAGTGGGTGGGTTGAGAGGAGAAGACCTAATGTCAACTTTCTGGTTAGCAAGTTGGAATTTACTGTGTAGATTAAAATACTCACTAACACATTTACACGGCCATCTAATTTCACACAGTTCACACGCTGGCTATAGTAAGAATGGAATTCTAGCATACTGCTTACTAGGTATTGTGCAGTACACAGTACTGCCTGCTAACAGTATGTGAAACAGAATGCATTATGCAAAAATAAACATCTTAAACAGTAGTATTTTACACTGTTGTCACATGGCCTCCTCACACTGCAGTTTTTATTCACCAATATCCATCTGTCAGTTTTCATAGAAATGAAAATTATCATTTTGTATTTTTTATTCTAATTTAATTACTTAATTCTTGGCAGTTAAGTTAAATAGTGGTATAGTAGTATGTTATTCTGAACATGTATTGTTCTCAAAACTATTATTTCAAATTATTTTTGTGCTGGGTGAAAGCTCATTGACAGAACCATAAAAAGCTACCTAAATAGCATTACAGAAATTCTCTTGTGGTGCTTTTTAGTGGATTTTTCATCATGAGATGGCATTTTCTGTGGATCTCTGAACCTATAAACAGTAAAATACTTTGTGAACTGATTACAATGCAAAACCATTTCATTTGACAATCTATGAATAGAATTAACAGTGGAATGATGTTGTGTCGGATAACTGTTGGCGTTTCCTTGCTATCCAAAAAAGATTTTCTGAAAAGCAGCTCAGACTAACTGGTTTACTGTTCTCAAGGGATTTTGCCAATTTGCAGCATAAAGTTCATAATTTCAAATCCATCCATAAATCCATCTGTATACATAATGCAGGGTCACAGGTCACTATCCCAGCATATCTCAGCAACTTTTCTACATGACAGCACACATATGCTCTATGCTCAACTAACTAACTAACATAGTCACATATAAGTAGTAACATTAGTAACATGATATTTGATTTTAGCTGGATTTTCAGCAAGTTTTACCAAAACTAATGCAAACAAAACCATTATATTACATAAAGTTACAACTGTCAACGACAGCTTAAATTACTAACAAGAAGGGTTGTGTGATACTGTTTTTACACAACAGTGAAGGCCAATAAACACAAAATTAATCATGTGTAACTTACATTTTAGATGCATTTCTGTCAGACACGTTGTTTTTTTTCCCAAACAAAGCCACCGCAGACCAGGTGCAACGCCAAACAACGCAGATGTTTTGCTTCTGAATGATTCAATGTTTTTGAACAAATCGGTTGAAAGAATGATTCAACCACTCATTCATACATCAGTTTTGTTTCGTTCCTGAATGAATCGGTTTAGTGAATGAATCAAATGGCTCACTCGTAAAAAGTGTCACTTGGCGCCACCTGGTGTAACAATGTAATCTGCAGAAAGAGTCACTCAATCCCCAGAACTAATGCAGAATGACAGCCTTACACATGCAAACCCAAACAAGTAATGATACAAACAGTCAAGTTTACGGTAACACTTAACAGTTTAAAGTCACAGTGCTGTTGGACTGTTATATCAACACTCAGAATGTTGCTCGAACAAATTCCATGTCTGAAACTATATAACCATCAAAAAAGTCTATAATTGAATTGAATTGCAAAATCATGTAAATGAACGGAATTGAAATCATGACTGTTTTCAAACAAGTTTCCTAAGCATCCACTGGTCAGTCACAAGATAGTTCCGCAGAAACTCATGCCATTATTTGTTAAGCTAATGTGCCAGGATGCTCAAATGCACTTTTTTTTAAAAATAGTTTTTATTTATTATAAGTAATGAAATCCTATTCTCCCATTTTTTCCCTGCACCCAGAATGAAAAACATACTGTTTAACCTTGACTCTGTGATTCAAGATTCAAGATCTGTGTGCACATCTGTCTGTTACAATATGGTAAGACACACAGACAGCTCAAGCTACACTCTAAGAAAAGTCCATAAATATAAATATATATAAATATATTTTCTAGTGTTTTATTCAACCATGTTACCCAAATGAACTTTTTTTTTTAAGAGTTTTCTTTATTGTACACTAAAAATGATTTTTAGATTGACCCTTAATACTTAAGTTTTAACATTTTCTGAAGATTAAGCTTCTCTTTTTTCCTTTCACTGACTAAAAATGCTTATTTTAGACCCTATATTTTGTATCCTATTAATGGAAATTGCCTGATAGAGCTACAGGAGAGGATGTGAGAGAAGAAAGAAAAGTAGAAAAAGAGCAGGTTAACTTTAACATACAGCAAGCACAAAGCCAAATGTTTATTACTAATTAAATATTAGTAATTAAAAACTTTTATCAGCAACACAAGAAATGTAACAGAGGGAGGTAAAGTATTCAATAGTGGTGATGCTGTGTGTGAAAAATTGTGTGTGTGTGAGGTATTTTATAAACTGAACAAAACATCCAATCACATACAAGAATGTGTATAAAATGTCCTAATGGTGTCCTTCAGCAAGAGTCAACTATAAACTGAAGGTAGATAGTCCATCTCTCCTTTATTCATCTTTTAAAAACACTAATAAACTGATCACCTTGAATGATTGAGCTACACAAGCTAAAAAACATTAGTAATTATACTTAAGAGTATTTCCAGGAGGGATTTAAAAAGAGATTTTTTGCAGGATTTCATATTGCAATTTCAGCGTAATATGTTTTTTTTATATGATTAGCTCTCTAAAAAAAAAAAAAAGAAACTGATCCTCCATCGATAGCATTCTCTACCATTTCTCCCTTCTTCCAAGTCAGAGAAGAACATAAATGCTTATGAATGGAATGGAAAAGAGTATGAATGTTCTTCGGTGCCAATTCAAGGCTTATTTTAGAGTCATTTGAAGAGGGTCCGGATTGAGAGAGTGAATAAAATAAAAGCAGGCTGAGAGAAAGAAAAGCTACATGCAGAACAAGGCCACCTCTCATGCGTGCAGCGTCCTTCACGCAGTTTAAATGGGCTGGCCACTCATCCATACCAGCATCAGAGTGAGAGTGAGCGAGAGAGAAGGTAAGGTAGCTGCATTTTTACACAGAAAAAGGGCTGAATTTTTAGCGAAAAGCAGATGACCTCTTCTATAGTGCCATGTTCTTGTTTTTTCACCCTGTCATTTCAAGGGAAGTAGAGAAGAGGGAGCGATAGCAATGAGAGAGAGATAGCCGAGCCAGTTTATACGCTCAAGCTGAAAAACTATTATACCATATTTACATGATAACACCTCTTATCATCCATCACAAACAATCCATATCATCCTATGATCCACCCAGCATGCATCACCGGAAACGTCAGCTTCTTCTAAACCCCTATCTAATGCACAACGCCTTCAGTTTATCATCTTTAGAAGCTGAACATTTAGGGTTCTGTAATGCTGCCATATCACTTTATGAAATTACATCTGTTGAGGAGCATTTACAGTGGCGTGTGGGGTTTTAATCTATTCCTGAGAGCATAATTATCCCCACGGTTCTCACTCAACTCTTATTTTCTTCGCTAGGTTTTGAGGACTGCTTCTGACCTGACATAAGAAATTCTTTTACAGTAGATGTTCTGCAAAATCACTTTATTCTGATCCCTCAGTGAGAACCTTAAAATGGTCATCTGCAGTAGCATAAATAAGTGGTGTGCAAAAGAGAATGAAATGCATTCAAATTGCAGATTATGGGACTCTGAGGCAATGATGTTGACAAAAGCTCTGACAGAAGCATTGTACACCAGTCATGCTCAAGGAAATGTCCCTATGAAATTAAGTTATTTTATTTATTTATTTATTTATTTTACTTTTAGTACATTCTTTGGGGCAATAAAAATAAACCTTATAAATAAAAAATAACTTCATAAATAAATAAATACATTCAATGTGATTGTGTGATGTATGTTTTGTATGTTTAGTTGCAAAATGTAAACTGTGTTATTACACACATGCACACACACACACACACACACACACACACACACACACACACACACACACACACACACACACACACACACACACACTTAAAAATCAGACTCAATCCACTTTAAAATCTGAATTAAAAAGTTCTAAGCTTTCATTGTTTTTTTAATTAAAAATGTACCAGTTGAATTCCAAAATATTTGTCTTGCTGAAACATGAATCATATAAATATTTGAATTTTATTATAGAAAAGTAAATTAAACCTTTGATACTTTTTTTATAAAAAAATATGTTTTGCATAAAATTAAAAATAAATAAATATATTACATATTTCTATACTATATATACATATACAGTGCCTTGCGAAAGTATTCATACCCCTTCATTTTTTTTCACATTTTATGTTGCTGCCTTATGTTAAACTGTTTTAAATTACTTTTTTTTTTCTCACATCAATCTACACTCCATACACCATACTGACAAAGCAAAAACAGAATTGTCACAACTTCGTAATTTTTTTTCTTTTAAAAACTGAAATAAGTACATTGCATAAGTATTAATACCCTGAACTAAATATTTAGCTGAAGCACCTTTACAGTCTCAAGTCTTTTTTGTTTGATGCGACAAGCTTTGCACATCATCATTTGGCAATTATCTGCCATTCTTCTCCTCACCTCTTCCCCTCTCAAGCTCTGTCAGGTTGGACGGGGGCAGACGCACATTTTCAGGTTTCTCCAGAAATATTTGATTGGGCTCAAGCCCAGGCTCTGGCTGGGCCACTCAAGGACATTCACAGAGTTGTCTATAAGCCACTCTTGCTGTGTGCTTAGGGTCATTGTCCTGTTGGAAGGTGAACCTTCTGTCCAGTCTGAGGTTCTGAAAGCTCTGGACTAGGTTTGCATTAAGGCTATCTCAATATTTTGGTGCATTGAGCTTTTCTTCCACTCTGACAGGTCCCTCAGTCCCTGCCGCTGAAAAACAGCCCCACAGCATGAGGCTGCTACCACCACACTTTACTTTTGGGATGGTACTCTGCAGGTGATGAGCAGAGCTGGTTTCCTTCAAACATGATGCTTAGAATTGAGGTTTATCAAACCAGAGAATCTTGTTTCTCAGAGTCTGATGGTCCTTTAGTTGCTTTTTTTGTAAATTCTAAGTGTGTTTTCATGTGTCTTAACTGAAGAGATGATTGAGTCTTGCCACACCGGCATAAAGTCCAGATCGGTGGAGTGTTGCAGTTATGTTTGTCCTTCTGTAGGTTTCTCCTGTCTCCGCATATGATCATGGAGCTCAACTAGAGTGACCATCAGGTTCTTGGTCACCACACTAACCAAAGCCCTTCTCCATCAGTTGCTCAGTTTGGCCAGGAGGCCAGCTCTAGGAAGAGTCCTGGTTGTTTCAAACTTCTTCCATCAAGGGTAACAGAGACTGCATGTTTCTGTGAAACTTCAATGAAGCAGAATTTTTTCTGAACTTTTCCTCAGATCTGTGGCTTGACGCAGACCTGTTTCTGAGCTCTACAGGCAGTTCTTTGGACTTCAGGGCTTGGTTTTTGCTCTGATATGCATTATCAGCTGTAAGACCTTTTATTAAGACATGTGTGCCTTTCCAAATCATACCCATTCAATTGAATTTGCCACAGGTTAACTTCACTTGAAGTGTAGTAACATATACAAGCAATATGAATGCTCCTGAGCTAAATTTCAACTGTCCCAGATAAGGGTATGAATACTTATGCAATGGAATCATTTTTAGTTTTTTTATTTTTAATAAATTTGAAAAGCTGTTAAAAACCTGTTTTTTGCTTTACAATCATGGTGTATGGAGTGTAGATTGATGTGGGGAAAAAAGTAATTTAAAACAGTTTAATATAAGGCAGCAACATAACAAAATGTGAAAAAATGAAGGGGTATGAATACTTTCACAAGGCACTGTACTTTAACTCAGAATTCTTATATTCCCAAACTGGTCATGAAATCTGAAATGATCCACCTGTGAAAACATCCAAAATTTTGAAAGCAAAAAAAAGTGTTCATTAAACTATTTCATGCAGTCTTCAACAATAAAATTCACACATCGAAGTCAAGCTTAAATATGAATTTTCCAAAATATCAAGGGTAAAATGAACTTCTGAGGTGGTGTCTCTCCAATCTAAAGCTCCACAGAACTGAGAAATCAGAGGTGTAGTGGGGTTTGTCAGAAACGAAAAATAAAATAAATTGATGGCGATATTCAGGTGCTGCTGTTAATGTGTACTTGTGTATTCACTGTGTGGCATGACACGCAGAGGAACTCAACACTCCAACTTCTTAGAAAAGAAAAAGGAACGTTCATTCTCACACGTACTGTTCAAAACACAGTCTTGAAGATAATACAGTATGCCTGAGGACAGCCAGATCGGGACAGAGTTTTCCTCTAAAATGTGGTTATCGATGTGGGAATTTATAATACTTTCAAATAATCCACAAAAAGAGTATTTTGAGAAACCTCAGAGCACTGCGCTTCAAAAAAATACACACTTTAAAACATTTGAAATATGATTGCAGCCACTTTTCCTGCATGTTCCTGGTTGTCATGCCCACATTTATATTCATTGCAATCTGCTGAGCCTGTCTAATTAATTTCTAATTCATTTCAAACATGCTGAACATTATATTTGCATTCTGTAATCTGTGTCTTGCACTTTACATAATGATTCGCACTATTATGTGTGTTTAAATGGTACGCTTCACATTTGATGTTGCTGCTGTCTTGCACCTGAACTTCCCCTCAGAAATCAATACAATATTGATTAGTTATAGAGTACATCTATCTGTCATCTGTCTTAGTCCAACTGGTCCACACAATCCCCACATGCATTAGTTAGTGTGCTCTTCTCTGATATTCTCTGTGTGAGAGTTACCTGGTCTGACCTTCAAGGATGCCCGGGGTTAACTACACGTGATATGTCCTCCTTTTGTTCTTTTATTCTTAAACCGAGTTACTGCTACAGTCAATACAGTGTGCTCTGCCTGCATTTGTTCATGTTGTGTTTATTACTGTACATACCAACACAACGCTCTTTTTACCACGGGCCACCTACACCACCTCTTCATACTGTGGGATGAAAGGACTTCCTCTCTTTTTTTCTTTCTTTTGCTCTTCCATATTCAGCATGAGATTTTCAGGGCTACCAAAGAGGATCTTCTCTGACTACATAAAGAATTTCTCTTTTGGGTCTCTGTTAAAATAATAATTTGATAATTCTTCAGTAAACCTCATTGCTCAAGTGGCTGTTAATAATAAATGACGAACAAACATTACTTCCTGTTTCTGTATCCTGTTGTAGCTATAAGCACAGCCATGAGTGAAATGCTTAATCATACAGTGACACCTACACATGTAAAATGTATGAATGTCATTGCATTTGAACCAAAATATCACCAAGTGCCATTTGTTCTAAGTAATGATACCACAAGGATATTTATCAAGAAAACCACTTAAAAAAGAGGTTGTTGTAAATTATAGAACAATAGATACTTTCCGGTTGTCAAAAATTAGTAGAATATGCCCTTAAATATTCATAGAAGCACCACTTTTTGTCATCTTGCCTGCCTTAAAGGTATAGTTCACACACACACACACACACGCACGCACGCACGCACACACACACACACACACACACACACACACACAATCAATCTTCATTATTCACTCACCATCATGTTCTAAAACTGTAGCTGGGTTTCCATAACAGATTTGCACAAAACTTTTGTGATATTTTATAAATGTTGATTAAAAACCATTGGGCAATAGTATTTAAATTAATTTTTTTCCTCTTGCGACAAGTCATGGCGACGGATGTTCGTAGGTTTACGTATATTACAGCCATCGCACTAGCCATTAAAGAATGATCATGTGACTTTTACGTACACCAGGGAACCTGTAAATGCAAAAAAAAAAAAATAAAATAAAAAAAACTGTTTCCATTGCAGTTTTGTGAAATATTCCTACCTGAAATAACCACCTCATGAAATAACCACCTCATGCAAGCGTAAAAACTTTTTTTTGCAATATATGAGAGTTTACGAGTTTCTATTGGGCGTATTTTCAATTCGCAATTTCAATTTGCGCAATTTGAAGGATAATGTAAACGTTGCTTCCATACTTTGAGAAATGTCTCAATGGTGAAACTGTTCTGTTACCAACATTCTTCAAAATATCTTCTTTTGAGTTCTGCAGAAGAAAGAAAGACATACAGATTCGGAACAACACAAGGGTGAGTAAATGATGACAGAATTTTCATTTTTGGGTTTACCATCCTTTTAAAAAGACTTTGTTTGGGGCCACTGTATCTCTTACAAAGTAACAATTTGGTTTTCCTTCACTTAGTTACAGTTCAGTATACTGTGACATTGCACTGTTTTCATATTACATTTCTTTACACAACTCAGTGTTATCCACAATTAAATAATTTGTGCTGTGACTTTAATCGCCGCTCTCATGTTGTGGACAAAATACAAACATTCAATTTACAGTCTCTGATGTAACTGGATGTTTCATCCATTAATATAGTTGTGTATGAGAGTCTTTCACATTATGACTGTACTTAGCAATAGGAGTAAATAAGGATAGGCCGCATAGCACGATGATCTATGAGTAAATTAAAGAACCAGTCTACATGGGCCAAAGATAAGAATCATATTTCCATTAGGTCGATTGCAAAGAGTTCCAATAGCATGAAAAATGTGTTTCACGCGCTCTTCCTGCCTCTCCCTCGCTCTGTCTTCCCTGCAGCGCACAGGATCTGGACGGAAAAAGTGCATTGTTTCATCATAATGGAGATGTTAAACTCGATGAATATGTTTGTATTATGCGCATGCATTAAATCCACCTCCGTGCCTACGTGGGATAATTAAACGGTGAGGCGCCTGGAACAAAAGCCGGACACAAAAGGACTCAAACTTCTTAATGACTTCAGCCAAAAGCTCTGCGTCTTGGGGTCGCGCATGCTCGAATCGATCCATCCCCCTGCTGTTGCAGTGGCGGGCCCCTGACCTTGTCCTAAGTTAGTGTAATTAATTAAAATCTGGAGAGGCATGGACGCTTGATGGATTGTTCCTTCTTGTTTGTTACAGCTGCGGAGGTAATCGCAGAGTAGCGTTTCCCCCTGAAGCTCCCTGCCTCATTCTAAATATATTTATTGTCATGTCAGTATTGAAGTCTCTAAGAGTCACGTCATTAAAGAATAACAATAAAAAATGGACCAACACACACAAAGATAGACCTTAGAAGCTATTTCAGTGAGGACCTCTCATAGACACAATGATTTTCATAGGTCTACCAACTACCTTTAAAGGAATAGTTCACCCCAAAAATGAAAAATTGCTGAAAAATCACTCACCGTTAGGCCATCCAAGATGTAAAGGAGTTTGTTTCTTCATCAGAATAGATTTGGAGAAATTTAACATCAGTGAATCCTCTGCAGTGAATGGGTGCCAGAATGAGTGTTCAGACAACTGATAAAAACACCACAATAATCCACAAGAAGTGAAATGCTGTGTGTTTGTAATGAACAAATCTATAATTAAGGCATTTTAACTTTAAACCACTTTGGCCAAAAGACATGTCCCTTAGAACTGTTTTGAACCATTCTCACTTGTAAATAATGCTTGATCTGTGCATATTTCTCCCCTGATTCAGACAAAACTACTTTTTCACTGGAGAAAGAAATTGACTTGTATTTTAGCCAGAAACAGTATGAAGCTAAGTCTTAATGATGGATTTGTTTCTTACAAACACACAACTTTTTGCTTCACAAGATGTTAATTGATGGACTGGAGTGGTGTGGATTATTTGTGGATTATTGTAATGTTTTTATCAGCTGTTTGGACTCTCATTCTGACGGCACCCATTCACTGCAAGAGGATCCATTGGTGAGCAGGTGACGCAATGCTAAATTTCTCCAAATCTACCTCTTGGATGCCCTGAGGGTGAGTACATTTTCATTTAATTTTCATTTTAAGGTGACCTATTCCTTTAAACCAGGGGTGTCAAACTCAGTTCCTGGAGGGCCGGAGCCCTGCAGAGTTTAGATGCAAGTCTAATTAAACACACCTGATCCAACTAATCAAGTCCTTCAGGCTTATTTGAAAACTACATGCTTTGTGTGTTGGAGCAGGGTTGGAACAAAACTCTGCAGGGCTGCGGCCCTCCAGGAACTGAGTTTGACACCCCTGCTTTAAACTCTAACCATCACAGACCTGCTACATTGTTAGATTTACAGAGAAAAAAAAAAGCTTTTTAAATAACAAAGACCACTTGAAAGGGAAAGTGTCAAATCACCTTTGATTTAAGATAGCATGTTTTAAGATAGCAGCTGACCTTGAAGTAAATGTTAAACATTGGTTACATCCATTATTGATCCACACTAATTAAACTAATTGCTGGATGTTCAGGGTTGCTCTGTAGAAATCACAATGGCACAACAGTCATATTCAGAATCAAGAACACCCACTCCCTCACCTCAACTCTCAATCCTACACAAGCATGCATCCAAAAGAGGATTCGTTATTCATCAACATCTCGCTTATGCCGAGCAAAATCACAGAGAACCCACTCCAAAAGCCAATTAACCTGCACATTCATGCAATCAATGACAGCTATACAGATCCTACACCTTGGGCGAGAATGAAATCTGTAATGAAGTCTTACCCGGTCAAACACTCGCTGGGTGTTGTGAGTGTAATAGCCCATTTAACAGAGAATTGGTCCGGCTTAGTGTCAGTAAACTTTGACTTCAATCTCATTGTTCTCACATCATATTTGAACAACACCGTTATTCCACACTGAGTAGTGTGAGGTGGGATTTGGGAGGGATGAGTGAGGTTTAAATCTTTTAAAGAGTTTGATAGTCACTGCACAAAATCAAACACGCCAAGGCCCATCTCATTCCAGACATTGTTTTGCAGAATAATGTTGCTGAGAAAGAGAAAGTGAGACAGAGATGAAAAGAGAACAATTATTGGTTGGCTGCCAGTGGAATCGGCAGATGCTCATCATGTCATATCTTGGCAACCATCATTTCATTTCTCAAAATGGCACAATATCATTACTTCTGTCCTCCTCTCTGACGTAAACGCACAAGCGCTGATTTTAAGTAATAGATGTGTTTAGTGCGTAAGGTCAAGGAGGAAGAGAAGGAGTGGTATAGTCCCACACCCATCATCATCATCCTGACATGACGTGTTGATTGATGAATGGAACACAAATCACTCCATCTGAAAAAAGAAAGACAGCATGAGAGAGACAGAGACATGCTGTCAAACAAATAAAACCTAAAAATCTTGCATTTAAGATCTTAAAGGCATAGTTCACTCAAAAATGAATGCTCATGCCATTCCAAATGTGTTTTTTTTTTTTTTTTTTTTCTTTCATACAATGAAAGTCAATGGTGTCCAGTGTTTTGGACTCCACTGACTCTGAAAACAAGTTTAAAATATCCTCTGTGTTACAGAAAGAAAGAAAGTCACACCGGTTTGACATGAGCATGAGTAAAGGATAACAGAATATTAATTTTTGGGTGAATTATGTCTTTAAAGCTTATAAATTATTCTCTTTGAAATACTTGTTTCTTGTTAGTCAGTTGCGGCATTCTGTCACAAAGTGAATTTTGGGGACCTGCTATGAATAGTGCGAGGGTTTGTTTGAGGATAAAAAAAAAGGATGGCAAATATTTGCAAATAATAACTGTTGTCCAGGGCAGTGATGTATAAATGATTGCTAATCCGGGAAACCATGTTTTCCTCTTGTTCTGTCTCTCTGTGGTCCCTAAAAGTAATCTAATAAAATAATTCCAACTCAGATCAATACTTCATGTCCATTTGATAATTTATTTGGTAAGTAGCCATGTAATAGGTGGTATAATAATTACAGTCAGTAAGGCATACACCTCAAAAAAATTATTTTCACCCAGTCAGGGATTATTTAATGACAGTATATTATTCATTACATATTTTCTGCAAATCACAATCCCAGCTGAATTACAGTACTTTTGAAAGAAATATCTCATTATTTCCATCAATGAGTTCTTGTATCTCTCTCTTAAAACTGTAGCTAATCATCTCCACGCTACTAGAGTTACAGTGCTAATCATAAATGCTTATTTTACAGCTCCTCAAAATTACTTTCGCATTATAGCTTCTTAATTATACACATCTCCTTATAGCCCAGATAATCATCTCCAGCAGCATGACGGGGGGAATAACAGAAGATTTCACAGACCGCTTGGAGGCGCTGCTGTTTGCTGAAATTCATCAGATGTCGAGAAACCGAGTTTTCTAATGTGAGGCCAATCGTGAATTATAAATGGCAACAAACTCTAATGTCGTGTTACACGTTTCAGGAAAACGGAAGCTTTTTGGAACATTGCAATGTCTTTTGAGAGAAAAGCACTGTCGGTTGTTTAGAACTGTCAGCGAATTAGACCATAACTCAAATCAGTAGCCTACAATATTATAAAATGCACTGTTCATTAAATTTGCCCTTGAGGTGACAATTAAAACACATAATAAATAGGCTATCCGTCTTGTCCCCGTCTGGTCTTCTCACACACCGGTAGGTCGCTGCGCTTCCGCTGGAGGGCGCATGGTGCTCGTAGAAGAGGCGAACAGCGCGAGAGCTTTCAACTCATTGCGACACGAAGAGAAACTTAGTAGCAGTGTGACAAGAGCTCAACACAGCACCCACACATTACCGTGTTAATAACGGAGGAAAGAAGAGCATTCCGAAATGAGAGTTTGTTTCTTGATATCAAACAATCAGTTTAGCTAGCTGTCGCAGGCATACGGCAGTCTTGAGAAGGAGATGAAACGGAAGGAAAGACGGAGAGAGATAAATCTTGTTACTGATATGAGGCTCGCTGGTAAACAATCGGATGACAAAATCTCATTAAATGCAAAGGGACTGGCGCAGAAGCCACACTGTAAAAATGTTAAATTTTAGTTTTTAACCCTGCTTTCTTTGAATAGAAGTGATTATGGGATGGCATGTATTTTGTCATTAAATTGTGTAGTTAATGCCAATAGGCTATACCCACCAATTTGAGCTATTAAAATCAGTTTTTACTGCAAAATGTACTGATGATAACTGTAGTGGTATAATGGAAGGCAATGTCACTCAAAGTCGGCTTGTAACCAATAATAACAAAGACAAAGCACAACAGTGTTACAATAACACTAAACACCATCAGGGTAAAACACATGACGCTTAAATAATGCATTAAACACTAACTATAGGCTATAACAAAACACTAAATGTGTAAAAAGCATACTTTACAATGAGATTCATACTTTATACTTAAAAGCATATTTCAAAAATATTTTACAGTGTTCTTTTATGTAAATGTAATTCAGCATTTTTTTGCGATAGGTTATTTTACTGTAATAACACATGTAGTCCATTTTACCTTATACTGTATAAGGTGGCATCCAGTTAACAAGTTTTTACTGAAGCATTTTTATATTTCCCCTACACTGAAATTACTAGAATTATTTATTTATTTATTTTTTACAGATTCCTCCACATACACGCCCTCTCGGCATGCGCGCTCGTGAACTGCATACTAAAAGGGTAAACTTTCCGTGCTTCAGATTCAAAACATTCAAATGTACGAAATTGCTTCTTAAATAAGCATCACATTCATCATATTGCTAACTATAGCCATATATTACACACATGCACGCACTTACATTTCTTATAATGACAGGTGAATCGGACAAGACTAGAAACTGACAGATAAAAACAACTGTAGAAGGATTTCTGTCCTTCGTGAATCGCGTTCCCCGGTGCTAATATTTACCTTGAATGCGACTGTTTGACTTTATATGACATGTAAATCAATTCTCATTCTCCGTTTAAAGAGAGCCGGAGTGGGGATGTGAGGGTGCACTGAGGAGGGAGGGAGCGTCTGACTGACGTTCACTGGGTCCAATCAGGTGACGCAGCGCTGGCAGTCCGGGGCGTCCATTGGCTGCTGGTGGCAAGAGCTCTGCGCAAAACAACGCACTGATGCTCACTCTCCTTGCAGAACTCGGGAAGAGGGGACCTACGGATTTCTAAACATCCCGCAGATATTATGGACTATTAGACAACTACATGTAGAAAAGTGTTATTCGTCGTCAATAGCTCGCGTTCGGGATTTTATTTTACATTGATTTACCCACTCACTAAGCAAAAGAGTTTTGGAAAGATTTTGCTTCTCAGTAATAAGGATCGGGGCATCTGTAGGTTCTGCAATGTCTTGCTGTGACGCACGGACTACTAAATTCTGCTCTCCTTGAGACAGCATTATATCAAATGGCTATAGATCTTGCGCATATGGCGACATGGTTTCCGGCTGACACCGTACAACACAGGAGCTTTCTTGTTCGTTTAGGAAGTTGCACAGCGCATACGTTATCTTGGACCAAAGCGATGGGTAATTCCTAAGCTGTGACTGGAGAAGAAACGGTGTCGAGACAGAGCGAGGGAATAAAAAGGAGTGCACTTGTTGTTTGGAGATGATTTTGATATTTCTCTTTTTCTCTATCTTGGATGGAGGGTTATCGCAGCTGCACTTCTCGGTACCGGAGGAGCAGGAGCGCGGGACGGTTGTGGGAAATATCGCCGAAGATCTGGGGCTGGACATCACCAAACTTTCCGCGCGCCGTTTCCAGACAGTGCCTAGCTCGCGCACGCCGTACCTGGAGGTCAGCTTAGAGAACGGAGCGCTGGTGGTGAACGAGCGCATCGACAGAGAGGAGATATGTCGTCAGACCGTCCCGTGCCTCCTGCACCTCGAAGTGTTTTTGGAGAACCCGCTCGAGCTGTTCCGCGTCGAGATCGAGGTCATGGATATTAACGACAATCCGCCGAGTTTCCCAGAGACGGACATCACCGTGGAGATCACCGAGAGCGCCACGCCGGGCACCCGCTTCCCGGTGGAGAACGCCTTCGACCCTGACGTGGGGACTAATGCCTTGAGCACATACGCCATCACCACTAACAACTACTTTTACTTGGACGTGCAGACGCAAGGCGACGGCAACCGTTTCGCGGAGCTCGTGCTGGATAAACCCTTGGACCGAGAGCAGCAGGCGGTGCACAGGTACGTGCTCACCGCCGTGGACGGAGGGCAGCCGCAGAAGACCGGCACCGCACTGCTAGTGGTTAAAGTGCTGGACTCCAACGACAACGCGCCCACGTTCGATCAATCCGTTTACTCTGTGAGCTTGCGCGAGAACTCCCCAGTTGGCACGCTCGTTATTCAACTCAACGCCACTGATATGGACGAGGGCCAGAACGGAGAGATTGTTTACTCTCTAAGTAGTCACAATCCACCGCGCGTTCGGGATCTGTTTAACATCGACTCGCGCACCGGCAGGATTGAGGTGACCGGTGAAGTGGATTACGAGGAGAGCAGCACGCATCAGATCTACGTGCAGGCTAAAGACATGGGACCAAACGCCGTGCCTGCGCACTGCAAAGTTCTGGTCAAACTCATCGACGTGAACGACAACACGCCGGAGATTAGTTTCAGCACGGTCACGGAGTCGGTAAGTGAGCAGGCTGCCCCGGGCACGGTGATCGCTCTACTGAGCGTCACGGACCGTGACTCTGGCGAGAACGGACAGATGACCTGCGAGCTGCACGGCGAGGTTCCGTTCAAACTCAAGTCGTCTTTCAAAAACTATTACACGATTGTCACGGACGGCCCGCTGGATCGCGAGAAAGCCGAGTCCTACACGCTCACGGTGGTCGCCAAAGACAAGGGGGTGCCGTCTCTCTCCACGAGCAAGTCCATCAAAGTGCACGTCTCGGACGAAAACGACAACGCGCCTAGATTCATGCAGTCGGTTTACGACGTGTACGTGACGGAGAATAACGTCCCGGGCGCTTACATTTACGCGGTGAGCGCCGTGGATCCTGATGTTGGACAGAACGCCTATGTCACTTACTCCATATTGGAGTGCGAAATACAGGGTATGTCCATCTTAACCTACGTGTCCATCAACTCTGAGAACGGCTATTTGTACGCGCTGCGCTCCTTTGATTACGAGCAAATAAAAGAGTTCAGTTTCATGGTGCACGCCAAAGACTCCGGCGCGCCCGAGCTAACGGCCAACGCCACCGTTAATGTCGTCATAGTGGACCAGAACGACAATGCCCCCTCTATAATTGCGCCTCTGGGCAAAAACGGCACCGCGAGGGAACATTTGCCCCGCTCAGCCGAGCCGGGCTACCTGGTGACCCGTATTGTGGCCACGGATGCGGACGACGGTGAGAACGCGCGCCTGTCGTACAGCATCCTCCGAGGAAACGAGCTCGGGATGTTCCGGATGGACTGGAGAACCGGTGAGCTCCGTACCGCGCGCCGGGTGTCCAGCAAACGGGACCCGCCGCACCCGTACGACCTGTTGATCGAGGTGCGCGACCACGGGCAGCCGCCGCTCTCGTCCTCTGCGAGCATTAACGTAGTGCTGGTGGACAGCATAGTGGAGGGCCGGAGCGGCGACCGGGGGTCGGTCAAGTCCAAAGAGGGCTCCCTGGACCTCACACTCATCCTCATCATCGCGCTCGGCTCCGTGTCCTTCATCTTCCTCCTCGCAATGATCGTGCTGGCGGTGCGCTGTCAGAAGGACAAGAAGCTGAACATATACACGTGCATGGCCGGAGACTCGTGCTGTCAGTGCTGCAGTCGTCAAGCGCGCGGGCGCAAGAAGAAGCTCAGCAAATCGGACATCATGCTCGTCCAGAGCACTAACGTGGCCAGTACCGCACAGGTGCCGGTGGAGGAGTCAGGCAGCTTCGGCTCGCACCACCAGAACCAGAACTACTGCTACCAGGTGTGCCTGACACCGGAGTCTGCCAAAACCGACCTGATGTTCCTTAAACCGTGCAGCCCATCCCGGAGTACAGACACAGAGCACAACCCGTGCGGGGCAATCGTTACCGGATACGCGGATCAGCAACCAGATATCATCTCAAACGGGAGCATTTTATCCAGCGAGGTGAAAACACATTTTATTACCTATCCGGGCAACACTTTATCGTAAACAAGTGTGAAATGCTTACATCATTAGCAAGCAATTGCCATATTAACATGTCCATATTAAATCTTAGGATTTTTTAAATCACTTTATATAGCTTTGCATACTTTCATTTAAAATGAAAAAAGAACTGCTAAGGCGTTTGTTTTCAGTGTTAGTGTTTCAATTTATTGCTATACTGAGAGTGTTAAAGTTTTAAGTCAAAAACTCAAAACGGAGTATCAAAATTGAATAGAAATGACAGAAATTCTTGTGAGAAGTTTAGTGGATGGAAACAGTGCACTGAAATATTTCTATGTACAAATATGCACCTTAAGAGGCTATTCAGTGGTGATCTTTCAGCTTCCTGTGTTTGTAATGTCAGATTGTAATCATCTGCTATTTTCAGGTGCTTTAATTACACTACAGCACTTCAGGGTCAGTTACATATAAGGATGTAACCACATGTTCAAGACTGAATGGAAACCAAATGTAAACATTTCAGAATCAATCAATGAAAATCCTATATCGATTGACCAGTGATAGGAATATATGGGGGATGTGAATGTTGAGGGTGGTTACAAGATGGTATAACATTTCTTCTCTGATACTAGCATCTTCCTTTTTGCCTCCGAGACAAGTCATGCTATCTTAAGTGAGCCCCCCTACTCGGCAAGGTCTACCTTACTATCCCCTGGCACTCTCTGAAAGGGTGTAGCCCTGGAGTCAAGTCTGAGTAGGGAGGGGGGAGTGTATTGGACGAGGGTTTAAGTATGCTAAGCACACAGTCGCTGGGTATCAGTGGAACAAAGGCGGTTCTATGGTTGAGGTGCTCTAGTGCATGGACAGAGCAGAACAGAGGCCTGACCAGTGTTTTAATGACAAATGTAGAATATCAAATGAACTTGCTCATCATCATCATTATTATTATTACTATTTACTATTGCTGTTGTTGTCTTTTAGACCAAGCACCAGAGAACTGAGCTCAGCTACCTGGTGGATAGGCCCCGTCGTGTTAACAGGTGAGATTACTGATTAAATTCAATGTACTCACATGCACACATTGCATTTTCATGTTTTATGGAGACTTGTACTGTACAGACTTTATATTCTGTCCTAAACATAACCCTCACAGAAAACTTTCTGCCTTTTTACATAAAAAAAACAACAACAAAAAAACAACAACAACAACAACAACAAAAACATTAATAATAATAAATTTTATTATATACTTATAATATATACCCAGAAGTGAGCTAATTCTGACAAAAGCTCCCTTTGGGGATGTCCTCATTTGTAAAAAATGTTATGTAAAAAAAAAAAAAAAAAAAAAAAAAAAAATATATATATATATATATATATATATATATATATATACAATTTATTAGTTTATCTTTTAACAAATTATTTACTTTATCTTTATAGTGTTTTTACAAATGGAGATTTTGGGAGATTTAGCTCATTTTGGGTATAAACTTAAAGTAGCTATATAAATGGGAACATTCCATAGACTTTTATTTTTTATACAAAGCTAGTTATAAATACTATAATCTAACCCTAACCCAGAAACCTTTCTGTATTTTTGCAATTAAAAAGCAACAACAACAACAAAAAAACTTTGTTTATTTTTACATACCATTTTTTACAAATGAGGATGTCCCCAATGGAAGCTTTTGTCAGATTTAGCTCACTTCTGGGTACAAAAGTGTCCCCAAAATATGGTTAAATAGACTAAACTCTACACTGAGACAAAGAAAAAACAGCATAAATGATGTGGCACCTAGCCAAAATTACAATATCTGACTCAGCGTTGCAAGTGTCTTCGTAACGTTTGATACTACACAGCATGAGTCTGATACAGAATTTGATATTGAATTTAATCAGCAGTCTAAACTATGCCAAATGTGTTAAATAACCAAAACAATGAATACTTCTAATGGGAAAAAGCAGTACAAAGCTCCAATTACCAAATGACTACTAAACCATACAAATTCCCTTATAGTTCAGCATTTCAAGAGGCAGATATCGTCAGCTCTAAAGACAGCGGACATGGAGACAGCGAGCAGGGAGACAGCGACCATGACGCCACCAACCGGGGCCACACAGCAGGTGAGTTGATTACGAGTTTCTCACCTACTGTCGACCTCACGGTAGATTTGAAAGAAGCATAGATGAGTGAAAGGCCCCTGGGGAATGAACGCTGAGGAGAAACATAGGCAGCGATAGACATTGGGAAATTGTTCGCATCTAAGCTTTGAAAGCAACACGACAAGCCTTCAACCGATTCCAGCAGTGGATCAATATAGGGACTGCGTGGAAATGATACATCTGTCAACAGAGCTAAACGGATTTCAGTCAATGCCGCGAAGGAGTCTGGCTTGCCTGACGGACAGGCTTTCTGAAGCATTTAATGAGTATTTGAAAGCTTCCACGGTAACAAATCCAAACAGCTGCCCACCACCCCCCCAACACAATTATTTTTCCATTCATATTAAATGCCAATAACGTTTGAGTCAAGCATGACGAAATGGCAATCGTTCGTTGGAGACAAATTTGATTTTATTTTGTTTATTCTTTATTTATTTATATTCAATTTGATGAGCTTTTTTGACTTTCAAGTTTTATATTTCATTGCTGCTCGTTTATTGATCAAGGTGGAGCCTTACGGCTTCGATTGGATAAGGCTTTGACCTTTCTCTCCAAAGAATCATGACATTCAGCCTTCGGTTTGGCAAACAGTTAGATGATGGGTTGCCAGATATTACGTATGCGCCGCACACAATGGAATACAAATTCTTGAAAAGAGCACGGATTCACGGTTTAGGTAACTACAGTATGAGAAAACTTTACAAGGCCTTTCTGGGGGAAAAATCACAGAAGGAGGAAGGGCAAAAGGCAGAGGGATTGAGATTTTTTGAAAACAGAGTTATTAGAGCATCAAAGAGGTAAAATGAGAAGATGTATGTGTGTCCTTTCCTTCCCTGCTCTCCTCTGGGTGTGTGTTGGCAAGCTTGCAGTTTCTGCACTTCCATTTCAGTGCCTGTCTCCGCATAGCCAATTATCACAGCAAGGTTAAGATGAAGGCCTGGGACACTGACAGGGGTAGAACCACTGCATTAACAACCACTTACATACACACACACTCGCTATCTCCCTCACACATCCCTACCTCACCTCCTTTTGTTCTTACAGCATCAGTTTGGAGATATCAGACTATATTAAGAGAATCCCAGCCAAAGGATAGAAGATAAAGACAAAGAAGCGATTTAAACCTCATGTTCTGTTGAAATGCACTCTGTTGCTATCATGTTTAGGGTCCCATAATAGGTAACACTTTACAAAAAGACTCCATGTGTTAGCATTAACTAACAGTGAAAAATACTTCTAAGCATTTATTAATCTTAATGTTAATGGCAATATTTTCTAATGCATTATTAACATAAAAGACATATCTGTTCATAATATTTAATGGACATGAACTAACAATAAACAATTGCATTTTTATTAACAAAGACTGTAAATAAATACTGTAACAAATGTATTGGTAAATATTAGAAAATGTATCGGCTAATGTTAAGCAATGGGTCCTTTTTGTAAAGTTTTATCCAATAATAATTGTAATTTCTAAAAATGTACCTATTATTTACCTATTATCATCCCTTCAGATACTTTAATGTACATGTGACCTCATCAAAACTAATTAGGCAGACATTATCCTTCAGTTTTATCACAAACTATGCATGCACTTTCAAAAAATGTGACTGGTATCCATTATAGTATCACTGTTTCCATTTCGGGTTATTTTGACCTTTTCAAAACACATGAAAATTAGAATAAAAGGTGTATGTACTGATCTAAGTAATGTGACATTTTAATGAAGTGTTTTCTCTATAATTCTTATAAGATTAGAAAAGCCTGATATTTTAAAGTAAAGTATATCTTCCGAGCTATTTACATAGCTTTGGGTCTATCAGATGAGCACGAGGGTCAAGCTAGAAGAGCTGGGGTCAGAGAAAGGTCATTTTCCATGATTTAGACTGTTACATCTGCATTTGTTTGCAAAGAGAGGCGTGACAAATTGCACAATTAGATTAACACGAATGAGTGATAGATTGATGATTATCTATAAATGAGGGATGTGTGGTGATGACGTTAATCAAATCACTCCTGTCGCTGTAATTTAATGCTGTCAGATCCCAATCAGGCAACTCCATTTGCTCTGCACACACACACACACACATACACACACACACACACACACACACACACGCGTGCGCAAACACACACACACACACACGCGTGCGCAAACACACACACACACACACACATACACACACGCACACACACACACGCACACGCACACGCACACGCACACACACACAGTTTACAGCTATCGTGAAAGCTAATGCTGGGGGAATAACTTTAAAACTGTAGCTAGAAGCTATTCATAATTTTAAGTAGTTAAACTAGTCAAGCTACTCTCTTGAAAAAGTAGTCAGCTACACTACAAGCTATTAACAAAAGGTAACTATATACTACGGTATTATCAGAGTGCCATATCTTTTTGAATATATATCAGATGATATAATTTGTTTGGCAATTTATACAATAAAGATCTCAAAGTACAATTAAAATACAAAACAGAATACATTATATCCTCATACAGTCAAAAATATAGTCATGAACAATACCATTCAACATAGAAAATACCATGTAACAACTCAAATGAATCAGTGAATATTTTTAAATTTTTCATTTCCATTATCCATCTAAACAGCTGTTTGTTCTTTGGATTATTGCTTCAGCTCACTCAGTATGAAGTTCTGTGTTCAATACAATGTGGCAAAAGCAGTCATGCAGTGTTTTGTTACACTACACCACCACTCTACACCACTCACAACTTGCTACCGTAAAATTGAAACATTGTAAAGTTAGTGGCCTAAGACTGGCAAAAGCAGTGACAGTTTAGGTGATTTCAATGGCTAGAAGTTGACTTTGAATAAAAACCCACCCTAATTGTTCTTCAAAACAAATTTACCAAAGTTTCCTCCCAACCTTATAGCAAAAACTCTCATCCTCAGCATGTGAGCTCAGGTCTTTGGTCAGCCCGACGACAGGTGTTCTGAAGGGAAATTCTGCTCATCAGGGCTTTGGCAGTGTTTTTCCTTTTCGTTCTGATACTTTTGCACACCATTGATAAAAGATGTGATGAGGTCTCCAGAAGAGAAAATGCAAGAGAAGCGGAAAGAGACGAAAATAACACGCACACAGTGGGATGCGGAGCACTTCCTGATGGAGAACAGCTTAGTTAGTCAGTGTGTTTGTACTCAACGCAGCATCTCTTTTCCTCTAGATATCTGCAGCCCCAGAGTCCAGCATCTAGTCAGATCATTAATGTTTTCAATAAAGCTCCCAGCTGCACTGAGGATATCTAATATCTAATCGAATGCAGGTCTGCAATTATAGGATTTCAAGGGCAATTATGTAGATATTTTTATTTCTTTATTTATTTATTGGCCATGAAGTGCAGGTGTTAATCTATAGCATACAACCTGCTACACTAGTCTTTGCAAGGATGTATTGTATTGCAGAATAATGGAATGAACCGTGCAAATGCAGTTTGCTGAACCATATCGCTGTTAGATTTTAAACGCAATTATTCTGACAGCTCAAATTTCTCTTGACGGCTGAAAAAATCATAAAATCCTCGAGGTGCACCGCTTGCAATGCATAATGGATGCTACATTGTCGTGTTCTTTTTATCCAAAGAGCAATAATGCTGAACTATCAGCCCAAATTTCAGCATTTAACTTAGATTGAACCATTTAATGACTGCATTTAAACTTTGTTTTCAAGATAATTTCAACCTTAATCCTCATTCGAATAGGACTTGTTTTCCCTGAGGATGGTCATTTTGTGTTTCGCCGACATACTTTGTGATTTAAATCCAGTCCAAATTGAAAATGTCTGTTTTTCTTTCACAACCATTGCTGTTAACTCAGGTTCCTCTGAGAAATCTAATCCAGTTTGTATAGAAGCATCTGTGATTGCGGTATATTACTTTTTCACAATGTTTCTCTTCATTTTTTTACCTTTATTAATGATTTAGATTCATAATTCTATCATAAATATGCTTTTAATGGATTGCAAATGGGAGTAAAAGCTACAGAAATCTCAATCCTGTCCAAATCAATACATGAAATCAAAGATGTTCTGGGTAAATAATTGTAACAGTATTTAAAACTTAAAAATCCCTTTTAATTTGTTGCTTCAGTGTGCCAACATTTGCACATATATCCTCCATCAACCTGCAGTCTCTTTACCAGGTTTGGATTCTGTTCTGCTAACCAGGATCTGGTGATTCAAATCTACATCAGGATATTATTCTACCACTAAATTCATAAAACACTATTATTTTGCTGTCACTATTATTTCCTTCAGGACATGCCAATGTGGTAATTTTCTTTTTCACATAGCCCACAAAAGCAGACTTCAGTCAGATGATGATATCAGGTCTTACATGTTCTACACGAGTCTCTGCGTGTGACTGTGATATCGATGTGAACATCACGCTGTGAGCTTCTGTCTGCTCGCTCGGTGGGGATATTTAGAGACCGCTGTTCTAATTACATTGAGTTTGATTGTATGCACTCAGGTCTATCTGTGTACTTAATATTGATGATGTCACAAAGGCCTTAGATCCCTGCTTTAACGAGATTTAAGCCTCTGTGTACACATTTATCACCCTGATATAATTGTGAAATAACAAAGTGGACAGGTTGTGGAAGTGATCTATGGATTTCACAACACATCTGAGCAGAGATGTGAGCTGAATGTGGGTTCAGATGTTGCGTCTGTAAGATTAGAAGTACTGAGGTGCACGAAGGAAAGAGGAATCACATAAGAAATCTCTTTAACTTTGCTTATCCCTGACAGCAATGATACAGAGAGCAAATGGAGACTTTTGCTTAAGCGTCTCAGATCTCTCCTGAGAAATATACGCTAGTAATCTCTCATATGCCTCCTCTAGAGTTTCATAATAGATCTCAGCAATGTCAAAAACTGTACTAAGACACCAAAGTCAGCGATCAAAAAACAGAGATTTCAAGATGAACTAAAGTATCTTCATTTTATAGCTCTATTCTTACTTTATGTTAACACCGTCTCTTAAGAAATTTGAGGCAAATTTGATACTTAAAAAAGAGCAACCTATAAGCAATGAAAGAGAAGGGTTGGTGTATCATGTCCTACTTTTAGTGTACATTTATGCCTGGAGAATAAATAACTTGATACGCACAATCCAGAAGGCCTCATCACCAATTATCTTGCATTTTCTGTGCTGTCGAGTAAATGAAAGAGCCGTTGCAAACAAGCTGATTGCTTTGTGCACTACATAACCAAACACTTTGATCACTAAATAATACTTCATCATCTATTGAAGTCCCCTATAGCGATACTAATAAGCTCTGTACTCTGAGTCAGTGCATTTAATCCATAGCACTTTACACATATATCTGCAGATCCCAAAGCCACGCTAATAACATGTTTCCTGGACACCTATGCAAATCATTATGACAGTTCTACACTAATAAATCATTATTCCCTTGTATGTTAATTTAGGCATCAATACACAAACACACACACACACACACACACGCACACTAATAGTATGGTCAGCTTTATCAGAAGGGCAGATTTGTCCTTTGATCTCACTCGGAAGAGCTTCTGCTATGAGGAATTAGAGATTAGAGATTGGCCTGACATGCATCCACCCCCTCCCTCTCCTCTTCTGTCAGCCTTTGTCTTTACCTTTGTCTCAAATTTCCCATATCAGCCTACAGACTCTTTCACCCTCACCTCTTTTTTTCCCTTCCCTTCAAATTTCCTCTTTTAAATTGGTCTCCCTCATTGTACCTGTTTGAATTTGACCTTGGTGCATCACCGTATCTGCTCCTACTACTTTACTTTTATATGGGTCGTTCCTTTTATGGAACTCTGTAACTTAAAAAAAAAAAAGAAAAAGAAAAAAAAAAGAATATACTTATACTTTTAGAAAGAATTTAAGTATATAGAAGACATATACTCTGGTCAGGCCTAGGCACTTTTATCAAATATAACTTATTTATTACACAGCAGGATTGAAAGTCAGCCCTATCGGTGAGGGACTGAGAGTTAAATCATATTTTAAAATTATTTACATTATCACGATGATATCTGAATTTTAATAAAACTAGATAAGCTGAAATAAGTGGATTAAATGCCACAAAACATCACATAATTCATCAAATTCATTGCTAATACTTAAAGGTATTCGTGCTGATGCTTTCCTACCAAAATTATGTCACTTTCTGAAGGATAATATTATTAATGACCAGGCTATTTGTAATGGACTTTATGAACTATTGCTTCCACATTTAGCCTCAGTGGCCACCGAAACTTCCAGTGCAGGGCAGTATATGGAAATGATAAGAAAAATTAAGCACAAAATTAAATCTGGAGGAAGTGTCATATGACAGGACATAGCAATATTGATACAATCCAGGTAAAGCTAAAGGTATACGCTATTTAAGGCTGCTGGATCTCATTACTAAAATGTTACAGTATGTTTCAATATATAACATATAACATTTCAAAATATGAAAGTCATGTAGCACTATGATTTTAGCGTATGTCTATTTAAAAAAAACACAAAACTAGCAGGATAGAACGTGATACTGTGTACATGGGCAAAAACTACAAAATAATTGACAAGTGATTACCAGTTAAAACAATGTACCTATTAGGCATTAGTGCAGAACACCTAATGACAGTAATAGCTTATTTAATTGTGATATAATGGTAAAAGAGCTAATATGATTTCTATCATTAATAAAAAATTAGGAGTTTAATATTTCATGTAATATATTAAGACAGGGCTTGCAGGTGCTGAACAATAAGATCATACCATACCATATTATGCTGCTCACCTTGACTGTGATTTTGCAGAGTATGCTCCTGGATCATCTTTTGTTGGTCCTGGAACTAGAGTTCTGTCAAATAAACATAGTCCAAACCCCATCAAATTCAAACTTATGTACAGGTTTATGCTTGATGCATCTGCACAAGCAAAAAGGTATGCGCACCAACAGAGATATCAATGGGTGCTTGAAATTTCGTATGCAGTAAACCAAACTTGAGGGAAGGTTGGCTGAGCAGATGGAACTGTGTTGGACTTTTTTAGGCAGAGAATGACAATGCACAATGTTTATGACTGCACTGTGAAATTGCCTGTTACAGTTTGTCTGTTCTTCTTATTATAAAGAGCATTTATATACATAGTTTACTGAATAAAAATAATGCTTTTTAGTAGAGAATTGTGCAATGCAGTGCACATGAGGTATAAATGCTGTGATGTGCACATGGATCATGGACGAATGCGTCAGTATAAACAAGGCTTAACTCTGATCCTTACTCCTATCTTTTCTCCTAGTCCAAACTTCCAAATCCCTAACCTTTGCACATATTTTACTATTGCTGTTCCTAGTCGGTTGATTAGGACCCACAGATAAGATACCTAACCATTAACCACCCCAAAAAATCAGAGGGAAATGATACAAAGCTGTTAACAATGTTGTTAGCCCAGGAACATGGGGTGGACTCAAACCTGCATCTCCCTCATGAGCACCTCAATGTGTCAAAGCCAACCCGACCTCACAGAAAAAAATATTTTACACGGTGGCAATTTCAATGTGAACCATAAAAATACATTTTTTAGAAAAAAAAAGCAAGCATGAAGGTCCACTCTTAAACATAAACAGTAGTGGGGCACAAGCAGACCATATGAAAAAGTATAAATGAAAATATATCAAATTCATATGAATTTGCCACCAATTTGCCAAAATGTAAGTAGTTATGAATTGCTGTACAAAAATGTACAATTTTTAAAAAATAAATAAGCATGAAGGTCCTGGGACGTGATCAAAACGTACAAATGAGAGTGTACAAATTCATGAATTAGCCACAAATTCGCCAAAACATAAGCAGTTAGGAACTGTTGTAAAAAAATTTACTTTATGTTAGAAATAATGTCACTTGGACATGAAAATGTATGAATGAGATTGTACAAATTCATACAAATGTAAATAGTTACGAATTGCCATAAGACTGTGGATTTTGAGTACATAACTACTAAGCCTTAACTGGTATTTCTTTATTAATGTGGTCATCTTCTCCATCCAAATTCTGAATTGGTCTTCAAGCTCCCTGTATCACTGAACCTCATGCTGGGGTTGAATCCAGAGGCCTTTATTACAGTTCAGTGTGACGCCACGCTGCTCTCTGCCCTTCTCTTTCATTTATTTCCCTTTCAAGCTCCCCTCTCGTTCTTTTCCTCTGAAATCGGCTAATTATCATGCTCTGTGTAGTTATTAGTCAGAAAGCAAGAGCGCGTACGTGTGAGCCTGAGTGTTTGGAGAACAGTTTCTCCCAGTGTTGTTAGTTTTGGTTGCGCTGCCTAGTGTTTGTACGAAGGAATTGAGAGACTGGTGGATGAGCGACACGGTAAAATTAACAGCATGAAAAGAGCATGAAAACATCACAGCAGATTAATTTAATATCAGTTGGTGGGAGGGACAGGGAGAAGCAGAGAGAGAGAAACAAAGGGCTGGAGAGTTCACTGCTTTGTGTATATAACTATCCTTCTTTCAGTGGGCCGCCTTCCAGTCAATTACCGTGCTTTGCTGAAGCCTGACAATGACTGCAGTTGATTATAAAACGAGTAAAAAGCTCACAATCTGTCTGGTTAAATAATCATCTCCATTCAAATATGAATAATTTCAGACTCCGCGCTCTGGATAATTCATAGTAATTTTGCCTTTGTGTTACTGTTGACATCGGATTGTTACACAGAAGAGCAGCAGATAAAGTGAAAGCAGAAGATCTCGGTGCGAGGAAGCATGTAGCCTCCATAAAACATCTTTTTTTTGCTAAATAGATCTCGGAACGTGGACAGGGGGACGTTGATGCTCCCACACACATGCTAATTTAGTTCATTTTAGACCATTATGCATGGTCTTTTTTGCTTTTATATCAAAGATATTCTGAAACATTACAAAAACAGATTTTTTAAAGATGTAAGCGGTATTTACATGTATAAAACTCACCGGCAGGTTGCTAGGGTGCTGTGGCTGTATGTTAGGAAGTTGTTTAGATGTTTTGGGCGAAAGATCATAATCATAATCGCCAATATATTATGGTCCCTAGATATGGCTCAAATCTCTGCTTAAATGTTAATCTGTAGGATTTTTTTTCACCATTTTACAGCCAAATAGTCCAAAAATTATGAGTCCAATTGCTTAGAAAAGTACTAATTTTAATAATAAAGAAAAGTAATACTAAAATCCCTATGCTTAAAGGAATGTTCACCCAAAAATTAAAAAATCTGTCATCATTTACTCACTTTAATGTCATTTCAAATCTGTAACTTACATTTTCTAAACAAAAAATAAAATAGTTTCATTTCTTTTTATATTTTTTGTTCATTTCATGGATCTATTCCTTTCTATCTATAGAACAAATAAAGCCATACAGGTTTGGAACGACATTTACATGAGTAAATGATGACTGAAATTTAATTTAATTTTGAACTACTAGAAGTTATGCTTTTTATTTTGAATTATACAACAAAATTCCATTTACTTTTGAACTATACTTTCAAGTATAGTAAAAACTGTAACACCATTAGCCAGGGGCGATTCTACGATTTTCATTTTGGGGGGTATATATATATATATCTCACACACACCTGTTTACTGTACAAACACAAAATTTTACTGTTTGCAATTCTAGTACAACCCTCTTTCCTTAGCTCAAGTATGCAAACCTCTTTAATTGCCACATGCACTGAAATATGTATTACACAATATAAAATTTTCAAATGAAAATGGCAACATGATCATTTTATAAAGTATACGTTCATATGTGCTTCATATTCACTGGAGGAAACAACTGTGGGTGAACGCAGCGAAAATTTAGGCTACTGTAGATTGGGAACCGATTGCTCCCCCATGATATTTTATAAGCTGTATTTATGACAAAGAGCTGAGCAGATGCAGATATTATAACAATATCGATAAACACACCTTGTCCTCTGTTTCTCGCTTTGCACAACCACGGTCTGCGGATTGAAGAACGCGTTAAAAGACGGGGAGGCTATAGCCCCCCTAAAAATGGCCTAGCGATGCGCATGCCATTAGCTCTACATTGTCTTTGACTAACATATCCTCTTATTTTTCCTGTCTTTCGCAGGAGCTGATCTTTTCTCCAACTGCACTGAAGAGTGCAAGGCTCTTGGTCACTCCGACCGTTGCTGGATGCCCTCCTTCATGCCTGGCGACAGTCGCCAGGGTGCCGATTATCGTAGCAACCTGCACGTCCCGGGAATGGACGCGGTGCCGGACACTGAGGTACAGGAGAGCGCGGTTCCGGGCGATGCGTGCAATCGGGCCGATGATAGATCATTCTCCACGTTCGGCAAAGACAAGTCACACCACGGCACGCTCACACGCCACGAGCTACACACACTCTTACCAAGCGCCCGAGCGCCTTACAAACCCAACTATCTGTGTGAGTACTCGCTCAAAATGTACGATTTCTGAACCCCCCTGATCTGATCCACTGCCGTCATCTCTTTTCCAAATCTAACCAATGGCTCTGTTTGTATAGAACTATATATATTTCTAAAAAAATACATGTAATCTCAAAACACCCTTTCTTGACCTATTCTCTCACTTTCCAATTTGTTTTCCCCTTTCCTTCAAAAGCAAAATGACAAAAAACAAAAACAATAAATGTATAATATATGGACATATCAATAAAGGACTATTTTGAGTGAAAGTGTGGAGTTGTGTCCAACATTTTGTCCTCTCCCTGCCCTCTAAATTCTCCCCAAAGCATCTGAAGACACTGGTGAAAAACCATCCTATTACAAATTTGGCTCATGAATGCTGAATCTGCAACTAATTTTCCATCCAAACCTACATAACACATACTTTGTGCTGTGACTTTTCCTTAAGCTGAAATCTATCTTCATCATAAGACACATGGTTTGTCTATACAACATGCCTATATCTCATCACATGGTTCTGCATCTCCAATAATCAAGATTTATCACATTTTCAGCCATCATGCATCACGTTTATGCCATAATAAACAAAAATGCACGGCATGCCATATGGAATAGCATTAGTTATTTCCCAGCTTTCATATACACCTTATAAAATCCCACATTATCTACCTGTTTTTCATCCATGTCTGTTCTAATCACCATATACCACAGCTCTAGTGTAATCACACTTGCGACAGTCATAGCGCTCTGCCTCCTCACCTCTGATTTTAGCATGCAAACTGTGGTAGTGTACGCTCACAGCCGCTGACACATCCAGCACTTTGTTACTGTATGTGTTTTAATGCAGTATTACTACTACTGCACTAAAGCGAGGAAAAGTGTACACTGTGTGCTCTACTGTGGGCGGAGACTAAGTGTGCATGTGCATGCATTTGTGTCCTTCCAGACATGTGGATATGACAAACCTTATATCCACAAGCCCCGCCTCTAGGCTATTTGCATAACTGCATTTTTTATAATTGGGAAATTTGGGTTGCACTCTCACAAGAAAATGCCACAATACTGACATTTATCAGCACACCACCAAAATGTCACTCTGGAAATGTTTTTTTATTTATTTATTTATTAATTTTTTTACGGTGTTTCAAAGGTTTCTGTAAAGCCTTGATTATTTTTTGATGTCAGATATGGCTTTTCATGGTATTTGATAATATTTTATTGCATTAAATTATTAATAAAATTAAAATTAAAATCTAAAATCATATTTAATAAACTTATATACAACTTTACATGATAGTAAATTTTATCATAATTACATACAAATTAAATTATATGTATCTGAAATATTGAAACCACTATTACTTATTATTTTATATGCTATATTCTTCATGTTAGGTCATTTTGACCCGGAGAGGATTTTCTTTTTTCCCGAAAACAACATTATTGCACAAAACTTACTGACTTTGCTTACACAGCGTGTAACAGCTCCCCAATTTTTTGGTACTTTTTTGGGGATTTATTTCCCCACCTTGTTAGGCTTGTAGTGTTCCTATTCAAAAATGACTGGCCTTTTAAAATTTCCCTATAAATCTCTCATTATGCTATATTATTTCCAAATACTGGATTCAATCTTTTTTATCAACTTGTTTCCTTTCAATTAGCTTCATTAATCTGAGCTTATGCGTCTCAGTTTTAGAGTGAATACTGCCAAAATTATCCACAAATAATTATTTTTTCCTTCAAAAACTGCATCAGATCAATGAGGCCTAGGATCAATCAGTTCCAAAAATAAATGCAAAAACTGTGAAAACAAAGAAAACAAGTTGAAAAATAAAGAAAAAAAGAATCCAAGATTTAGTGATAATATAGCATATTAAGAGATTTATAAAAAAAAATAAATAAATAAAAAAAAATAAATGTTCAAAGCCTTGTCAGTTTTGACTGGTAATACAAAATACAGCACAAGGGATGTAAAATGCATTTTACATACTGTATATGACTGAACAATCACAAAAAATAACATTTATACAGTTCTCACTCAAACACATGATCTGATTAATGTTTTTATGTAATTGTCTGAACTATAACAGAGTGATGTTTTGGTGGCGTATGGATAAACGTAGCTACAGCGATGCTTTTCCTTGTGAGATCGGAAACAGTTTGGGAAAATAAATGTTTGGACTGGTAAGAATCTGATTTTAACGATTCATGTGTTCTCCTGTTCTTTGCCCTATAGCACGCAAAAGGATTTCCTAGCACCTTCCGCGTGGACATTCCTGAAAAAGCGTGAGTTTGCACAGTAACGCAACCGGCCAAAAGCATCAAGGGTTTCTGTTTTTAAATTGTTCTTCATTTTTTTTAAATTTTTTTTTTATTGAACTCAATCGCGGCCGATCTGGTCGTTCCCAGCTCTGTCGGACGTCTGAAACAGATTAAATCGGATGCAATCCGATGACGTAAAGACCCTGAGAATTCTCAGCAGGACTGAGAAACCTCGCCAAATCTCCTCCGAAAAACTGGATGAGAAGAGGGAAGAACAGAGGGAGAGAGCTCAAAAAGAGGATTAGGAGTGATGGAGAGACAAAAGGAGAAAAATGGATGATCAATGGACACGGTTGTTTCCTCACTCTCTCCACTCTATGATCAATGTGTCTCTGTTTACAGTCCACTGTAAACTATACCAACTATCTGAGCCCTTTACCCGTTTCGACACACACAAACACACACGCATACACACTGTACAAACGTACTGTACAAAGAGCAGCCCAAACTATGTGCATTATAAACTCAACTATCCGTTTTAGACTTGACTGTTTTCTATAGTCGTTTATTTTTTCTTCTTAATCAGTGTGGTCAAGTGTTCTTCTGAAGTTACTATCTTTAGAAAAAGCGTGGTTGCGGGGGACAAAAAAAAATGGAAAAAGTAAAAAAAAAAAAAAAAAGAAAAAGAAAAGAAAAGACGATTCTGTCCTCTCATTGGCCTACGGATACTTCATCTGACATTGTGATTATATTCACGTGTGCAAGTGTGTACTGTTCTCTTTTAAAGCTTCAAATAACTATAAACCTATATATATATATATATATATATATATATATATATATATATATAAAATATATAAATATACTTTTTTCTGAACCTGTGTAGCCCATTGGATAGTTTCCTAAACACCATATTGCCATAAACCAATACAAAGTGCTGAAAAGACTTGCATTAAAATTGGGGCTTCGAATTGTGTGGCCTCTCTGTCTATAAGTGCAGAATTATTTTATGCTGTAGTCATTTCACATAATTTTCTCTCAAATGCACACAGATTACATACAATATATAGGTGAGACTGGGACAAGTTGTCAAATCTGTGTAAGCCTTAACTACAAAAACATTTTTGAACATTTACATGATTAATTTAAATGGTTATTTTATGACAACCTGTCCTACAATTTAACCAGTAAAGCCAATTATGAAACACGAAATGGTAAATATGTTTTGGTTTTCACAAGTTGCCCCAATATAAATATGACAACCAACTTGTTGAAGAACAAAATACTTACGTTCTAAAAACCTGTTCCATTATATAGTTGACTCTTGTCTTATTATGTGTTGTTTTATTCTATTTACTGTTTCCTGTTTTTATAAAATATGCTATTAGAATTTTAATTTGGAAGACAGAATTTACAAGAATGGTCTAGGAATGAAACTAGGTGTCTGCAACCCACATATAACCCAATGCTAACGAAAACACATTTTTGTGATTCGACTCAAAACTTCGACTTCGACTCAAAACAGTAACTGAGATCCAGTCCTTTGTGACAACTCACCCGGTCTCCTGTCTCTCTCTATATAACACACATTAGATCACAGGCTTATAGTTTCATTCAAAGCAATCCAGAACATCTTTTGCTTCTTGGCCTGAAATGATAAGCATGAGTATGAAAGACTTTGATTGCGGATGTTTATTCAGTCCTGCCACACTGACTGTGATTAGAGAGCTGTTTTGAACATTAAACGTCTCTGGCCTTTTCTCCAGTGTTCCTGATTGGCCATTAGAAAAAAAAAAAATAAAAAAAAATTAAAAACAGAACTAAAAACAAAAAAACACCCAGTTTTACGCCATGGGTAAAATCAGCATGTAAAAACAAGGCTTTGAATTGAAAACTCCCGCATGACTAATCAACAACAGAAAAACATCAAGCACTTCTTTTACTAAGAGGACAAATATGATAGAAATTACTTTCCTCTTGCACAAACGGACACAATGAGTCTTCACAATAACAGAATGATGGCTTTTAAGTAAAGATGAGGTCTCCATTTTATCCACACCACTGGATAATGAGATCTTTAGTGATTTAGTCATGTTTTTTTCTCTAGTCGTGGTTGTTAATTTTAGTTTAGTACATTTTTGTTTTAATGAATATATTTTAAAATACAGTACAAATGTATATACATTCTACCGCTCAAAATTTTGGAATCATTACATATATATTTATTATTATATTTCTTTTAAAGATGTCTCTCATCATGGCTGTATGAAAACTACAGTAAAACGGTAATATTGTGAAATATTATTACAATTTAAAATATCTGTTTTCTATTTTAATTTTCAGCAGCTTTTACTTCAGTCTTAAGTGTTGCATGATCCTTCAGAAATCATTCTAATGCAAATTCAGCTTTGCCATCACAAGAATGAATTAAATCTTAAAATATATTAAAATAGAAAATAGTTATTTTAAATTGTAATAATATTTCACAATATTACTGTAATATTACTATTTTGTATTTTTGATTCAATAAATACAGCATTGGTAAGCATAAGAGACTTCTTTCAAAAACAAAAACATAACATCTTTTATTATTTATTCATAACTTTTGACTGGTAGTGTATATATACCAACACACACACACACACACACACACACACACACACGCGCGCACACACACACACACACACACACACACACACACACAAACACACAAACAAAAACAAATAAATATATAAATAAATAAATAGAAATGAATTGACAGACCAGATTATGGGTTATCCTCCATTTTTAAATACAAAATAAAAAAAATATAAACCCCATATATATGCGCAATTTATTAAACTATAGCACTGATAATGGATATAATTTGTATTTTGTAAAAATAAAATAAAATAAAATAATCACAATTTATATTCAATTTGTATTCATATATGTATACAGGTGCATCTCAATAAATTAGAATGTCGTGGAAAAGTTAATTTATTTCAGTAATTCAACTCAAATTGTGAAACTTGTGTATTAAATAAATTCAATGCACACAGACTGAAGTAGTTTAAGTCTTTGGTTCTTTTAATTGTGATGATTTTGGCTCACATTTAACAAAAACCCACCAATTCACTATCTCAACAAATTAGAATACTTCATGAGATCAATAAAAAAAACATTTTTAGTGAATTGTTGGCCTTCTGGAAAGTATGTTCATTTACTGTATATGTACTCAATACTTGGTAGGGGCTCCTTTTGCTTTAATTACTGCCTCAATTTGGTGTGGCATGGAGGTGATCATTTTGTGGCACTGCTGAGGTGATATGGAAGCCCAGGTTTCTTTGACAGTGGCCTTCAGCTCATCTGCATTTTTTGGTCTCTCGTTTCTCATTTTCCTCTTGACAATACCCCATAGATTCTCTATGGGGTTCAGGTCTGGTGAGTTTGCTGGCCAGTCAAGCACTCCAACATCATGGTCATTTAACCAAGTTTTGGTGCTTTTGGCAGTGTGGGCAGGTGCCAAATCCTGCTGGAAAATGAAATCAGCATCTTTAAAAAGCTGGTCAGCAGAAGGAAGCATGAAGTGCTCCAAAATTTCTTGGTAAACGGGTGCAGTGACTTTGGTTTTCAAAAAACGTAATGGACCAACACCAGCAGATGACATTGCACCCCAAATCATCACAGACTGTGGAAACTTAACACTGGACTTCAAGCAACTTGGGCTATGAGCTTCTCCACCCTTCCTCCAGACTCTAGGACCTTGGTTTCCAAATGAAATACAAAACTTGCTCTCATCTGAAAAGAGGACTTTGGACCACTGGGCAACAGTCCAGTTCTTCTTCTCCTTAGCCCAGATAAGACGCCTCTGACGTCTGTGGTTCAGGAGTGGCTTAACAAGAGGAATACGACAACTGTAGCCAAATTCCTTGACACGTCTGTGTGTGGTGGCTCTTGATGCCTTGACCCCAGCCTCAGTCCATTCCTTGTGAAGTTCACCCAAATTCTTGAATCGATTTTGCTTGACAATCCTCATAAGGCTGCGGTTCTCTCGGTTGGTTGTGCATCTTTTTCTTCCACACTTTTTCCTTCCACTCAACTTTCTGTTAACATGCTTGGATACAGCACTCTGTGAACAGCCAGCTTCTTTGGCAATGAATGTTTGTGGCTTACCCTCCTTGTGAAGGGTGTCAATGATTGTCTTCTGGACAACTGTCAGATCAGCAGTCTTCCCCATGATTGTGTAGCCTAGTGAACCAAACTGAGAGACCATTTTGAAGGCTCAGAAAACCTTTGCAGGTGTTTTGAGTTGATTAGCTGATTGGCATGTCACCATATTCTAATTTGTTGAGATAGTGAATTGGTGGGTTTTTGTTAAATGTGAGCCAAAATCATCACAATTAAAAGAACCAAAGACTTAAACTACTTCAGTCTGTATGCATTGAATTTATTTAATACACGAGTTTCACAATTTGAGTTGAATTACTGAAATAAATGAACTTTTCCGCGACATTCTAATTTATTGAGATGCACCTGTATATATCACACTGTATGATCCTAAAAAGAGATAATTTCTCTCAGAACATGTCGGTTTGAGGTTCTGGCTATTATGTCCTGAAGGGTATTTGATCACATCATTGTCATTTTGAGAATGTAATGTTGACCAGTGGCAAACTGCTGAGTTCGTTTTCAAAATTCTCCGAATACCAAGAACAAGATATCTGCTTTCTCTCAAGTCACACGGCAGCCGGGAGGGTTGGGCGGGTTAAAGAGGGGGTCGGAACCATGAAATGTCAGACAGGCACAGCACCCAGATAAAAACAAGGTCAAGAGATATCAGCGAAAGACTGAATGACCACAGACAAAGACATGTTATCAGCCAATCTGCCCCCTTCTCTGGGCCCGACTATCCCACACAGACACTGCCAGAGCTGGGGAAGATCATCCCAACAAGTAAGTGATTGTAGGAGGTCAGGCTCCTCTTATCTCCTTTCTTTCTGGAGTTCATCACAAGACACACCACTAACCAGAAAGACTATCTTCAGTGTGAAAGCATGTGATGGAGGGAGAGGGGGAGGAATGTGAATGAGAGCAAAAAGCAAGCAAACATGAGCACACAAAAGGGGTGGAGGTTCAAATTTGGGCTGTGAAATGTCCCGTTTCCTCTCCGTCTCCACACTTTATTGTCTATTAAAGTCAAAAGACCCCCCAAAAGGTCATCAGTAAACACAAGCCATAGAGTGCCATGTTTTTCTCAGCAATCAGAGCATTCTGTGGCATGATTGTTTTTTTATTCATTTCATTTCACAATGTACAAGTTAGAAATCTAATTTCTAATTTTTTTTTTATTATTATTATCATGTCCTCCCAATATTAAGATGAGAAAATATTACTTTTTTAATTAATTTGAATAAATAACCAGGCAAATTCTGGTAACATCAGATTTTCAGTGTTCATTGGAATAAATCAAATTACAATTGAAAAAAAAAAAAAAAAAAAAAAAAAAAAAAAAAATATATATATATATATATATATATATATATATATATATATATATATATATATTTAATTATTTTCAATTATTTTCAATACCTTAATAAATTATATTTATTTACTGCCAACCAGGGTGTGTATATATATATATATATATATATATATATATATATATATATATATATATATATATATATATATACTTGTATATGAAGAGTTTATTTGCAAAAACAGATAACTCCGTTTTTTAAAAATATTCAAAAATCATGTTTTTTACTCTGTAATCCAGTTAATATCAATCAAACTGCAGTTGGGTTGTTTTGATTAAATAATAATAACTTAAAAAATATAGCTAACTAACACGATAAAACACAATAAAAACATGATAACACAATAAAAAAACATGATTTTTGAAATTTTTAAAAAACGGAGTTATCTGTTTTTGCAAATAAACTCCTCATATATATATATATATAATTTTTAAAAAAATTATCACTATGATTTATTCCCATAACAGTAGTGCAACTGTTTCAGGAATGTATCAAAGTATGCTTTAAGGTGATCTAAAGTAAAGTCATATATTTATAATGTCAAAAACAAAAGAAAATAAATGCTGCTCTTTTAAGCTTTCTATTAATCAAATAAATAAATAAGTAAAAAATTTCCACTAAAATATTAAGCAGGACAACTATTTTCAACATTAATAATAATGAGAAATGTTTCATGTTCAAGCACCAAATCTGCATATTAGTATGATTTCTGAGGGATTTCACAGGAATTCTGAGCCATCACAAAAAATAACATTTATAAAATATTTTAACTGTAATAATATTTCAAAATATTACTATTTTACTGTATTTTTGGTCAAATAAATGCAGCCTTGTTGCACATTAAATAATTCTTCCAGAAAAAAAAAAAAAAAAAAAAAAAAACCTACTGAGCACAAAGTTTTAAATGGTAAGTTCAGTCTCGTTCATTTCATCAGTGTTTTTTCTTCCTCTCTATCTGTTTCTCGCTATTTTTAAATTCTTATCTTAGTAAGTAATGGTGACATACAAATAGCAGTGTTTCCTGAGAATGACCAGCCACCAGTAGCAGTAACTTTCCTAATACTCAATGCTTGTCTAATTATATAGACACAAACATAAGACAGAGCAGCTCACAGACAGGCACACTCGTAAGCAGCAAGCAGATATTCAGAAAATACAAACACAAATGCCCTATGGCAAGGATTGATGTCTTCAGCATTTAATGCTACAATCCCCAAAAGGTATGAGTCAAATAAACCTGACCCTGTTTTACTCTCATCACACAAGCTTATTGACAGAAACGCAATGGTTTGTTACACAAGATCTCACATCAGCTAACACAGCAAGCCAGTCTATGCACATATTTATAAAGCAATATCACATCATTCATTATGCTGTACTGTAAGCATAAAAGGCTCCTGCTGCTCCTCATCCACATCTACACAATTCAATAATGCCGCTCATCAGGAGCACCTTCTGAGGGAAATGTGATATCAGCTTAGCCAGAGATGAATCGATCAGGCCTTAATGAACACCTGGGTGGACCTCATTTCTGTGGAGAATAAGTGAGCAAGAGAGAGATATGTTTGGACGTACATCCAAATATATTCGGAGTACCTGCATAAAGAATGACTAAAAGACCCACATTTGCATTTCTTGAAGGAAATAACAGTGCTTGCAAGGCAGCAAACGTTAGCAGCTAAAGGCAGGTGGGTCAAAGGCCACGGATCCAAAGATCAATGCCAGTGCTGAACGCTCTATCAGTCCAAGAGATTTTAAAATTCTAATTTTAGTTTGTTAAAAAGCCTATGAAGTTTACAAAAACCAAAAAATACATAATACATAAGGCTGAAATTCTCTACATAACAGCTGCTGGAGATTTGATGAAGAAATATGAGAGATTTCAATACAATGTTTTCCTAGCAAGCACTGTATTAATAATAGAAAATGTGCTATTAGCAGCAAATTAATACAGACTTGTTTAAGAACTTCAGGAAATTTTAGATGAAACTGGAGAATAGAAATTTAAGTAAAAACAACCACTTGAAAGACCAAAGCCTTTGTAATCACTGTAGACTAACTTTATATAGATGAATTATTTATTAAAACACAGCTTTCTGGAATACTGATTGGTCAAATATTTTTGCATAATGAATGTTTTTTGCATGCTGTTGTATGCTAGTTTTGTGTCTCGTATTGCAGTCTTCCCTCTTAATAAAATCATTTTGCCTTAAATCAATATTTAATGTCCATTTATTTATTTATTAGGTAAGAAGCTGTGCAATAAATCAGATAATGCACAGTCATTATCTCAAAACAAAACCCTTCAGGATGATACAAGATACACCTGATCACCTGATTTATTTTATGTTATTTTATTATTATTATTATTTTTTTGTGATAATAGGCAGCTTACTCTACATTATTAAAAAAGAAAATAAACTTAAAAATTAAAAGAAACAATACTGAAAAAAAAAAAAAAAATTAAAAAGAAAAGTTATCATATATACACAGGTACCATTCAAAAGTTTGGAATATATTGGAGATTTCTTTTTAATCTTTTTGAATGAAGTCTTTTGTGCTCACCAAGACTGTAATTATTTATTCAAATATACAGTAAAAATAAACAGTAATATTGTGAATCATTATTATTTACAATAACGTCGATGGCAAAGTTGATTTTCAGCAGCCATTACTTCAGTCTCCAGTGTCACATGTGGAATTGTGATACATTTTATAATGATTATTTGATGAATAAAAAGTTAAAAAGAACATCATTTATTTGAAGCAGTAATGTAACATTATAAATGTGTAAATATATATATATATATATATATATATATATATATATATATATATATATTCACCCCAAGCTTTTGAATGGTATATACAGTACATATACACACACTCTTACACTTTTATTGGATTTAACAGTATGAGTGGCCAAATAACTATCCTGTCATCATAATGTAAACTTTTCCAAAAATATCAATTTGTTTGCATTGTTTTTGCAAACCTTGAAAGGGCACATGAGGGACAGAGAGACAAAGAGCAATTCAGAAGAAAGACGAACCTTTAAACATTGTATTTTAGCCATCCCAAGAGAAGATACAAGCAGATCCATGATGCAGTGTCTGTCCAAGGACAAGAATAGCGAACATGCAGCAGAAATAAGCCCTGTAGCAGCAGCAGCACAGAAAGAGTGCCGACAGAGTCAGTCTGTGGCCCCACACATCAGCTAATTCACAAACACACCTGGTGAGCGCTGAACATTGATTCTGACTCCACCTAGTCATACACGGTGTAAAAATCTGCTATACAGTCAAAATGAAACTAGCCTACTGCGCTGTCAAATTAAAATACTATAAAAGGCAGTGCGTTGTGGCTGACCAGAGATTCCTGCAGGTAAAGGCTGTTGTTGCACTGTGGATCTCTGAAATAAGAGATCTCTATTGTAAGACATCTGAAATCTCACTGGGACTAACCTGGTTAAGTAATGGTTTATTTAAAGGTAAAAAGTGTGTTAGATGAAACCCTGAAGTTTAATGTTGGACACTCAGAGGGTCGCAAGGTCAAATCCCAGTTGGAATCGACATTGAATTATACCTCCAAGCGATGACAGGAAAATGGTAGATAGAGCTTGTCCACCTTATTCATGTACTCTCTTTTGTATTAAATAGTATTAATTACTGTTTAATAAAATCAATTAGTGATATATATGAGCAATATCACACGAGTAGCAGTGCGATATGACTGTATATCGGCATGGCTGTGATTTGGCCCTATTGCTTTTATACAACAGTTTGACGGTACGAGTGTGTAAATACATAAGAAACAACAACGGAGTGTCTTTAAAAACCCTCTTTTCTACTTCCTTCCACCATGGATTGAAATCTCAAGTTAACAGTTTAACAGATGAGCCCAAGCCTCCGTTACTAATTGAAAGACATCACTTTAGAACTAGTAACGAAGGAACGTTGAGTTGCTTCATTAAAAGCTTATTGTATTAAAATGGTTAAAAGCTCACGGTATTATGTACAGTATTATGAGAGAGAGATGGAGTGAGCAAGTGTGATTACCTGCATATGATATAGAATTCATTCTTCAGCTCAATCTCATATTCACAATAAAACATTATTGTATCTGAATGTCTGCTGAGGAAAGCGATAGGCTCTTTGTCGTACTATCCTTTCACCTGTTAAGGGTGATTTCCAGTGACAGCGCTGCTCACTAAATTTGTTGGCTGCGTCTTACAACGTTACAACAAAAGTAAAAAATAATTTCCTTGTTTACAACCGTTTCAGTTTCTTTCAATATAAAAGTCTTTATTGCTGACTCGCTCATAAAAACAGTCTCTTGTCGCCATCTAATAGCGAAATAATGTAACTAATCACCATCACAAACGCACACACCGTTTCCCAATACTAAATACTATAATTAAATACTACTATTATACTATTTTTTATAAAATATTATTTATTGAATAATAATATTTAATAAACAACAACAACAATAACAGCCATTATAAAAGTTGTTAGGCAATTCAGTCAAAAGATGATATACTGCATTAAAGTTACATAAAATATAGTGATGAGATTTTGCCCTCAGCCAAAACGATTTGCTCTGAAACAAATACGGTAATAGATTCCAGACAGTAACAGTGTTATTTTAGTATAATTTATATATTATTTAATATTTTTAAAATTAGCTTTTATTTTTATAGTTTTCAGTTTTCATTTCTTTTTAAATTTGAGTAATTTTATGTTTTTTTTTGTTATATATATATATGTATATATATATACACATACACATACATACATACATACATACATATATATTACATTTTATTTATTTATTTTTACATTTCTATAAAGTTTTAATTCATTTTATTTATTTTAGCACGCCAACTTAAACTCATTTATTTTAGTTACTTTTCAAGGCAACATTTCTATTTTTTTAAGTTTAGGTTTTTCATCTAAAATTTATATTTTATTTTATTTTAGTTTCATTTCAATTACCAAAAGCAATTTTAATAGTTTAATAACAACATGGGCCAGCAAAGAAGGTACAGCCAAATATTGTCTTGGCAAACGCAGTTCTCGGTGGGTATAAATGCCTCTCAAATGAAACCATTGTCCTTGAATGGGCGAATCTGTTTGAGCCCCCCAAACAAAGCAGAAACATTAGCACGTTTACATTTGAATTAGATTTAGATATTTACCAGTTAAGATTAAGCACAGCTTGGCTCATGCACCAAATAAATCAAGAAACAAACACAAACAGCTGAAAAGTTTGTTGTTGGAGTCAGTGTGATAAATGCACTTGACATCTGCAGCGGATGCTAAGACAGTCTGGCTGCACTTCTACTGATGTTTCCTCACTGTGGATGCTGAAGAAGGGAAAGAAACTTCTTCAGGCTGTAACAATACACACGTAATGGTATAAGATATACATATAATGATATATCGAAACAATATAAAACTTATAAACTTGGTTTATATAAAATTATTGCTTTTAGCTTTTGAGAACAAACTAAGTGTTGTAATCATTTCGAAAACCAAAACTTTCACCTTAACACAGTAATATGAGTTTTCACAACAATATTTTTGGATTATCTTTCCTTCTTCTTTTATTACTACTATAGTCGATGGACACATAACACACGCACGCACGCACGCACGCGCGCACACACACACACACACACACACACACAAGGAAAACAACTAAACATTAGCTGAAAGAAAAGCATGAGGCACTTATAAACAAGAATAAAAGATTTGTCATGAATTTCTGTCACACAAACAAACAGAGGTCCATTTGTAAATGATTAGTGCATGCAGAAAAATCGACAACAGGCTGTAATGAGCAGAAAGGTTGTTTGTGTGAGTTAATGTGTTATGAGTGTGTCTGACAGGTTTGGTTCATACCTGTCCTGCGTTTCTCTCAGGAAACAATAACTGGTCATACCACACACACAAGCACACGCGCACACGCACACACACACACACGCGCACACACACGCGCACACACACGCGCACACACACACACACACACGCACACGCACACGCACACGCACACACACACCCTATAGCAGAGGGACAAAGAGATCTGTGAACAACATATGCACAAACAAGTCCAAACATACAAACACTTAAGCATTCCACTCTGTGATTTAGCCAAGACATGTAACAGAACCCATACCTCAAAAATGTAGCTAGAAACTGCTTAAATCATCTGGATTCAGTCAGATTTATTGAACTGAAAGTGTCTGTGGCTTACCACCGTATTTAAAATTCCTATCAATTCCAAAAAGTGGTGTTATTGTTAAAGAAAACAAAAAACAATGTTTTCATTATCCATTCATTCATCCATCCTAAACTGCTTGTCCTCTGTAGGGTCACAGGTATGCTGGACGTTTCATTATCTGAAATAAAAATAATTGGAAGAACTGAAACTTTTAATGTACACTGTATTAAAAACAAAAACAAAAACGTACTTTTGTATTATACTACATTATAAACATATATATTTTTTTAAATTGTAAATAAAACAAAGATCACTGGAGTGTTTAACAAGAAAACACTAGTTCAGTTTTTCTACCACAAAATTTATTGTTTAATTGAATGTTTTACTTGTCATTTCTTTGTAACTGTTTGTGAAATTTACTTGCAATTTCTGGGGAAAACTGTTTAGGCTATATAAACTTTTTTTTTTTTTTCACAGTGTATATCTCAATATTTGTGTATTTACTTTGAAAAGTTTTTTTTTTTTCTCTCGATTTTATTGATTGATTGATTGTCTCAATTTAAAATATACTGCAAAAAGTAAAATTCACTAAATATGTAATTAAAATTAAGGCATGTTATCCACAATGGTTTTTCCCCATCCATCCATCCATCCATCCATCCATCCATCCATCCATCCATTTTATATTTACAATAAAGCATTGACTGATGTGCTTTCTTGTTTGCAAAGTTAAAAACTAATTATAAAACAAAATTATAAAAATATTCATATTAACGTTAAATAACCTCTTGCATCACCCAAAAAAATCTGTATTTGGTAACAAAAACTAAAACATGAATAACACAACACTTTCTTAATCTAAAACAAAAATAAGTGAAAAACTAATCTAAAACTCATGATAATTTAAGTTTTGAGAATATTTTATAAATGATTGTAATTTTATAATACATTTAATGCTGCAATTTAAATAGCATCATGTAGAACACTTTGGCATCACAAAAATACTACAATTAAAAGAAAATAAACTATTAAGCACTAAAAAGTTATTATTATTTTTTTTTATAATAATACTAAAGTATGTTCACAAATCTAACTTTTAAAGAACATACAGTGGGTACGGAAAGTATTCAGACCCCCTTAAATTTTTCACTCTTTGTTATATTGCAGCCATTTGCTAAAATCATTTAAGTTCATTTTTTTCCTCATTAATGTACACACAGCACCCCATATTGACAAAAACAACAACAACAACAAAAAAAACCCCACAGAATTGACATTTTTGCAGATTTATTAAAAAGAAAAACTGAAATATCACATGGTCCTAAGTATTCAGACCCTTTGCTCAGTATTTAGTAGAAGCACCCTTTTGATCTAATACAGCCATGAGTCTTTTTGGGAAAGATGCAACAAGTTTTCACACCTGGATTTGGGGATCCTCTGCCATTCCTCCTTGCAGATCCTCTCCAGTTCTGTCAGGTTGAATGGTAAACGTTGGTGGACAGCCATTTTTAGGTCTCTCCAGAGATGCTCAATTGGGTTTAAGTCAGGGCTCTGGCTGGGCCATTCAAGAACAGTCACGGAGTTGTTGTGAAGCCACTCCTTCGTTATTTTAGCTGTGTGCTTAGGGTCATTGTCTTGTTGGAAGGTAAACCTTCGGCCCAGTCTGAGGTCCTGAGCACTCTGGAGAAGGTTTTCGTCCAGGATATCCCCATACTTGGCCGCATTCATCATTCCCTCGATTGCAACCAGTCGTCCTGTCCCTGCAGCTGAAAAACACCCCCACAGCATGATGCTGCCACCACCATGCTTCACTGTTGGGACTGTATTGGACAGGTGATGAGCAGTGCCTGGTTTTCTCCACACATACCGCTTAGAATTAAGGCCAAAAAGTTCTATCTTGGTCTCATCAGACCAGAGAATCTTATTTCTCACCATCTTGGAGTCCTTCAGGTGTTTTTTAGCAAACTCCATGCGGGCTTTCATGTGTCTTGCACTGAGGAGAGGCTTCCGTCGGGCCACTCTGCCATAAAGCCCCGACTGGTGGAGGGCTGCAGTGATGGTTGACTTTCTACAGCTTTCTCCCATCTCCTGACTGCATCTCTGGAGCTCAGCCACAGTGATCTTTGGGTTCTTCTTTACCTCTCTCACCAAGTCTCTTCTCCCCCGATAGCTCAGTTTGGCCAGACGGCCAGCTCTAGGAAGGGTTCTGGTCGTCCCAAACGTCTTCCATTTAAGGATTATGGAGGCCACTGTGCTCTTAGGAACCTTAAGTGCAGCAGAAATTTTTTTGTAACCTTGGCCAGATCTGTGCCTTGCCACAATTCTGTCTCTGAGCTCTTCAGGCAGTTCCTTTGACCTCATGATTCTCATTTGCTTTGACATGCACTGTGAGCTGTAAGGTCTTATATAGACAGGTGTGTGGCTTTCCTAATCAAGTCCAATCAGTATAATCAAACACAGCTGGACTCAAATGAAGGTGTAGAACCATCTCAAGGATGATCAGAAGAAATGGACAGCACCTGAGTTAAATATATGAATGTCACAGCAAAGGGTCTGAATACTTAGGACCATGTGATATTTCAGTTTTTCTTTTTTAATAAATCTGCAAAAATGTCAACAATTCTGTGTTTTTCTGTCAATATGGGGTGCTGTGTGTACATTAATGAGGAAAAAAAAATGAACTTAAATGATTTTAGCAAATGGCTGCAATATAACAAAGAGTGAAAAATTTAAGGGGGTCTGAATACTTTCCGTACCCACTGTATAATCACGGTTAATGTTTCTGAAACTGAGTGCCCACAAAGCAAAAATGGCAGCATTGTTGATCCAGAAACATCCCACTTCACAGGCATTGTGTGTTCAAACACCAAAAACCATGTCACATGTGATATAAAATGCATACAAATATACAAACATTTTACACACACACACACACACACACACACACACACACACAATTTTTATAACAGCATCCATTCTGCATCCGTTCTTGAGCAAATTCCAACTGTTCTATTTTTTCTGTAAGTGTGACATCAACAGGAACTACATTTTCACACATGCACACACACACACACACAGAAAGTGAGAATAAACAAGAAACAGCAGGGGAATAGAGAAAAGAGAATATGAGAGAATAAAAACTGGAAGTCTTGCCTCTGTATGAAAGAATAAAACAAACTCCAACCTTCTCTGACAGCTTTCCACAACGATTACACAACAAACAAAGGAGATACAAGACTTGTCTCTCTATTTAAACCTAATCCACTCATGCGCTACTCTCACACACACATACACAGCCCATCTCCCTCAGAAAGATGCAATGTATGAAGGCCTGCCTCCGACTGTTAGCCTGACCAAAGTGGAGATTGTGGAGAACAGCAGTTTTGTGTGAGATATAGCAGTGTAGGGTAACCGCTGCGCTACTGTAGTAACTCACAATCTGTTGCATGCACTTAAATCTTTTTCTGCATAAATTACATTTGCATAGGAAAGAGAATGCACAGACACTGTCACAAAACAAACACTCCTTCACACACACACACACACACACACACACACACGCACACACACACACACACAGTGAGAGAGAGACACTTCAGACAGATTCATGCAGTACAGAACAGGGCACGAGAAATATGCTAGCCTCATAAACACACATTAATTACACTTACGTTTATCAGTACATTTACACTTACCAGATGCTTTCATGCAGAGCAACTTACAGTGCATTCAAAGTACATTTTATCACAATGGGCACCCTGGGAATTAAACCCACGACTTTGGTGTCACTAGCACCAGCTGAGTTGCAGCAAAATTTACATTTATGTGTTTAGCAGACACTTCATTCACTGTGACTTACAGTGCATTCAATGGACAATTCATTTTGTTTGTGTGTGTGTGTGTGTGTGTGTGTGTGTGTGTGTGTGTGTGTGTGTGTGTGTGTGTGTCTGTGTTCTCTGGGAAGTGCACCCAGCACCTTGGTGCTGTTAGCATAATGCTCACCATATTTATTATATATTCATAACAATTTTGTGGCCAATGTAATTTCTTGAACATGAGGATGTAAATGTATTTTACATTTGGTAATAATGAAAAACTCCCTCATTATCTTGCGATTCATGTGTGTTAGAACCTCAACTGCAAAAATGGAGAGGTCTGTCTGGGGTCTGTAAGACTGATCGATTGATTGAGTGATTGATTGATTGATTGATTGATTGATTTATGAAAGAATGAATGAAATTAATACTTTGATTTATGAATGAATGAATGAATGAAATTAATACTTTAATTTAAAAATGAATAACATTTCTAATAAAGGCTATTATTTTAAACTTTTTATTCATCAAAGAATCCTGCAAAAAAAAAAATAAAAAAATAATATATATATATATATATATATATATATATATATATATATATATATATATATATATATATATATATAAATTTTTTATTATTATTTATTTATTTATTTATTTTTTTTTTTTTTAAATATTAAGCAGCACTACTGTTTTCAGCTATAATAAGAAATGTTTCTTGGGCACCAAAGCAGCAAATTAGGAATTCATGATATCTGAAGGATAATGACACTTGAAAATTGGAGTAATGAGTGAGTGCTAAAAATTCATATTTGCTATTACAGGAATAAATTACATTTTAAAATATACTAAAATAGCAAAAAAATAAAAATTAAAAAAATAAAAATATTGCACAATATTACTGTTTTACTGTATTTTTTAGAAAACATACAAAAATCGCTCTAACCCCCAACTTTTGAACGGTAGTGTATAGACACAATATTGTCCAAAAAATAAATAAACAAATACAATATCTTATGTAAATACATGGCAAAATGGTACATGCTGAATATATATCCCTCTCAGGTCTGGCATTTGTGCAGGACAGTCTAATTCTTTCACACCCGACTCAAACATTTCTTTATGGTCCTTACTTTGTTTACAGGGTTCTTAGCATTTTGGAACAGAAAATGATCCTTCCTAAACTGTTGCAGCTAGAAGCAGAAAGCTAAAATTTGTCCTCACAGAAAGTCCATTAATCAGAAGAGGGTATCCATCCTTTTGGACATATAGCGTATTTTCACCTAGCTTCAGTACAAACACACACTCAAAGAGAACGAGAGCTGCTGCTGTAACAGACAGACCAATCAGAGTTCTATTGACTTGTTGCAGAAAGAGTGATTTAGGCTGAATAAATCAACAAAAGTGTCTCTTATTGCATGCATTGTGTTTTACACATTTTCAGCTAGTAGTAACACACATATACAGATGAATACACTCATGTCTATCTTATAACGACAATATCATTTCGACTCCACCAATCAACAAAACACAGCCCTCTGTGCGCGTTTACTGTAGCCTGAAGTTGATTTTTTAAGTAAATTAATTTTCCCACGTCACATGAAATTTTGCCCTGAGCCAAAGCAAACGCATGAGTTATTGCCTCGTGCTTGCCAAACAAACAAACAAACAAACAAAAAACACGTAGAATGAATGCTAGAAGCCATTTCGTGAGTGAGATCTCTGCAGGCCAATCAGAGATGACTGTATCAGTGAAGACTCATGGGTAATGACTGCTGGGGTACTTCCACTTACCCTGTCATTTATTCACCCTCCTTTTATTTCCCGTCCCTCTGACCTCACACCAGAACCTCTGCAGGGTTTGTAATACTGGAAAGGGTGAGAGAGACTGAGAGAGAGGACGAGGGTGTAAATAAACGAGTGGAGCACCTCATATTGCTCATTAGTGGTTAGCCAGAAGTAAGTTGCTGTGTCAGGTTAGGACAGGACTGTCTCATTAGAGATACAGAAACACAGCCAGGCCAATGACTGAGAGAGAGAGAGAGAGAGAGAGAGAGAGAGAGAGAGAGAGAGAGAGAGAAAGAGAGCAAGGACAAACAATTTAAACCTCCCAGAGGGTGTGTGTGTGAGAGAGAAATAGACAGAGAGAGAAAGAGAGGGACAAAGAGAGAGAGGTAACAAGGACAAAGAATTTAAACCTCCCAAAGGGAGCGAGCAAGACAGACAGAGAGAGAGAGAGAGAGAGAGAGAGAGAGAGAGAGAGAGAGAGAGAGAGACTTTTTGACTTTAAAAAACACTTTAATACCAAACAGTAAAAAAGTTTTTCCACAGAAAAAGCATAAAGGTAATTAAGTATCATATTTCAGAACAACATCACCACAATAAAAAAAAAAAAAAAAGAGGAAAAAATAAATAAATATTTCAAATTACCATTACAATCAATATCACAAACACATTGTTTTACACCCCATTTAAAAAAAAAAAAAAAAAAAACACTTTAATACCAAACAGTAAAAAAGTTTTTCTACAGAAAAAGCATAAAGATAATTAAATATCATATTTCAGAACAACACATCACCACAAAAAAACTAAAATAAATATTTCAAATCACCATTACAATCAATATCACAAACACATTGATTTACACCCCATTTATATTTAAAAGTTTCAAAGTCATTAACCAATTTATAATATGTATACTCAATTTTTAATCGTGACCTTATTAAACCCCTGAGGATTGAATCAACTTCACAAGACTCATTACCAGACAATTTTTCTTTCCGTGACAACCAAATAGCCAATTTAACTTGCCCAAATAAAAAGTTCAATAAAACATGAAACTCCTTTTTACTTTTTTTATATATAGGCCCATATATAAAACACATAGGTGAAAAAACTTCTCCCAGGTTCTGACACCACCCATCTATTGTTGGAAACAACGGTTGTAATCTAGCACAATTTAAAAATAAATGGAAAACAGTTTCTTGTATACCACAGAAAGGGCATCCCTCCCTCACCTGTGGATCAAGACGTGCTCTGTGTCTGTTAGTAGCTATTATACCATGCACTAACCTCCACTGAAGATCTCCGGTTCTTTTTTCAATAGGAGGTTTGTACAAGGTCCTCCAGCTGCCCTTGGGGGAAGCACCTAATCCAAACACCTCTTGCCATTTAGACTCCTTTACGTTTGTGAGAGCATGAAGATGCAGTATCTTGACACACAATGTATACAGTGATTTTTTCCCTGTGTTGCTGAAAACTCCCAACTGAGGTGTCTTAAAGGATAATAGTCCACCCTCAGTTTCTTCCCAGTTTTCAAGTTCAGATGTAATTTCCAATTCTGGAAAGTCAAATGTGTCCATCTCTCCATTATAAGTTTCTATAGAAAGTCTATAACTCTGTGGCAAAGACTCAGCTATCTGATTCAAAATTTTCTTTGCCACACGAACTGATCTTATGCCCAATTTTTCAGCAAAAGTTTCAGCTGATAGCCATTCACCTTCAGGTATCAAGTGTCCTATTTTTGTAATTTTTGCAGCCCATAGACTTTTCCTAAGTGATATATCTTTAAAAACATCCAAATTCAGTGTGGAGTTAAAAAGCAATGGTTCTTCTCTCTGCCATAAACTTTGTGCATTGTTTAACTCTCGGGAAAACTTGAAAAGTGTCCATGCTTTAAAAAGTGATCTATAAAATGATGTTAGTCCTGTAAGATCCAACTTGTTCATCTCCATCAGGAACATATGTCGATCTAATCCCATGTTGCCTGCTTTCCTCAATAAGGTACAGGCTATCCCGGCCCAGCTCACGTCCTTCCCGTAGAGGAGTCTCTGAGCCACCTGAAGTCTGAAGGTCTTTACTCTAGATATGATATCCACTAGGCCTTGTCCTCCTTCCTGTCTGTGCAGGTACAGCACTGGTGCCTTTAGCCAATGCTGGCCCGACCAGAAAAAATCCACCAGACATCTCTGAATTTGTCTCACAAGGTTTTCTGGAGGTTCAAGGATCATCATTCTGTGCCAAAGGGAGGAGGCTACGAGGTTATTACATATCAGCACCCTTCCCCTATAGGACAGCTGGGGCAGCAACCATTTCCAATGAGACAACCGCGCACGTACTTTCTCCAACAGGCCCTCCCAATTTTGCTTTCTGTATTCATTTGTCCCCAAAAAAACTCCCAGATATTTAAAACCTGCCCTTCCCCATTGTAAACCACCAGGAAGTGCTGGACTTTTAACAACTTGGCCACACCACACAGCATCACTTTTACACCAGTTAACTTTAGCTGATGATGCTTTTCCATAACACTCTAGTGCATTCTTTACCACTTCAACATCATCATCTCCTCTGATTAAAACTGTAACGTCATCCGCATATGCAGATAATTTAACAGACTGCTGGGAGTTTAAAAAAAAAATTGGTAAACCTGCTAGTTCTTTTCTTAGTTTACATAACAAAGGTTCGATAACTATACTATAAAGTTGGCCCGAAAGAGGACAACCCTGTCTAATTCCCCTCTGAACTTTCACAGGAATACTTAGGCCACCAGCCATTTTTATCATACATGTGGCTTCAGTGTACAATAACCTTATCATTGAAATAAAATTATCACCAAACCCAAAGGCCTTTAAAGCATCAAAGAGAAAAAAATGATCCACCCGATCAAAAGCCTTCTCTTGATCTAATGATAAAAACCCCATTTCAATCTTATTATCAAAAGCATAATCATACAAGTCTCTTACTAGATGTAGATTATCTACAATAGATCTATCTTTTATGCAGTAAGACTGATCTTTATGTATAATTACATGTAATACATTATTTAATCTGTTTGCCAAACATTTGGAAATGATTTTGTAATCTGAGCACAGCACTGCGACAGGTCTCCAGTTCTTCATGAGTGTTAAATCCCCCTTCTTGGGGAGCAGTGTTAAAACTGCACGCTGAAAGCTCTTAGGAAGGATTTTTTCAATAATACTTTTTTGAAGAACTTCAAAGTAATCATGTCCAAGAACAGGCCAGAAAAACTTATAAAATTCGGCAGACAGTCCATCTATTCCAGGTGCACGACCTACAGAGAGTCCCATAACAGCAGCTGTGACTTCTTCATAGGTGAGTTCAGTCTCTAAAAAGTTTTTGTGCTTTAAAGTTAAAACCGGAAGGTCATAAAGCAGTTCATTCCTACATTGCTCATCCAGTTTTTCAGAAGCATATAGACTGGAATAAAAATCCACAGCAATTTTACGCATCTCTGTTTGATCAGAAGTATCTCGACCATCACAGTCTTTTAAACAGTACATCAACTTTTCTTGTCCTTTTTTACGCTCAAGGTTGAAAAAAAAAGAAGTAGGAGCATCCATGTCTCTTACTGTTAAAAACCGACTCCTCACAAGAGCTCCTTTAACTCTTTCATTTAAAATTGAGCTCAGCAGGTTAGTCTTTTCAGTCCACAGATCTTTAAGGTTTACAGAGTCATTTGCAATCATATTTTGCTCAACACCAATAATTTCTTTTTCAAGACATTCCAATGACCTTTTTATACAAAATGAAGAGTGTGATACATATTGTTGACAAAAATTCCTTATTTGTACCTTCCCTATTTCCCACCATTGAATGCAATTTTCATAACAATTCTTTTCACTCTTCCAGGACTCCCAAAAAAACTTAAAATTCTCACAAAAATACTTATCTTCTAATAATTTAGCATTAAAATGCCAATAATGACTTTTATGCATTCTTTTTAGTAAAGTACACTCCATAATAACAAATTTATGATCAGATATTGAAGTGGGAAAAATTGTTGAATTTATAACTCTATTCCTCATATTACGTGACGTATAGAGTCTATCCAACCGTGCAGCAGAAACCTTCTCATTACTAATCTTCACCCATGTATATTGACGTGAAAAGAGATTGTGTTCTCTCCATACATCAGATAGGTTTAGATTTTTAATCACGTTAGCTAAGCACAAAGCACTCTGAGCGTGAGGTTCCTCACTATTCCTGTCCTGTGTAAAGTCCAAGGTACAATTAAAATCTCCCCCTAAAATAACAAGATCTCCTTCAGGTTGTTGTCTTAAAAAATCCTCTAATTTTGTGAACAAACGAATTCTCTCTGCACCTATATTTGGAGCATAAATATTCACAAAAAGTAAGATAAGATTACTAATTTCTGCCCTCACAATCAGCAATCTCCCTGGATCAACTTCATGTTTTGACAGGATTTTCACTTTAACAATAGGGGAAAAAAGTACTGCCACTCCAGCACTCAAATTGGACCCATGACTAAGAATATGCTCTCCTTCCCACCATAGGCCCCATTCAGCCTCATTACTCTGATCACTGTGAGTCTCTTGTAACAAAATCACACCTATATCCTTCAAATGAATAATCTCTGAAAGTAACCTATTCTTTCTCCCATCTCTCATCCCATTAACATTTAGGGATCCCACCCGCAAGACTTCCATGAGAAAGAGGAAGAGAAAGAAAGAACAAGTACACAGAAAAAAAGAATTAGCAGTCATCGTGATTGTTAAGTTTTTCCTTTGCCTTTCCCCTCGTCATCCGTTCTTTCCCTGCTTGTTTCCCTTGTCTAATTATGGTCATGTGCTTTTTTAATCGAAACCTCTTCTGCTGGGAAAGCTCTTCAAAGCTACTTGTTTTCTTTGCCCATACAACAGAGGCAACAAACTTTTCAAGATCTGGGAAAAAATCACCAACTTCTACACCTGCTTTTCCTTTTGTTTCATCTAAAAAAGAGTTGATCTGTTCAAGAGTATACATCTCCTTTCCAACCTCTCTTGCCATATCAGATGTATCTGACCACTGTTCTTCATTTCTCAAACCAACATCAGTACATTGGGATATTTCATCTAATTCATCAGTCATATTTCCTTCAGAAACTCCTTCTTTTGTTTCTTTGAGTTCACACAATCCTTCATCACCTCTCTGAGCTTCACTCAAATCAGTCACATCAATCACATCAGTTACAATCTCAGAAACGCAAACCGGTTGCTCAGTACTCCCAGCATTTAAACTAATATCACTCACCTCCTCTGAGGCTGCTTTCTCCTGCGTCTCACTTCTCTGTTTTTCTGTGTCCTGATGGGAAAGTTCCGCATTGTTAACATCTCCACGCGATGTAGACGGCCGCTGATTATCTTTATGTGGGCACAAAAAACGTTTGTGCCCTAAATCACCACATTCAAAACACTTTAAATTCTCGGTACTAGCGTAAATCATGTACGAGTTGTCTCCTTGATTAACTCGGAAGGAAACTTCTAAAGTCCGCTCCGGCGAAGTCAGGAACATAAACACTTGGCGGCGGAAAGAAGTGACATGTTTAAGCGCGATATTTTTACAGCCCAAAGGAATCATTCTCACTGGACTTGCTATTTTTCCAAATCTTTGCAACTCTTTCGTGATGACATCGTTACTAATAAAAGGTGGTACGTTAGAAATCGTGATTTTTGTTGCTGGAGCGGATAGTGGGGTCACTGGGACAAACATTTCCTTAACCCATATTCCACTCACAGTCAACTGATTAATCAGCGATTCAGTCTTCAAAAACACAACAACCGCTTTGTTCATTCGTGAAGCTGAAACAATATTATCAAAACCTACTTGCTCTCCTACAACAACAAGTAGCTCCTCTATTGTCAGGCCAGGCTCTGGTACACACCTGCACCCATTCCTGAGTGATAGATTAGGTGGTGTTTGCCCGGGAATAGACGCCATCTCGGCGTCTTAAATTCCACGGGCACACGATAGAAACTTTCCCTTACTTTAAACTAAATCCTTGAATAACGAGGGGAAAAGAGAAAAAAAAAAGAAAAAGAAAAAGAAAAATCAGCTTTTTCACAATCACTCTCAGAGACGCACTCAATCCTCCTCACCCACACTCCCAACATGCAACACAGAGAGAGAGAGAGAGAGAGAGAGAGAGAGAGAGACCCTTCACCTTCGTAATTATTATGCCAATAAACAAGTTTTCATTTAGGAGAGACACAAGTGTGCTATGTTTTTGTTGCTGCATAGTTGCTTGGGTTATTATTTGTGTATTGCATCATACCACAAAATAGTTTTCTGTGTGTGTGCTTATGTTTCTATTGTAAGTACTTTAAAATTCTATGTATGTGTGTTTGCAAACGTACATCATGGTCTAAATGTCTGAGATAAAGATAAATATTTATAAATTACATGAAATATAATTTAATATTTAATATCAAATAAACAACAAAAACAATAATAATACATTATTATTATTATTATTATTATTATTATTATTATTATTATTATTATTATTGTTTATAACTATTCTACTTTACAATTCTGTTTATGTGTGTTTTTCCTATATGTTTGCAGATGTGCCACTGGTGGGAAAAAAGGGGGGGGGGGGGAGACATATTTATAAATTGTATAAGGTCAAAATTATTATTATTGTTATTATTATTATTATTATTATTATTATTATTATTATTATTATTATTATTATTTATAACTATTCTACTTTACAAATCTGTTTATGTGTGTTTTTCCTACATGTTTGCAGATGTGCCACTGGTGGGGGGGGGGGGGGGGGGGGGGGGAAGACATATTTATAAATTGTATAAAATCAAAATTATTATTATTATTATTATTATTATTATTATAATCAATAAAGATAAATGTTTATAAATTACATAAAATATATTGTAATATCTAATATCTAATATCTACAGTGTCCGATAGAGCTCAATGCTCTGCAAATAGAAAAAACACCTGCGAATTAAGTAAACAACTTCATCAATTTAACAACACGTGCTGCAAATGCTCTCAACACAAACAAATAAAGAAACACACTGCAAATAAAATTCTTTATTTGGTTGTGTTGTGACCATTTGCAGCGCGTTTCTTTATTTGTTTGCGTTGTGAGCATTTGCAGCACCTGCTGTAAAACTGATGATGTTTTCTTGATTTGCTGGTGCTTTTTCTATTTACATGTGTTTTCTGAAGTTGCAGCGTGTTGAGCTCTCTCGGCCACCGTAAATATCAAATAAACAAAAATAAATAAATAAATAATAATAATAATAATAATAATAATAATTATTATTATTATTGTAACTTGAGAATCGAGCCTTTTGGATTGGTAAATTTCTATATTGGTGAACGGAAACTACAACAAATATAATTTTTGCAATCCCATTTGCACCAATAGCAAAAAAATAAAAAATAAAAAATCCACAAATAATTTCCAGAACAAGAAACAAATATTGAAAGACGGTCACTTAAAGAAGAAGAAGAAGAAAATCCCAGATTTTAAATGTGGTCTCAGACATTTGAACCCCACTGTATATCCAGCTGGTGACAGTCCCATTATGTGTTACAATATTCCTGCCACCCAAAGTGACGATGGGCCTCTGATCCGATTTATGGAACTTAATTTGCCGACTGAGGTCAACCTTGTTAGGAGGACTAATTTGACCGTCGCACCAGAAGGCCAGGAGTCCTCCTGATAGGCCAGATGCTCTCTGTCCCCTCACAACATCTCTATAAACCAAACCCTAAGCCCCTTATCTTCACCTCAAAACATTTATACTGACCCATGCCCCCCAGAACAGGATATCAGGGTCATGATTCTAAAACAACCGCAAAACAGATACGCACCCAAAACAAACACCCACCCAGGAATGTTCTGGGGTTAAATACAGGTTAAGCTCTAATGCATCTGTGGCATCTTGTTGATTCCTAAGCGTTTACAATAATACATTTACAGTGGAAGGCTCTGGGTAAGGCATTATCAAGGGTTTAGCAGAAATGTGCAGCTTTTGGTAAAACCCTTATTGTGTAAAGAATGTATTTATTTGAATTAGCCACCGATTTACCAAAAGGTACAATAGTTATGAATTCCAGTGAGAAACCTCGTCCTCTCTTATGTATTTTTTTTAAAAAGTATAGTATGGTAATTATCATCTGCAGGTGGCTAAATACTAATTATTTTGTGGACATCTGCACATCCCTCTTCATGTGTGTTTTAATGTAAAATTCAGAAGGGAAAACACAAAAAATCTGGAGCACTAATTGATTTTCACACACTATTCTGATTCAAGGACTCTTATGTTCAGCATTAATTAACTAATAATGTAGCTGACAGAATTTACCACAAAGCATTTCTGAATGTATGAAAAGGCTGCTGTGTTAAACTAATCTCAAAAGTGTCACAAATATTAGAGTCTGAAAGATCTGAATTACATTGCGAAGTGACTACAGATTGATTTAAAATCTTGGTGAGATGATTAGGTGATTAATTAATTCATTAATCGATGACCTTCATACAAGCAGCCTCATTAGTTATTGCTTATTAAAAATCATATTCAGTCTAAAAGGTGAAAGATGGCTTCTCTCTCCACACAGTCCACGTCGAAAGAGTGAAAATCTGAGTACATGTAGGTCTTGCTCCGCCGGTCTCACCCTCCCTCTAGGTGAAAGCAAACAAAATGTCTCATGCCAGCTCTATTAATCTCTGGGATGACTTCCATTTAGCAGGGTTAAGGCAAACTGGCTGCTGCATGAGCACTGGCCTTGCTCGTGCAGTCTGTTCTGTAATAGCTCTCAGATTGATAGATATGATTTAGCATATGATGTGTAGGTGGCCTATTTGCTGGGGCTTTAGGTCAATACTAGAAGCCACATATAAGCAAAGAACATGGGCAATTATGGCACCACCGACAGCCGGTAGGAACTGCTGGAGGCAGTGAGTGTTGCTTCTCTTATATTAATAATGTGAAATTGGTTGTCAGGTAACTTAATAACAGCCCCGAATGCTTTATTGAAACAACTGTGAGCCAAAGTCGAAAAACTTGGCAGGAGGTCAGAGACGTTTACGATTATGGAGTTGCATTAGGAAGAATAATTAGTACAATTTTGTTTCAACCGGGGGACGGAAATATGTTAAGATTATAAAAGGTAAAGTAAAGGAGCCCTCATAGCTCATTAACCACTCCAAAATAGGGCCTGTAGGAGAGGAGAGTTCGGGAATAAAAAAAGCCTTTGAGCTTTGGGTCATAAATATACCACAATTCAACATAAACGGAACAAAAAGTCGAACAGATAAATCTCACGTACAAATGTCTGTAATGTACATGCTAATTACAAAAGCCATGTGTATTTAATACAAGTCACTAATTCTTTTACATATAGACTTTAAAAAAATAGGGCAAAATGTACTGTATTAAAATTAAGGAATTTTCATGTGTTGTTTATTTATTTATTTATTTTCTGTATTTTGAATTTTGCAATTCATTGCATTGTGGGTTAACAGAAATGTCCGTAAAAGTTATGGCTAATGTCCTGGCAGAAAATGACCAGTACATACACTGCCATAAAAAAGTAACTAATAAATACTGTTTTTTCCAACATTCTATCTATCAATGAGTCCTAAAAATGAAAATTTAATTTCTAAAAGATCATGCGAAGTTACATTTTAAATTATATGCAAATAGAAGACAGTAATTTTGCATTGTAAAACTGCATCACAATTTTGTTGATTTCTATTTTAATATACTTTAAAATATAATTTATTTCTGTGATGCAATGCTCAATTTTTATCAGTCATTACTCCAGTTTACATCCAGTCTTCAGTGTCACATGATCCTTCAAAAATATCACGTTTTGAAGTATATTAAAATGGATAATCATTATTTTAAATTACAATAATATTTCACAATATAACAGTTTGTTCTGTATTTTTTGAGCAAATAAATGCAGCCTTGATGAGCATAAGAAACTTAACCACTATATATGTGTATATATATATATATACACACACTGTGTGTGTGTGTGTATATATATATATATATATATATATATATATATATATATATATATATATATATATATATATATTTTTTTTTTTTTTTTTTTTTTTTTTTTTTTTTTTTATATATATATGTATGTATTACAATGGCTTTGAACATCAAGTTCATCAAGTTTAGAGCAGGAACTCTCAGTTTAGTCAGTTATTCATAAAGGGTCAATCTAAGTTACTGATTAACTTGAAGTACTTTAATCAATCAGACGTAATTTGAATGTATCATCTGGACAGCACTGTCTGAGTGTATCGAATGTAGCGAGGGCTCCGTGCTGTCGAGATTACTCATCCTCCTGCTCAGTGAGGTCAGCACGGCTGATCCTGATGCTGTAAAGCCTGTTGTCCTGAGATGGACCTTTGAGGCAGACCACGGGAGGGGGAAGCTGTCTGATCAGACCATATGCACCACCAAGGTTGCTGGGTTACCAATAAGAAAACCCAGAACACGTATGGCACACTACAGGCCAGTAGCGGATAATGGACAAGAACATCGCTTAATAGGCCCTGTGATTTACAGTTCAGTTTGCAGGCACAGACAACTTTTGTGGAATGAAAACTTCGGAGGGAATCTTAGACAAAAGCATTACGGCACTCAAACCGCACACATATTCAGATGTCTGGTTAGCGAATGGAATATGTAGTGGGCTTTGTTGCACAGCAAAGTTAACATTTCAAAAACTGACATAACAAAAAGAGTTCCAACATCAGTAGAACAGGAACAAGGCAGGTACGCTGAGCATGATGATAATGATAATGATTAGATATAATGGCAGATAACAGCGGAACAGAAAGTGGATAATGCACCGATCCGTCGTGTGCACACATGAGAAACTGAGATAAAAGCCTTTCCATTTAGACATCCTAAATCCTGTGCTTCAAAGCCACAAAGAGACCATGTTCATCTCAACTACAGTTCTAATGTACCACGATTGATAGAAATAACTCTTGACACCACACCAGAATAGACTTACTGCAAAAAATAAAATCTGTATTCTCTTAATCAGTGTATTTCTCTTGTTTTCTAGTAAAGAACAGTGCTATTTTTGAACCATTGAGACATTACGAAACTTTATTTCACTATACTTCATATATTATTTTCTGTTTTTAATTTTATTATTATTTAGTTTTATTTTTATAAGTTAATCTCTCTATATATTGTGTCTATACCGGTTTTGATTAAACTTATAAAATTAATTTTAGTTTTAGTTATAGTACATCAAGTTAAACTAATTGAAAATGAGAAATGCTGCTCTGACAACTGAAATAAAGCTAAAATTAAATAAAAGTGATAAAATAAAATAAAACACACACACACACACACACACACACAAAAAAAAGTAAACTTTTTTAAAGTAATGACTGAAGTTTTTTTTTTTTTTTAAGTTTTATTTAACTATAACAACCCTGGTATTGAATAGAGTTTATTTTTGGTAACACTTTACAATAAGGTCCCATTAGTTAACGCTGTTTGCGTCGACATTTGTATTTGCATTGTTTGTATTAACTAATATTAATAATAGTACATTTGTTACAGTATTTATTAATCTTTGTTCAGTTAATAACAATACAAATGTTCATTGTTAGTTTATGTTAGCTTAAGTCTGTTACATAACATTAACAGATACAACTTTTCATTTTAATAATGTATGATTAAATTTTGGAATTAACATGAACTAAAATTAATAAATCCTTTAGAAGTATTTATCATTGTCAGTTCATTTTAACGACTGAATGTTAACAAATGGAACCTTATTGTAATGTTACCTATTTTTCTTTCCTTGTTTCCTGTTTATTTTTATTATTTTTTATTTTATTTTATTTTTTTTTCTACTTGTTTTAAGCATGAACACAAAGTACAGCATTTGCCAATGGGGTATAATTTGAATATTTTTACTAGAAAAGACACAATTGTGAAAATTGTAGTCCTGGAACTCTGGATCAAGACTTTGTTTAAACTTTGAGATTTTGCATTCATTAATTCTTGTCAAATATAATATTTGGACGTTTTTATATATTCATGTTCCCTGATCTGTATCATCAAAGCGCATCACCAGCTGCTACTATACACTTTGCCAAACAGCATTTACTGAGAGCAGACAACACAGAATTAGTTAGGAGCCCCTTAAACACAACATGTTAATGTGTTCAAAGATAGCTGGGGTATCATGATTTGTTGAGCAGACAGGAGTATATATGTTTTACAAAACAAAACAAACAATTATGTATGATGTCTAAAGCCACTCTATGTAATGTATTTTTAAGAATTACTTGCCTATACCACAATGTAATGTCTTTTCTCAGCAAATAATCAAAGGGATAATTCACACAAAAATGAAAATTTTGCCAACATTTAGTCATCCTCATGTGGTTCCAAACATGTACGAACTCCTTTCTTTTATTGAACACAAAAGAAGATATGTTGACAACTAAACAGTTTTGGTTTCTTTTACTTCAACTGTATGCACAAAAAAATACAATGGAAGTCAATGGGAAATTAATCTGCTTGGTTTTCAACATCCTTCATTACAGGTATATCTTATTTTGTGTTAATCAGAAGAAAGAAATGCATACAAATGTGGAATTACGTGATGGTGAGTGAATGATGGCATTTTCTTTTTTTTTTTTTGTGTGTAGCTACTATCCCTTTAATTACAATTATTTTGATTAATTAACTAGCATATCATGCAATTTTATTTATTTTTAAAATGTAATAATTTATTTAATCTAATTTTAATTTAGTCTTTTTAGGTTACTATATTTGCATTTGTAATTTATACAGCAATATATTTATTTCAGAGTTTTAATTTTGTGATATGATATGGTGATACTGTACTTACGCAGACACACTAGAACACTGAGAACACTGTAAATCCATTGATTTTAATAGGGATGATGTGTCACAAAGACATAGAGAACCAAAGTCTTAACTTTTACTCCAGTGCACTTTTGTTGATCAATGAGAATTTCACTGCTTTCAGAAAACTCATTATCTCTTTTCCTTGTTTTCAAACTGATCCAGCTTTTTCTTCACCCTTAAAATGAACCTTGCACATTCCTATCTGTCAAACGCTCCGTTGGAGCTTTCTTAATGTGTAGCCGCCCACTGTATTATTATTATTTTTTATGTTATATATACTTTATATTACTTCAATCCATATCACTTAGATGCCAATTCTGAGACCTTTAACTCCATTTCGGAGTGAGAAAGGTAGTCGACGGAGTTACATTTCCCCCATGTTTCAAAGTACACATGCGATGGCTTGAGTGTGACTTCAGAACATTGAATATCAATAGCTATAAACTGAAGGGCTCTTTATGAGAACACTGACAACACACATTCATAAGTCTCACACGTGCAGACAGAAAGGCCTCGTCCATGTCACATGGTAATGACAGTTTTTGAACAAATTAAAACATTTACTCCCGTAAAGCTCTTCCTTTCTGTATCTATGAAACTCAACCCCCGGGCCCTCTGGAAGGAAACCCGTATTTCTGTCATGTTGCTAGCAATTTTCAAAAGAACAAGGGGGAGGGGAGTGATGGGCTGGAGAGAGAGAAAAACAGAGAGGGAGGTTAAAGGAATCTGCGGAAGCTGCCAGGTTGGAAATTGGCGGAGTGATTTTATTCAGTGAGAGAACAGAACATTTCACCTCTGCATAGCCAATCACTTTATAGAGAGATACGCTGCTTTTAAGAGAAATGTCAGATTGCTTTCCAGCTGTCCTCTCTATTTCTCTCCCATTTCTTCTACTGCCGCTGTAAGTATCTCTCGAAATATTCTTTCCACCACTTCAATCTAATGTATCTTTTTCGATATGCTGTGTGTATCTCTCATTGAGGCCGTCTTTCCATACAACATTATCCTCTATTCTCCCTATATCTGTTTGCCTATTTTACTTGTTCTTCTTACAAAAACATTTGACAGCTGGTGATTCAACTCACAAAATCACATTTTAACAAGTAATTATACAGCACAGTGATCCCTAACCAGGCATGTGAAATAGATTCAGTATATTGCTATACAATTTTTGTACAAATCATGTATGTAAACAATGCTGGTCAAAAGTTAATAAGGAATAAGTAAATAAGTAATAATAAAGGTGTTTTTTTAACAGTGATTTTGTGAAATGTTATTATCATTTCAAATAACTGTTTTCTATTTAAATATATTTTACAATGTAATTTATTCATGTAATGGCCATTATTAATAATTGAGCACCGAAGCACCAATAATAATTGATAATAAATGAACTCCAAATCAGCATATTAGAATAATTACTAAAGAGTCATGTGACATGGAAGACTGAAGTAATGGCTGCTGAAAATAATAAATTACATTTATATATGCTAAATTATACAGTGCTACATTAGTTAAATGATGAAGGGGCACTTGAGCCTTAATGATAGGCTTATAAAAGTACACAAGTAACTCACAGTGAAACAATGATAACAGAAACTCCATAAATTTGGCCCATATGCCAAATTTAAAAAAAAAAAAGAAAACTAAAAAATGACCAAATATTTAAATAGACAAATATAAATGTATATTAATGTTTATTTCACTGAAAAAAAATCTAAAATGCCCAGAAACCAACATCTGAAATCACTCATCTCTTCTTAAAATGAAAACTAAAAAATTACCAAATATTTTAATATGCAAATATATTAATTTTTATTTCACTGAAAAAAATAAAAAAATAAAAAATTAGAAATTCTCAAAAACACACATTTGAAATCACTCATCTCTTAAAATGAAAACTAAAAAATTACCAAATATTTAAATACGCAAAGATATTAATGTTTATTTCACTGGAAAAAAAAAAAAAAAACATCATTCAGAAATTCTCAGAAACACAGATCTGAAATCACTCATCTCTTCTTAAAATGAAAACTAAAAATTACCAAATACTTAAATACACAAAAATATTAGTTTATTTCAAAAAAAAAAAAAAAAAAAACATTCAGAAATTCTCAGAAACACACAGTAGAAATCACCAATTTCTTCTAAAAAAAAAAAAACTAAAAAAATACCAAATATTTAAATATGCAAATATATTAATGTTTATTTCACACAAAAAAACATTCAGAAATTCTCAGAAACACACATCTGAAATCACAAATTTCTTCTAAAAATGAAAGCTAAAAAATTACCAAATATCTAAATACGCAAATATATTAATGTTTATTTCACGAAAAAAAAAAAAAAAAAGGAAAAAATCATTCAGAAACTTTTTTCCAATGCCGTTCAAAAACTTCTATATTTTTCTCAGTCCTTGAAAATTTGGGCTGAATTTAATTGTTGAAAGTAGTAATCTAGTCTCAGTATTATTAGAATGTAGTATTTAACCCAAAATCAATATAAAAAGTCTGCAGATTCATAGTGATGGCTTACAGAGTACTTGAAGACTTACAACTTGCAGTCTTTCAGTTAAAAGCCAATATGTTTAACCACTGCACCACATCCCCCACCAAAACAAAGAGAGAAAGAGAGAGCACTCAGGTTCAACCCCGCACCTTCAAGGGAGCTCCATGTCCCAGGTTGCTTCCACTGCAACAGCTCTGAACAAAAAAGGAGAAGATTGTTGTTGATGATAGACTGATGATCTCCAGCTCTGGCCCTGCAAACATTAATTTCTATTGCAAAGACCACCAAACTCCATCAAGGTTTGTAATCCTACAGAAGGTGAGTACTATGGGTAATCTTCTCACTTTGACCTATGTGTTATTATTGTGAAAGAGAGGAGAAAATAAGGGCTTTTGTCTTGTAATCTCAGTGTTTTTGGACTGTTATTCTGTCCCTGTAATGTATCAGTAATCGTCTAGCTTTATGCTAGCTCAGTCCTCTCGTCCTCGCTATTGGATCTCTATCAACTCTCGTCACCTCTGTGACCTTTCAATGGCAAGTCCCTGCATTTATATGCTCCTCATTTCCTGTTTACTCTGCAGGTATACGTGGATGCGCATAGACAAGATGGACTGATAGAGTAAGTGTTAAGAGAAGGGAAACAAACAACCAAATAAATAAGATAATTGTGGTATTTCAAATATACAGCAAAATTATTTAATTTAGATAAATAATTTGTGATTGCTCACCTCAAATGAAAAAAAAAATACACGTCTTGCAGTTTTGATTCACCCAAAAACCTAAGAAATCCACAAATAGTCAGTGAATATGAATATATAACAAGGAATATGAAATATATAAGCAATATTTCAATATGTGAACAAGTTTGTAAACAGATTAGTGCTCTGTGATTGGCTTGGTCTCTGAGCTATGATTGGACAACAGCTGGCATGCTGATCCATTGCTTTCAGAGACGGCATAGAGACGCCCCTCAGGAGAGCAGATTAGAGTCGCTTTAAGAAGACTCAGCCGCTCACTAAGCAGCACAGTTTAACTACCACATTCAGTGTGTGGGCATGGATAAAAGTCATCATATGTTAAATATGCTTTTATAGTTTTTGTCAACAATGCGAAACGAGAAACTTTATGAACTTTCTGAGTAGCAACCAAAACCTGAAAACAACCTAAAACACATCTGTATGAAAGACTATAAATCTTACATAAGAGAAAGTTCATGGTAGGACAAAAAAGGATAATATAGCCATGTTTTAATATGGCGAGAGAGATGGGGAGAGGAAGTAATCATATTTCAGATATATTCAACTCTGCGCTGACTGTCATGCTTTGTTACAATTCCATTTGGCAATATTGCAAAGATATCTTGTGGTAATAAAACAAAAGTGAACTGCGTTAAAGATGTTCAAAGAGATCTGAAGTTAGCTGAATGTGCAGGAGCCAAGAACAGACATGGGGACTAACCATCCCAAGACCCACATCTGAAATCACTCATCGCTTCTTAAAAGGAAAACTAAAAAATTACCAAACACTTAAATACACAAATATATTAATGTTTATTACACTGTAAATAAATAAATAAATAAATAAATAAACAAACAAACAATACATAATTCTGAAATCACTAATTTCTCCTAAAAATAAAAGCTAAAAAATTACCGAATATTTAAATAACCAAAATAAATATATATTAATGTTTATTTCGCTGAAAAAAAATGAATGAATGAATGTATGAATGAATGAATGAATGAATCAATCAATCAATCAATCAGAAATTCTCAGAAACCCACATCTGAAATTACTAATTTCTTCTAAAAATGAAAACTAAAAAAAAAACAACAAAAAAAAACATATTTAAATAGGCAAATACACTGAACAAAATTATAAATGCAACACTTTTTTTTTTTTTTGCCCCCATTTTTCATGAGTTTAACTCAAAGATCTAAGACTTTTTCTATGTACACAAAAGGTCTAATTGGGGGGGTGACCACCATTTGCCTAACGCAGTGCAACACATCTCCTTCGCATAGAGTTGATCAGGTTGTTGATTGTGGCCTGTGGAATGTTGGTCCACTCCTCTTCAATGGCTGTGCGAAGTTGCTGGATATTGGCAGGAACTGGAACACACTGTCGTAAACGCCGATCCAGAGCATCCCAAACATGCTCAATGGGTGACATGTCCGGTGAGTATGCTGGCCATGTAAGAACTGGGATGTTTTTAGCTTCCAGGAATTGTGTACAGATCCTTGCAACATGAGGCAGTGCATTATCATGCTGCAACATGAGGTGATGGTCGTGGATGAATGGCACAACAATGTGCCTCAGGATATTATTATTACTATTAATGTTTATTACACTGAAAAAAAAAACAAAAACAACAACAACAACAACAACATTCATTTAGAAATTCTCAGAAACCCACATTTGAAATCACTAAATTCTTCTTAAAAGCAAAACAAACAAAAAAAAAAAAAATACAAAAAATGTATATATGCAAATATATTAATGTATATTACAATGGAAAAAAAAAACCACTCAGAAATTGCTAGTAAATTACACAAATAATTACATAGAAACAGCAAGTGACACTAAATTAAACGTGAAGCTCTGAAGAAGAAAGACTGAAATAGTATTTTCTTGTAAAACATATTACAATAACCTTCCAATAATCAGAAATTGAATTACAATTTAAATTTCAACATTGTGTACAGTGAATAAATATTAAATATGAATAATAATACATGAATTTTTATTATTAATTTCACACCCTGATGTAAACACCAACGTTATACTTTGAAAATCTGTCAGGTTTTGGGATCGGTTCCTATAACAAATAATCCACCAGTCACCATGGCGACAAAATAAAAGGTTCCTTTATAATGAATCAGATTGTAGACTCTTGCTCATGCTAAAACATAGAGCTTGTCACAGAAAACGTGGCAGCAAATCAACTCTGTGTCAACAGATAACAAGCTCAAACAGCCAAGAACACAACTGTCAGTTGTATTAAATATAACCAGAGGCAATAACAGCAATGAAGGTGCCTGACAAATTAATGGTTATAGACGCCAACATCAAAAAGAACCAACACATAAATGAACATAAAATATATTAAAAAAATTAGAAAAGTCTGGGGAAATGTCATTAAATGACATTTCTTTAGATATTTTATATGAATTAGTAGCTTTAATGTGCTGCAGAAATATGTCAGGTAGTCTACTTTAAATGAATGTTTACTGTCAAAAAACAAAAATGACTTCAACTCAATATGTATAAACAAAATAAACAAATGAATGTACTAAAATGCAATTACAATGGAAATATACGGGGTGGGCTCTTTCTCCATAGACTTTCAGTACTTATCTGTCAATGCATTTATTATTATTATTATTATTATTATTATTATTATTATTATTTAAAAATGCATTTGTAATTTATTATTATTATTATTTAAAATAAATAAATAAATAAATAAATACTTTCAAACTAAATAAATGCTTTTTTGAAATAAGGGTCTTCTAACATGTTTCATTCTAAAAAAATAAATCACATTAATTGAGACCACCAAATAAAAGTCTTAAGGGAAGTGCTGTTTGTAATAATCTATTATCCAACATCATTTTTTTCCAGAACAAGCCCCTCTTTTGTCATAAAGGTCAGGACTATTTCTCACGGAATTCTAGCTAGAGGTGCCTACGTGAGGAGCAAACAGGACGCAAATGCGCTGACCATGAGGAGATGTTCATTGCTGAACTATTATTCACCCTGTAAATGCCCCAAACTAATTTGGTTGGACGGTATAATACCAAAACTTCCTCAAACACACACTGATACAGCTGCTTTGTGTTAAGATGTGTGTCAATGTATTTGTCCTCAGAATTAAATTACACAGGAAAGATAGAAGAAGATTAGGAGCGAGTTTGTACTGCAATCCAATTCATGATTACTCTAGGAAAAAAAAAAAAAAAAAACCTCTCTCCGTCCTTTTTTTCTGTATATATTTGTCTCAGTATACTATATCTGTCTCCTCTATCAACCCCCCCATCTCTATTATCTACCTCCCCCTCTCATCTCTTTATATCCCGCCACCACTGAGGTCAACCCCCCTGTGTAGGCCCTACCATCTGTGACTGGGATCTGAAAATTCCTATTATTTAAGTGTACTCTCTCTCTCTCTCTCTCTCTCTCTCTCTCTCTCTCTCTCTCTCTCTCTCTCTCTCTCTCTCTCTCTCTCTCTCTCTCTCTCTGTGGGTGTGAGTATAATCTTGCCAAAGCCTGTGTAAACAGGACTAATGCATTCTAAACTTCGGAGTCTGGTGTGAGCCATAGCCTAATCCCTTATAAACCTACATTTGACAGCTTTTCCTGCGTTTTCCTGTTTAGAACTCTCCCTCTCTCTTTCTTAACGCGACATTTTAGCTCTGTTCCAAAACCTAGTGAGCTGCCCTGCTGTGTTCTGCCTACATAGGCAACGTTCTAACCAAAATGGAACCTTGTAAGTGACTTTTCATTGGGTGAATCATTCAAATAACATTCCTCACAACATTCATCACAACATTACAAACTTTTGTTTGAAGCAAAAAAGTATTTGAAAATCATACTAAAAGAAGTGAACAAGACTGTGTACTTTAATGAGGGAGTGCAGAGCTTTAACGAGGGAAAGAACTATAATCCCATGAAGCATTGCAAAAGACAATCAAATCAAAAACGACAAAGAAACATGGTTGATTATATGTAAAGAAACATTTTCAGTTTATTGCAAAATATGCAATGAATGGGATTTTTACTTCCAGAATTTACTTCCCGATTGTTGCATTTTATAGAGTTTGTAGCTATAGCATGTTGCCAATGGCACAATATTTTTGGTACTGAATCAATGATATTTACAACAAAGATTTCTCCTACTTTCTCCACCATCTTGGATGGCCACAGTGTATTCTGGAATTCTTAGTGAAGATTCTTAGTGGGATTCTAGGGTCTTCTGGTAGGTACTTGCTGGTTCAAGTCAAAACAGCCCATATAACATTTCACCAAAGCAGATCAAATTTTTATCTAACATCGCAGGGAGGACCATACAGAAAAGCATAAGCGGGGTACACGTTTAACACGTAAATTCGTCCCCCGCACTTTTTTCAGGCAAGTATGTTCGCATAGAGGTTTTCAAGGGTCAGTGTGAATAAACCTAGATTTAAACTCAAAGAGACAGGATAGTCTGTGCATGACCTGATGTTTTATTCGTATCCAGAATGAGCCGATGTGAACATCACGGAGTGTTCTATATTCTCATGCAGTGTCTGTTTCATTCATACTTGACGCTGGAGGGCACTCTGGCACAGAAAGTCCGAAAGGGACTCATAGAAGTAATAACTTATGACATGCTAGGAAACCCCCAAAATGGATAAAAGCATCCACCTATCGCTGTTTACTGAATAAAAAGCAGAAATGTTTGGACTGCTGAAATGTGAAGACATTAAACACTTAATTGGACAGTATATGGTTTATGTGTGTTTTTCAAGTTATCTCCAGGTAATTCATGAGGTATATAATGAAGTGCGAATTGACATTGCATTTATTACAGTATAGAAGCTATTCTGGCTTATTCTGTTATTAAAATGGAAAAAATGGGTTTGTAGTATATAAACAAATCATGAAATTTTCATTAGAAAAAAAAGAGAGAAAATATTATAGAATACAAATGATTGGTTATTGTACAGCAGTGTATTTGATTTCTTAGCCAATTAAAAGTAAGAAATAAGAGAAAAATAAAACTTGTCAATTAAAAAAAATATATATATTATTACATTTGACATTTTTGTCCCCCTCACTTCTGAAATGATGGCTACGCGCCTGCAGAAAAGTAATAATGACAGATATAATTCATGTTTGTAGCAGAAAAACTGTTGTGAGTTTAATGCCAATTTTTTATATTTAGGGTTAAGGGATTACAAAGGTTGAAATTTGCCTTTGTATGTGTCATTAATTGCCATTATTCACCTAAAAATGAAAATTCTGTCATCATTTACTCACACTCAAGTTGCTCCAAACCTATATGAATTTCGTCCTTCTATTAACACAAAAGAAGATATTTTGAAGAATGTCAGTAACCAAACATTTGCCGGTAACCATTAACATTGTCTTGAGGGTAAGTAAATGATAACAGAATTTTCATTTTGGGATGAACTGTCTCTTCACTCTCAGAAAAAAAGGTACAAAATCTGTCATTTGAGTGGTACACCTGTGTATCTTACATACCCCTAAAAGGTCCATATAAATACCTTAAAGGTACATATTAGTATCTAAATGGTACATATTTGTACCTTTGAAAAGGTACCGCCACAGTGACAGCTTGTGTACCTTTTTTCTGAGAGTGTTTAAGTAGATTAGTAATATATGAGTACATTTATGGCCCTGTTCATTTTTTAAAGAGAGAGATATCATAACAGCAGTAGCAGTAAGAAGTAAAAGTACAGTTACATGTGTTCACCCACTTCAATTGAGAATCTTGCCCGCATACACACTTAGACACACACAATTACACAACTGCACACAACTCTAGCTCTCTAAGTGATCACACTGTAGAACAGACTGAAACAACACAGGAAAAAGAATAGGAAAGTATCCTAGAACAGTATCCCACGAGAAACCAAGCACAGTGTGTGTGTGTATGTGAGATCTCTCCTTTCTGATGCCTTTGAGGTGTAAAAAATAGATTTGCTCCCTGGTGGAATGACCCCCGTGGTCCTTCAAGATTTCTCTGCTGGTCTCTCTGAGGGTGTTCTTGTAGCTCTTACTGAACACAAAAACACACACACACACACACACACACACACACTTCATTTCACTTATACTGATTATGAGTTTTCAGCACCTTAATATGAATCTTTAAAATACTGCATTTGGATTGACTCCAGATACAATTTACTGAAGCAATAAAAACCCATTTTTTCTTCTCCTACAAGAATTTAACATCACTGTGCACTGCTTAAACTGCCGTACTCCCAGTACATAGTACAGTGTGCATGTGTGAGTGAGTAAAAAATAGAAGACTACAATCATTATTCTCTGATAAAACAGCACAGGCTATAATGATTTTAATCATTATAGCGATTGATTTAAAGCTTGTTACAGTGCCAGATCATTCAAGCCAATGAAAAGAGAGTCTGACTAATGGTTAGGAGTTCTCAAATTGACACTAAAAGCGCAAGCCCTGGAATATTTCATGAAGTCTAAAAGTCAGTAGTAATTATAAACGGAGACAAATCTTGCACTCTCTCACACATACACAATTATAGTTGCTGGGTTCATTTTCTTTTGTCTGGAGATGAATCTAAAGTCTTTGAGTTCAAAAAAAAAAAAAAAAAAAAAAATAGCATTGTTAGTCCAGGTTTCTAGTGTGATTTAGTTTTACTTAATTATTGACCACCAATAGACAGGCTATTATTACTAATGTACCGTCAAGCTTCTACACGTAAAATAATTTCATGTATTGAAAATTTAGTCAATGAAATTTTTTTCAAATAATTTAAAAAGCTCAATAGGGTGGGTCATGTTGCTGAATATGTTAGGGATATGAATCACTTCTTCTGGTTCTGATTTAGATATCTCTTAACGATTCAAGTTTCTTAACGATTCCTTTAACTTCAATAACTTCAAATAAGAAAAGTACTTTTGCATTAATTCCCCTCAGCACTCTGTTGCTAAATGATGATGTAATTTCAGATTTAACCATTAAAATAAAGTTAAAACAATTCTGGCAAGAGCTTTATTTAGACAGCTTTTTTAATGAGACAAAAATGCAATTCAATAATTGGTCCTAACTATATATTGTGTCATTAAAGGGTTTAAAAATTTGAGAAGTTTTAAAATACAGTTTAAAAGATGGCTTTAAAAAATGGTGAATATAGATATGATATAGTATGTGAATTTTTTTTTTTTTTACCTAATTTGGTAATTTTTGCTAGTATTGGATAGGGATGATGCCTCGTCAATGACCATAATGGAAATAAGCCATATGCTTTATTGTGTTTATTTTATCCTCAACAGTTTTTAAATGGTATGGAATATTTGTGTGTTTCTTGTACAGTTTTTTAAACTTGTCAAATAAAATAAAATCAAAATCAAAATCAAATCACATCATATTAAATAAATACTACGAAAATGACATACAACAACAACAGCAACAAACAACATTATTATTATTATTGGTTTTATTTTATTATTTATTTTACTTTTGTTAATATTAATTATTATATTAATATTATTTAACATTGATTTATCTGTTTTATAAATTACCACTTATTAGAAAAAAAAAAAAAAAGACTTTTAGCAATAAATATGTGTTGTCTATTTTCTAATAACTTACATCAGACTACAAGTTCACATCCTAGGGGAAAAAAAAAAAAAAACAGAAAAATTATCAAAGTATTTTGGTGTGGCAACCATCTCTCTTCCTATTCCTTCAATCTGTCTGCTGTCTTCCCCCAAAGAGTCCCATGTCTCATCTTAAGGCTGGAGTCGGACCAGCATTCAAGAGCCATTAATGGAAACTAAAACTATGAATATCCTTCAAACCCTTCAGAATTATAAAAACAGCAAACAACAAAACTCCAGTGAGTTTTTTTTTTTTTTTTTTTTTTTTTTGTGAGAACACCGGGTTCCTTCCTGTTCTAATATGTACACATTTACTCACTTACGCTATACAAAACCATAAAATGCTCAGCTCTGACAAAAAGACCCACATCAGTGGTTAAGGCGAGCTTTGATTTGAATAAAAAGAAAGAAAGATAGCTGGAAAAGTCCCGGCCTGTAAAAACAGGGGTTTGTGATTGATAATGTTTTGGGTCTAAAGGTGCAGGATCAGCAGTACTGGCCTGGGAACAGTAATTTTCATTAGTGTAGGACAGAAACGACAATAGAAGAGTATACACACTCTCATAAGCTCACACACACTCACAGCAGCAGCAGTAGGACTCGCTTCCACATGTGACGTGAAACATTTTAGAGTGGCGCACGCCAAAAGGACATACCCAGCTTGAACTGCACACAAAATGACACAAACAGTGAGGATACCATCAACATGACACGCAGACTACACACACTTGACACATGGATGAGATAAGAGTGTCATTAGCTGGAGATTATGTGAGCGGCATACTGCAGGTGGTAAATAATGAGGGCTTTTTCAGCGTTATGGATGCTGAAATGACAAATAATACCACAGGCCAGTCTGTATCTCACACGGCTTCTGCTCAAGAGTACAGCAGATATAATAGTGTGGTACCAAAAGATGACAAACCCAAAATCCACAGGAAGAGCGTAAAACAAGAGAGGGACTAACACTAATGGAGTCTTAATGAATAAGCTTTCAGAAGAGCAAGGTTTTTTGTTGTTGTTGTTGTTGTTTTTTTTTTTTATAATAGACACTAATAAACACACAGACTAGTGTTTCTCATGGAAGAGATCTTTTCAAAAGCATCCTCTGCTCTAATAAGACTAAAACTATAATGGCATAAAAAAGAAAAAAGATCATAAAAAAACCTGCAATGTTCCAAAACATTTTTTTGTAATTCTTACTACTATTATTATTCATTATAATATTTTTATATATTTCATTCGAGTATATGCCTAATATCTCCCATCATGTAAAGATGCTCATAAACACTCAAAATGTCCTTCTGTTCAAGTTCGATCCCTTTCAAACACCAGCTGAGCTAACTGGGCCTTTCATTTGTGAATCATTGAGCATCTATGGTCTGTAACATTTCAAATAGTATAGTATAGAGACAATTCTCACAGGCCTCAGTAGAAGACACAGAAAAAAGTGATTTAGCTCCTTTCCACCAAATGTGCAGAAACATTTGCAGAATAATTGTATTTTTACATTATTTGATGTATTGCCTGATTTTGAATTATATTTAAAAATGTTAATATTCTTCATAGTAAATTTTTAATATTGTTTATATAAATTAATTCTATTAATTAAAGTAATAAATAGAATACTAATTATAATCTTACACGAATAAATGTAATACATAATTATAATCATACCACATCCTTTCACATAATTTTCAAAGTACCTTTGAAAAGGTATGTGGTAATTAGTACCATGGAATATTTATATATAGTCTGACACCAGGGTACCACCACCATATTTTTGGCAAGGGACAGCACATCATGAGAGAGGCAGATGCCTAGCTCTTAGCACTATTAGAGAGCAATAGTGACCTTTAAATTTTGGATGAAATATGTTTTGGCTTTCCAGTAACACTATGTAACTCTCAGCATGTTATGCAGTATAAAAGAACAAAATGAACTTAACAGCCATCTGCACTACAGGATCTGTGGTATACTGTGGCCATTCCTAATGAAAGTAGCAATACTGTGTGTGTGTGTGTGTGTGTGTGTGTGTGTGTGTTTGACCATGAAGTTGTAATGAAAGCATCATGCTTGACTCTTTTCTGCCGGCTCTTCCCATCACAGCATTTTTTCCAGTCTCAAAGGGGGCAGAGGAAGGAACACACACATAAAGGAGCCATTCCTCAAGGTAAGAAGAAAATCTACATACTAAAACAACACTTACATTTTTTTATGTATTTACCAGCACCACACACACACACACACACACACACACACACACACACACACACACACCCACACACACACACCCACCCTGAACAAGTGCAAGGTGGCATATGGAGAGCCTGTAACATCAGGAAGCTGTAGCAAAGCCATGTTAAACTCATGACTCGCATGCTGAACACATACAAAGACATCCACCGTCTAGAACAGATACATTAGAGAGCCTGTGTTTGCTTGGGAACATCCCTGCTACATGATTTAAAGTTTTAACTTCTGTCCAAGATGACATATTACCCACGTCCAGCCGAGGAGAAAAAACTGCACCCAGGACAGCACTGAGGAAAAAAAATCTTGTTTTCCCTCATGTTGGAATGTCCCGCCAGAACTGTACCACTAGGAAATGTTGACTTTATTCCTCTGTTTTTGCAATTCTTTGTGCAAGTTCCTTTTTCATTCAAGATTGGAAGGAGAGTGCTGGAAAACCCTTATGCCAGAGGACTCCACAGAGAAGACACAGCTGTCTTCAGGTTGGCTACTTTTACATGCACATGTATCACCTATGACACTAAGAGATTTCCCTTAGATACATTACAAGCTGAAGTCATACAATATTTGCTGCTTTCCAAACAATTACAGACTCCCATTGTAAATCAAAGTACAATGTTTAAGCATCCTCAAAACAAGATCAATTTACCTCAAAAGCTACATTTTCAAGCTATTCAGAGTAAAGCATAATCTCTGTGCCACTTGTGGCAACAACTGGAATTGGAAAAATAATGACTGTTTTCAAACTGGTTTCTTGAAACATGAAGACTGAAATGTCTGACATTAGTTGACCAAACAACTAGCCCCGCCCCTGCACTTACGGTTGTTTTAAGAACTGTGCATGGAAAAGCAATGAGTCTTCACAGCCATAATATAATAATAAAAACTGAACATAGGCTGTACAACTTTGATGGTACCATGGTATGGTGTTGGTACTGTAATGTAAACCATGGTACTCAATGATTGATGGTACTTGCATGGTATTTCCAAAAATATCATAGTATCATGGTTTTTAGAAAGTAAGCTCTGGAAATCACCACTGACAACCACAACAGTCAATGTTTTTCAGCCTTTGGTCAAAAACAGGCATTCTATCATTCACTGTCTCTTTCTCTCAAGCAAGTTTGTTTATGAGGGACTGACGGCAAACAGGCATCACGCAGTTAATGCATTAGACTGAGGACATATGCCTGCATAATGAACACAACTTTTTCACCAGGCCACTGACAGCATGCAAGAGACTCACCCCACCCTCACATTCCACATAAATAATGCCATCTAGTTCCTTCTACATGATAAACAGTGTGGGAGAGCCATCAGATGAACGTACAACAAATGCAGGATTTGAAAAATGTGCCATATTTCACATCCCACTTCATCAAAGCTTAATAAACATCAAGATGTGAATTTTTTAGAGAGTCTTCCTTTTACTTCACAGGATTCTTTAGAGTAAAATTAACTTTTAATAAAACTTGATACAAACGACTTGATACAAATTTCCAAATTTTTTGGAAAATTTTACCCAAAGTCCCAACATGAATTTTTCTTCCAAAAAGGAAGTTTAGCAGAATGTTTAAGCTGCTCTTTTCCTTGAAATGAAAGTGAATTGTCTCCACAGTTTCCACAATTATATTAAGCAGCAAATCTGTTTTCATCATGGATAATAATAGCAATGTTTCTTGAGCAGCAAATCAGCATATTTGAAAGATTTCTGAAGGATCATGTGACACTGAAGACTGTAGTAATAATGCTGACAATTCAGCTTTACAATAACCAGAAATAAATTACATTTTAAAATGTATTAAAATAATAATAGTAATATTTAAAAAAGAATGGTAGTGTATTAAGTTTTCTGAAGCCATATAGTAACTTTGTGTGACAAACAGAGCAAAATTTAAGTTGCTGGAGAAATTTGCTGGAGGAAAAAAAAAACAAAAAAAAAAAAAAAAAAAACACTGATTTGACAGAAGAACAGCAAATCTGTTCTCCACAAAATATTTTTTTAAACATAAATATGAAGATGTGGTTACAGAATTTTCGTGTTTGAGTGAACTAAACAGCACATAAACCAATATGTCAATTGAGTGAATTCTGCTAAATAAATCGGCTCATTCCAAACAAGCACAGATTGTACACAGGTGCAAGACTTTGCCCGAGGAAGCCACAAAGAAGCAGATGCCACTGAGCATGAGAGAGAGATTTGGAGATTTTCTGACTTCACCATCTTTGCAGAAAACTGTTCATTTTAAGCTGCCCAGGTTGTAGGCTGTGCTTAATGACGAGAGTTATCTCCAATGAGCACATGGTGCTCGGATACGGCTTAAACACACAGCTGAACACTGAATGTTGATGATTGCAAATCGAAGGGTAATGCCAAAGCTTAACAGCTAATTTATTAGAAGACACACACTTACATTCACATAAAATATGCTCTTGAATAGTCTAAAACTTTCATTAAACCAATGCCATCTTGACCACGATTCTAGACTGCAGAACCATACAAGCCTGGGTCCACAGCAGGTCCCGTGAAGCTGATCTTCAGGTCTGAATGCTAAATCAGGTCTGTTCCAACCTCTGTGTCATCAAACATCTGCTGTTGAATAAACATTGTTTACCTGTGTAATCGATGAGGGAGTATTGAGAATCCAGAGAGGGTCTTGCAGCCAGTGAGTACCAAAGTACACCCTAGCAATTCAATGAGAGAGCAGCAAATCAGATGACACTCTTGGGTCTGCAGTTACAAAGGTAACCTTCACTCACCTGGAGTTGAGAAAAGACTTTACAATGACACACAAATGAACAGAAGTCTCAACAGACTGTTAATGTAGCTTATCTGCTAGAGTGTGCCACTAGCAATGCTAATGTCTTGGGTTTGACTGAAATAGAACAATAGACAGACAATAGCAAATCAACCAAGAAGCTCTATGACACTATGAAAGCTATCTGTTAGTATTCCCATTTATCTCAATTTTTTTTCATGGGCACTCAGTTATGGACACAGTTGTTTTTGAAGCATAAATGCCATGCGAGTAATCGTTGAGCCGTAGGGAAATGATGTCATGATGCTAATTGGCTGATATCTCCACACAGAAGTATACAGATGCAAGCCCTTCACTATCAATGGTCCTTAGCTATGATGTTAAAGGCAGTAGGCAGAAAAAAATACAAAAGTTAATTTAGAGACGCCTCATAACAACAACAATAATACTAATACTACTACTACTAATAAAAATAATAATGATAATTTATTCCAAATGTATTGCTACCTTTAAATAGTCATTAATACATTAATAGAGATGATTTTTGCCATTTCACACCATTACATCACATAAGATGATTGAGAATAAAAAATATGGAGCATGGAGTCATTTCAGTGCAGTTACACTCTTTGTCTACTTTGCACATTTTTAAAAGTTAGAGATATTAAATATGAGTGTTTGGCCATTAAAAATGTTAAACTGAAAAGCTCAGCATGTTTTGTTGTTTACTGATGACAGTTTGCCTTGACCAGACACACCAACACACACACATGCACATAAACCAAGACAATGAACATCACCATGCACAGCTTGCTCCTTAAACTCAAGTTTTATGCACCATCTTTCAGTTTGTGACAAAAACAGATCAGTACTTATATTAGAGGACACACATGCAAGAATTTCAGCCTGCAGATGCTCTGAAGTGACAAGAATACACATACACACACAGGTAGGTGTAGGGGTGAGCTTTAGGGATAGGAATGCATAAGATCTGAAAAAGGCAGCATTCATTTATGATTTAGATAAATATACACTGAATGTTTAATTTTATACTGCCTGTACTATAATACATTTAGGTGCAAATAGTATCAGCAAATATTTGCACTATGAATAAAAAGCATCTAACGTTATTTGCATTTAGTGCAAATAACGTCTAACTCTTTACAGTTAATGCAATGAAAATACTTTGGTAACACTTTACTTGTGTATAATGCATATATAAACTGTAACGGTATGTACATAAAGGTATTCATAATGTATGTTTTAATGCATTATATCTTTTCATAAACAATTGTAACCAAAGTTAAAATACATTATATGCTTTACATCTGAAATTGTTTGTTTGTCATGTGTTTCAATGCATTATACATTCTAAAGGTGTGTTCAATGATAAGTATTATTATAACTGTGGTTATAATAATTCATAAGTTTATACAATGCATTATAAGGTGCATTACAGGGCATAATCAATGCATTAAAATACTAATATATATTTATGTATATAGGTGAGGTGCTACTAATACTTTTTTCTTGCTATTTATATTTAGTGTACATAGCATCAAACGCTAATTGCACTTAGTGCAATTAGCCTTGGGCAATATCTGTTTCAATTGTTTATTTAAATATTAAATTATTTTGTGAAAAGGAAGAGGACTGAATTATGCTTTTCATATGGGCACTTTGTAAAATGCACTGTGTAAAATTATTACAGAGCTTACATTGATCAAAAGTTACAATTATCACTGCTTTCTCCTACTTTTCGGTGTAAAGAAATTGAAAGTAAACAGAAAGTCTACACAGATTTTGTACTGTTCATCCATTTGCGGAGACTGTTTAAATGTTCAAGTTGGTTAGTCGGCTTATTCTTGTCTAAGTGAGCAGTTCTTGGCCAGAACAAACTACAGTATGCACCAGACTTCATGCCAGTAGTCAAAGGTGTTGTTTGAGAAGCTACATCCGAGGAAGCAACTGATTCAAAGTTACACAGAGACACTTTTAGACAAACTGAAAGCTCTATTACTGTAAAAACCCAATCAACCGCAATGAAATTATAATTACCATCAGACACATTTGTCGACATAATGCATCAAAAATGTTCCCAAATGTGTAGTGTATCTTCATCTTAATTAAATATTAATCCATTAAAACATTTCAGATTATAGGAATGTGCAGCAAAAAGCAGGAACGCGTCACCAGAAAAGACATCAACCTCGTGAACATGTCTCTATTGATGACCAAGAACAAGTGTCTTCATTCCATGTTAATGCCAGCTAATTGCCTAGTCGATCACAAGAAGAACGCAACCATATTTCCATCGCTAATGCATTAGCCACTAGCAAACTGATTTTCAAGCCGGCCACCATGATTGTTTTGCTAAAAGGGCCTCTAATGTTTGTGCGTGTGCCCTGCAATAATCTTTGTCCCAGAGCAGTGCACTGGTGCCATAGCGTTGGCTAGGACGTTCGTGTTAGCGAGCAGCGGGTTTGCGCTGTTGTGTGCAAATCACACCTCGAGGCCAATGAAAGAATTACAAAGGTTAACAGTCCCCCGAGGGGAGGGGAAGGGAAAAGAGAGCAAACAGGGCAGAGGTGAAGAACAACCAAAGAGGCAGAATGATAAGAAAAATGAGCGAAAAAAAAACAGGGACCTAAAAACGTGCCGACGCGCTCTGGCACGTAACTCACAAACACATGCGCATAGCAAGAGCTGTGCAAATAAAGTGAAATCTAAAACAATTACACAAGAGCACATGGGCCTGCACACAAACTGACAGAAATATGAATGCGAAAAGAAATCCGTGCCACTTTAATCCTTTAATAGGTCTACTCAGTAAAACGCACACACGCACAATTACCGAAGAAACAAACAGATCCACAAAAACGCTCCAAATTGCTGCCACAAACAAAGCCCTTATCATGCGTGTTTAAAAAGCTCTTAAAGCATCCTCATTTCTTTCGCTCCCTCGCAGACTCATTAGTTGGATAACAGCAGAATCGCGGCTCCCCTAGTCGGCCCTCTATCCTCGTTAGCGCCTGCTGGCCACTTTCCCCTGTGTGTTCGCAGAGCGCTCTGCTAAGTGAAGGGAGAAAAAGCAAAAGTGGCATACAACAAATTATTTGACCCCTCGGGCCGCCCTCTAGTTCAAACGCAACATTTTTAGGAGCACCGGCGTCACCCCACCCCCCGCCTCGCACCCCGCTCACGCTGCACCCTGCCTGGGCATCAGGTCTGATCTCTCTCCTGCCTGGCTCCTGGAGCATTATTAAGTGAGAAGGCTGTGGCTGATTGTAGCCCGTGGCACAAAACCTGCTCTAACGTCTATACACACGCGGCGAATGGCCTACTTCTCCTCCATCGAGTTCTGTAGCACAAATGCATGCTCGCATACATAGAGCAAATAACATTTTGTGCCAACCTCATGTCACCTTGCTTTTAATGTGACCTAACACTGGCAAAAGAAAGAGAGAACTGAGTGGAAGATGCCGGAGGGCTGAAAAAATTCACCATTTAATGTTTAAAGTGTGTGTGTGTTTGGCTGGGTTTATTTAGAGACACAAATTTTGACAAGTTTGTTCCAGGCTGAAGAAAACAGGTCAGCCAGATTATAGGGGGTCAAACTAGTCAACCAGATGTTTTTAACCAGGTCAACCCAGATTAGTCAAGAGTCTACCAGCTCTAAGCAAGATTAGCAACCAGCTTTGGTCAACAAACGATTGGTTTCATGATTAAAATCATGTTAAAGTGACTACCATCAAAGCTGGAATTAAAACACAGCATGAATAAATGATGGCAAATGTATATCGACATCTTACTGAATCTGAACCTTTTGATTTTGAATCAATGAACCAAAAAGACTTGTTCATTAATTAATTTAATGAGCTTTTTTGTAGGTTACTTCATTGACTAGGTTGCGACCATGGAGTCATCATATAAATCATAAATATCTCATTGTATTATAGTAGATGTTTTTATTTATTTATTTATTTATTTATTTAATTTTTTTTAAGGCTAAAAACAGTTAATAGTTAATAGTTTTATATTTTTCCCTGCCTACTGCCTTTAATGTTATATCTCAGGATAATGTCTTACTAAGCAACTTTAATAGTGCTTGCTGTTAACTGCTGGGTATTTCACTTACCAGGCTGAAGAATAAGGACAACGATAGGCTAAATAAATTAATTGCCTAAAAGTAATGCTTTTATACACTTTTAGTGCAATTATTGTTCTTAAACAGCAAGTTTAACAAGTTTTTTCGTGGAGCACAAATATATTTTGAATAAAGAAATGATATCACTGGAAATTAAGTGTCCCCAACTAAGCAAGCCAGAGGTGACAGTGGCAAGGAACCAAAAATCTATCGGTGACAGAAATGGAGAGAAAAACCTTGGGAAAAACCAGGCTCAGCCGGGGGGCCAGTTCTCCTCTGTAATTTTCTTTATTCACTTTCATTATTGAAAAGAAGGTCCAAGATATTCTTCAAAAACCCTTTTGTGTTCCATAGAAGAAGAAAAAAAATGAGGTTTGAAAGACCAAATTTTAATATTTGGATGAGAAGGCTACAGTACAACTGATTTTGTGATCAGAAACACGCACCAATAGCACAGGTCGTCCTCTATCTGAATTATCATTCTACGTACACACACTTAGCTCTCATTCTCTTTGTTCATGTTTCTTCTCTCTTTTGAAAGCTCTAACCCATTCCCGGAGCACATAAAAGCCATCTTTAATTAGACCACAGCACCTCTGAATATTCTATTTTTCTTTTCTTCTCTTGTGTATTACACGGAAAAGGCACTCTTAGCACTTCATTAACCGTATGGAACATGTTATTGTACATCATTAGCGAAGCAGGGTGAGCAATTCTTCACACAAGACACACAACCAGATGTGATCTGTTAAGCTGAACAACAATGAGCAGTTAAACCATTTATAAGTTAAACTGATCGAAAGGTTTTTATTCCACAAGAATGGGCCCTTGTCTGTGCTTGATAGAGCTTTTAGGATTCTGTACGTCTGGAGAACAAAAAAAGAAAACTCATCACCCAAAAAATGTGTTTTGAAAGAAATGCCGATTTTTTGGTCTCGATCTCTCATTTCTGCCACTGAAACCATCTTTACCTTCCCTCAATAACGGTGCCCGCATCTCCCCTCGACCATCCTCAATAACCTCAATTTCCCACTATTACTCTGTCAAAAGCTCCCGGAGGATGACAGCGGAGAACAGTGGAGCCGAGAGCATGGGAGCAGGTGTCACTGCATCTCAGGTCACAGATTTCTCATGTCAAAATGACCCACAGTGCAGGCTAGCTCTGTGACAAGAAACAAAAGAGCTCTGACACGAGACGAAGAAAGACAGGGGGAGAAAGAGTGTGAGAGAGAGGCTGAAATGAGAGAGGAAGCTATCATATGACCGAGTAGGGTGGTTAATTTGCTCTAACAAAACGTAGAGGCCTATTGGGGCTCAGACAACCCTAGTTAAGGGAAGAAAGGAAAACTTTGTCTGCGTGATCAGCTGAAAACAATGCCGTCTTTGTGCGCTCGGATAGGAGCTTTTAAACGCAGCTGAAGAGCGTGCAGGCAGAAGAAATAGCGATGAGATGAGATGAAAGGAAATTATTAACATCCAGAGGCGGGGAGGAAAGCAGCAGTGTGCCGTGAACGCAAAGAACGCAGCGGTATGTTGTCATAGAGATCTTTTACACACATTATTCAAACGGCGCTGAGAGTGGTAATGAAAATAAACTGTACTTAAAATATCTTGCTAATTAACGTATGTATCAATCTTTTCTCACTCTCTCTTTTTATTGGGTTTAATTTTTATTTAAGGGCATGAAACAACAGACAACATGCATACTATGCGGTACATTTTCATGTCCCCATTAAATACAGTATGTTTTAAAAGTTTTCTTGTAAAGCAATTTCACATTAAGGAAATTCTTTTATCCATCGATAATTGATTTAAGTGGTGACAAGTGGGTGATACATACTAGAACTATTTGGCTATTAACATTAACCAGACAGCGTGGCCTAAGTGTGGAAGCTCATTTCCCAATCAGAATACATGTAGTTGTGACTTTTATTCTAACAATATGCAATTTTTTTCTCACATTTCTGAGAAGAAAAGTCAGAATTGGGAAATATAAACTTGCAATTGTGAGAAAAAAAAAGTCAGAATTGTGAGATAAAAAGTCAGAATTTCTGTCAGTTTATATCTAACATTTCTGACTTTTTTCTCATAATTGCTAGAAAAGAAGTCTGAATTAAAAGATTAAAAGTAGCAATTATCATCTTTCCTTGGCGGGAAACAAAAAGACAGAACTGCATGATGTAAAAAAAAAAAAAAAAAAAAAAAAAAAATTCTGAGGTTCTAACTTGCATTTCTAACTTTTTTTTTTTTTCTCAGAACTGTGAGAAAAATGTCTGGATTGTGAGATAAAAAGTTGCACTCACCTTTCTTATGTATTTATTTATTTATTTTTGTCCCATGGCAGAAACGGGCTTCCATACCCAAGTGATGTCAGCGGAAAAAGAGAGTAATTTTAGAGGGCTTTTTTTTTCCTTTTTTTCCTTTTTTTTTTTTACATAACATGCACTTCTGAGACTGAGATTCACAATAACGCTGTGATGAATTGTGTTACATTTGTTTGTTAATCCTGTTTGATAAATTTTCAGAGCAATGGCTAAATTAAGTTGTTAATGTCACACCACTGTGTAACTAATCAAGCCTGAGCTTGACCAGTAAATATTTCTGAATGTCTAGTGTAACATAATTTATTTAAAAGATGCTAAATGATAGAAATGACCCATATAATAATAATAATAATAATAATAATAAGGGTGGATAATGTTTTTAAACAAATACAAACTCAGGGGGAAATATCAATGCACGACAAAGAAACTCTATTGAGAAGTTCTTATCTGTAAATTAGATGTACTTTAATGATTATGTTGATAGGGAAAATAAAGATAAAAAATCTGTTGTTTATCAAATGTGAATGGTATAACTCATTAAAACAATAGAAAATAAATGCTCTGCATATCAGCCTGATCTCCCGAGAATCAAATTTAGAGATTGCAATGAGTGTGAACTGTGTGCTTTATAATAATGAAAGCCTCATGGAACTCATCAAAGGATTTATTCTGAAAACACACAGTGGCACACACACACACACGCGTGCACACGCACACACACACACACACACACACGCACAGTGGTTTTTAATTACTCCTAGTCACTGGAATTGGGATCAGTGTCTAAACTAATCTTCATGCATGTCTGGTTCAGGATGTAATATCTTTAATAGAGCAGTATGAATACTGTTACACTGTCTCCCACTGCTGAAATGCTTATAATTCAAATGAGACTGCTGGAGTTGTTATATTTAATTTAATCTACCAGCCTAAAAAATTATCTGCAATCAGAAGCAGATTGCGGTGATTAAAATGAAATATGGTTTTAAATGTGCATTCATTTTAATGTGACAATGTGTTGTGTCAGAGATTTGCAGTCAATCCGATGACTAACGGATTCATTTTTAGTAAAATAACACAAAACTTTAATTACTGCCCTAGCAAAGGTAGAACTGACTTATAAAATATAAAAATCATAGATTTATATATTTATAAAAGTGTTAGAGCAAAATCGCTAATCACTATGGGATCAAGGTTAATACCTTCAAGCACAGCATGCTTGAGCTGACAAAAAAGGAAAAATTTTATTACAAAAGTAGAAGTGACAGATTTTAAATGATGAAAGCAACCTGGATGAAAGTATTAAAAGTTTTAAAAGTTAATCATTACTTCAAGTGAGATCATATCAGCTCATACTTTTCAACACAATATGGTTAAAACACGAAAAAAAATAATCTATAGTTTAACAGACATGAAACATTCAAACCATTAAACTGTCTATTATTTTATGTGGTATGACCAGTTTTGCCACACACACACACACACACACACACACACACACACACACACACACACACACACGCACACACACACACACACACACACACACACACCTATAAACCATACTAAATAAATAAATATAAACTTTGTATATATATATATATATATATATATATATATATATATATATATATATATATATATATATATATATATATATATATATATATATATATATATATGTTACAAAGTTTACATTTTCATGGATCCAATACAACAGTAATGGACACATTTGCATATCTCCCAAATTTTTTTGCATTCCCCCAAGAAACTTTGTGTTCACTTGCAAAATGCTTATGAGCAAACACACAACTAGTGATGGAAATAATATAATTTTTTTTTAAATTTTCTATGTCTTTGCAATAAAAATATTTCTTGAAGGAAACACAAATGTTTCAAGAGTGAACGCAAAAGTATTGAAATATAGGGGCTACTTATTCTCAAAATGAGAGGTGTCACACTTTTGATGCCAAAAGACACACACACACACACACAGGTTTCCATGCTTTGTGGGACTTCCTATAGATGCAGTGATTTTCATACTGTACGAACTGTATTTTCTACCCCTAAACCTACCCCTCACACAAAACATTCTGCATTTTTAAATTTTCAAAAAACTCAAACAAATATCATTTCTAAACTGTTTTTCTCACAGGGACCCAAAAATTCACAAATTATATACAGAGAGGCTGATTATATATATAATTATGGGTAAAGGTCAGAATCCAATATTAATACAAAAAGTATCTGGACACTTTCTGGTTGTTTACTGATCATGTCTGTTGTTAATGTGATGAATTACATCTGTGGTTCCTCTGGTAGGACACCTGTGTGAACTGACCTTGGTTAAAAGTCACATTTTAAAAATGGCACAGAGACGTTCTCTGGTGTCTATGTTTGGATCCTACACCAACCAACCGATGATTCCCATGTGAAAAAAAAATAAAATAAACATAAAGACAGTGAGCTCTCTGTGTCAGAGGAGGCATATGGTAGACGTTGGAGTGTCATATGACAAAAAGAGGGGGCCTTTTGCCAACACAAGCTCAAACACACTCACATCTCATGACCGCTTTGCCTTTCCTGACTAAACTAGTAAACAGTGTGCTCTTTCTTCACCCGTTCAAATTCTAGTAAAACTTGTGACTAATTTGTCTTGTACATATGCAGACATCATGCATTCTTCACCCCTGGGGACTAGAGAGAAATGAGATTATTTCTGCACCCTGTACACAGAGAAAGGTCTTTGTAATGAAAGCTGCACATAACTTATAATACTTGATGTGGATCATCAATCAGACTGTAGTCTGTGAAAGGTCTCCTCCACACTGATCCATATATCATAGAACGTTTACTTTTCTTGTAAAGAATTTAACAAACAACTCTTGTCTCATGCATATTTAAATCTCCTTACTTTTTTGATCAGGTGCCGAAAAGTTTCGTAAAAGAAAAGTGTTAAAGAAAAAGCATGCTTAACTATTTCATTCAAAGCGTTAAATAAGGACAAAGGAACAGATGCTAATTTCAGAGGATACGGTCTGCTTTAACTCGACTCATCATGTTTTAGCTCATATTTAAATAGGCGTAATTCTGAAAGAGCATTGATGGTTTCCATTTAACTTTTATACAGCAGTCCATTTTCCTTTACTGAGCGAGATGAAACACTTAAATGCTCTTTAAGGAGTTCATTTATCATGCCGTCCATTGAAATTGAGAGGCTGATTTCTGCAGGTGCGTAACAATGTGTTTAGCATCACAAAAGCTGCAGTAATGCAATAGATCAGCACTCTGCATAACTATGGCTGCTGTACGACCAACAAAATCAACTTTGCAGCATGTAGTTCATGATGATATAGAGTGATAACCAAAATGAGAAAGGGAGAAATGGAGAAAGTTTGAAAGAGAGGTGTAAAATGCTATTTTACAAAACAAATTATTGCATTATTTTGAGTTTCACGCAATTAAATATTTTAAAATATTTAACATATTATATTCATAAATAAAATTTAATATGTATACACTACTAAAGCTTGAAATAATTATTTTTTTTCATGTTCAGCAGACATTACTCCTGTCTTCAGAAATCATTCTAATATACTGATTCAGAAAATCCAGAAAAAAAAAAAACATGGTTTCCACAACATTTAAACTGATAATAATAAGAACCATTGTGAATAACTGAGCACTAATAAGAATTAATAATAACTGAGCACCAAATCAGCATAGCAGAATGATTTCTGAAGGAATAACATTTTTAAGGAATAACAATTTGACATTGAAGACTGGAGTAATGGCTGCTGAAAATTCAGCTTTGCCTTCACAGAAATAAATTACATTTTAAAATATGGTAAAATATTGTACAAATATTATGTAAATATGTAAAATATTTCAGTATTTCAAACAATATTATTTTCTGTATTTTTGATCAAATAAATGCAGCCTTGGTGACCAGTATACACATATAAACATCTCTGGGCCATATGGGCTCTTCAAATACATGTATATATATATATATATATATATATACATATATTAGGGGTGGAACGATACATGTATTCGTACCGAACCGTCATGGTATGGACATCTTGGCTCGGAGGCCTTACAACGAATACAGGCAATTCACCCCCAATCCAGAAGGGGGCATCCACAGTAATGCAACGCTGTTTGATAACCACCAGCAGAAGAACAGCGAATGCCATGAGTTCCGCATTTGAAAACAAAGCCCCCAGACAGTGACTTTGTGCTGATTCTGAATGTGTCTCTCACATAGACTGACAAAGGAGTGTATTTTAAAGACTTCGCACTCAACTGTTTGTGAAATGGAGCTTTGAGCTCGTGTATCCTACCTCTCTCATTCGGCACAAATCCAAATATTCCATAATATTTCCATATTTGCGATGTAACGTATCTGAATGCTAAACTATTATTTATTATGTAAATGATAGGATTTGTACTTCAGTTGCGTTTCAACGGTGACACAGAGGCGGGCGCGCTGATGTTTGGTTCACTGTATTTTATTTTGATAAAGTACCAACTGTGCTGTCAATTTAGCAATGCTGGAACTGATGTGTATTTTGTGTGTGTGTGTGTGTGTGCGCGCGTCGGCGCGATCACTTCAACTGTTTCCTTATACCAGCAGAATCAACTTTAAACACTTATTGTCTTATTAATAATGCATCACTGTAAAGGTCTGCTTTTATTTGTGTGCACTCACAATGAAAAAAAAAACGTGCTTTTGTAAAATAAGGAAAACAAATAGAATGTCACTTTCTGCCATTTGAGTTTCCTTTCTGTGAACAAATTAAGCGTCACAAAAATTAACTAAAAAACTCAGCATATATAGGCTACGTTTCATGTCGCACTGTTTTTTTCCCTTGTTTATCTAAACTAAATCAAATATATTTCAAGAATTTATTCCTTGTATGTATATATGTACTGCAGATTTTATAATAATATTTAGTATTTCCACATCTAGGTGGAAAAAAATAGTAATTTGTACTTCTGTCTGTTCAAAATAAATGAAAAGACACCGATATATATGTGTGTGTATATATATATATATATATATATATATATATATATATATATATATATATATATATATATTACTGAATAAACATGTTAAACTGGCTATCGTTAAGAAAAAAAAAAACGAGCAGGTTTGGTCTAGGCGGCGAATGAAGCCTTCTCTCTGATTCCCACCGCTGCCTGCAGCCAAAGGCTCTCATCATAAAATACGAAGCTGACAGGAGGTGTTCTGGATTAAACCTGTTTAAACAGGAGACCGTGGAGAGCAGGCGTGTCTCTACTCGTGGGCCGCTTAGGTTCACGCTGTCTAGATTAGACCCTGAACAGAGCCCACTCGCACACATCAACACACACCGACATACACATAGACAGAGCTTAGCAAGCAATAAAGCATCCCACACCTGACATCATTTTAACCTGCCTGGTGCAAAGAGAGAGAGAGACAGGTAAACAGATTGAAGCGTTGTGAATGAGCGCAGGTTCATCAACAACAGGAGGAGCGGATGAGGCAAGCCTGGCTAATGTAAAAGGAAAACGAAAGCGCAAAACGAAACACTTCATCATGGTATGGAAAATAAGACTTGATGTGTGAGCATACCTTCCTTATGTAAGTGACAAGATACATATGTCTCACAAAACATATTAAATGGGTGCCAGCTGGGCCCTTCAAACACAATATGTATAAAAATGAATGTATAAATATGTACACAAATACTTATAAAAAACTTTAACAATAAATAGTTGATGCCAACTTTAACGTGTTAAAATATAATTTAAATACATATCGGCAAAATAAAATTGTTGTTGTTGTTGTTATCATTATTATTATCCATTTTAATAAATGCGAATTTGCATATTAGCTAAATCAAAATATCAATACATATTTTTTTCTCTTGCCTATTTTATTCATTCAGTAATTCATTCATTTTATTTTATTTTATTTTATTTTATTGCATAATGTATTGTTAAAAGACCTCATGTTTAAAGTTTTAAAATCATGCATAATTAAAAAAAAAAAAGATGTTTTTTTTTTTTTTTATTACTTTAAAAGAGGTAAAAAAAAAAAAAAAAAAAAAAAGATGGAATGTCAACTTCCAACCCCATCAGCAACTGCCCTGTTGCTTTTCTGGAGGCATAATTACATTCAAACATGTATTTATTTACCTCAAGATGATAAATGTGATTTATTACCATACAAAACATATTACATAACTGATCAAATGTCATACATTTAAATCATACAGTGATTTACTTTAATAATGACTATATTAAACTAAAAAAAAGGCACCTGTTTCATAGAATGACACATCTGCTGTTATGAGCTGGTGATGGAGTTTTTATAAAGATGGAAAATCTCCAAAACAGGTATAAATCTGTCCAGGAGTTGAGAACAGTAATGATTTTACCTTGAAGAGTAGCTTTCAGGATAGTTTGAAGAGGCCTTTACATAGAAACATTCCAACCTTGCACTAATGGGTTCTTCAGACTTTAGTCGGAGTAGATGAAAATAAGGCTGTTTAGGATAGAAGCATAGTCTGATCAATATTTTGTGCAGCTGTGCACCTGGATGACGACTGTGGAGCTGGCAATACACTGAAAATATGAATTTCCAAGAATATCCTGTGAAAAAAAAAAAAAAAGTTTTAATTTGGAAATGAACAAATGTTTTACTACAGACCTGACATCTGAATCAATGAATCACAAAGATTATTTATAAAAGCAGTAAATGATATCTGTGTAAGCTATTTAATATTCATGAACAAAACCTTGTTGTCATAGACCTTAGTCAGGGTACTAGACACCATATTGAATTTTACATGAATGACAATGAGGCTATGAGGGATAGTCTTTACAGTGCCATATACTGTATAGAGATCATAGATCACAGGTAATTTTCAAAACACATTTAAACTTATTTTTGTTTGCTGAAAGTGTTATAGAAAGATGTTATGTCAGCAGAACAATTGTTAAAAAAAGAAGGATCCATTGAACACTGGTCAAGAAAATATATAACCCCAATTTTATAATCTCTACACTGGCAACCTATTAAGTTCCGTATCGATTACAAAGTATTGCTGCTTAATTATAAGGCTGGAAATGGTTTAGCTATTATGTATTTAACAGATCTTTTATCACGCTACAGTCAATCATGCTCTTTAAGGTCACAAAACTTGGGACTTTTGGTTGTATCAAGGATATCAAAGTCCTTTTGATTTTCTCTTTGTACCTCGGGATGTCCAATACTGAGGTAACTAGAGATCATGCCAGCTCCAGATTGGATCCAGCCTCTTATGTACACTTCAGATGACCCCAACACCTGTGAAGAGATGATCATTTTTCCTTATATTGTAATCATCATGACCACTGTCACGTCCAAGGACTGTTCTGTGTGTGTTTTCTGTCTCCATGTGCTCCCCATGTTTTTTTTTTCTCCTGTGCTTATGCCCATGTTTGGTCTTCCTGTTCCTGTTCCCTGATTGTGTTCTATTTGATTCCAGGTGTCTCTTGTCTTTCCCTGATTGAGTTGTGAATTTAAGTAGTGTTCTGTTCCGAGTTCTTTGTCCGGTATTTGTCTTACCTGTGCTACGTGTGTGTCTCTCCTGGCCTCCCTGTGTGTTCCTTTCGATTTGGATGAATAAAGACTGTTATAGTTGTGAAACTCCTATGTCTCCTTGTTCCTCGTTCCTCCACAGTAGCAGTACCGTGACAACCACATATTATTGACAACCACATATTATTGGCTTAATATTTTCATTAATATCGTTCATGCATCAATCATTCGTTAATATCTTCATTGTTTCTGCTTAAATTAATGTGTTAACTGCATGATTTGTATAAGCTTAGAACATTCCTGCCATATGGACATTTCTTTAACACAGTCATTTCTCATAACAGATCACTCCTAATTACAATGTAGAAACATTCATTTTCTGTAAAACTGCTTTGAAATGATATGTATCGTGAAAAGTGCTATACAAATAAATTAGAATTGAACTGAAAACAGCAGGCTGCATAACTGGTCTAGTCAAATGTATTTTATTATTATTTTATTTATTTATTCATTTATTTATTATTTTAAAATATTATTATAGCTTACATCCAAAAAAAAAAAAAAAGAATCATATACTGCACCAATAACACCATCAAAGTTTAAAATTAAAAATTCATAGCAACACAGCTGCAGTAGTTGCTGACAATGAAACAATGAAATGTGCTATAAATGAGGCATTGCAGTAAATTTTGACTGCTATCACTTTGGCATCACTGGGGCATTTACAATGAGCAGCATGGACCACATGCCTAACAATGCTTGGTGTATCTGACAAGGTTTTGGCAAAGTTTCACAGCATACAACCTTTATTATATATTCAAGAGTTTTGTTTTAGGTAACTTGTATTATTTCTGTCCTATTGTAGAGACAGCTGCATCATTAATTTTTGTAGCCACTTCTCTGCATGCCAGTTTGCTGATATACTTGCACAAAAAAAAAAAAAAAAAAAAAAAAAAGTAAAATATTTGCGCAAAAAAAAAAGATATTGTTTTTCTTTTTTTCTTTTTTTGCAAATATTGTACTATTTTTTTTTTTCAAATAAATTTCTTTATATATATATATATATATACAGTTGTAATTGAATTTCTGAATAAAACCTTTTTGTTTTCAGATACCATGTCTAATCTTTTAGCTTAGGGCCTCTCAACCTTTTTGTTCCTGTACAAATCTGGGATATCTTATTCGTTTGAACCACACTGACCGAACTCAAAGCACCTCCGAGATTCCAGGATGTCTCTGAGCAGGGACGTGCACAGACATTTTGAGGGGCAGGGGCTCAAGTGGAAAAAAGGGCACTTCTCATATATTTTTAATTTTTTTTTTTTTCTAAACAAAACGTTAAATATAATAGGGGTGTGTGATATTGACAAAAAAATATATCTACCGTGGACAGCTTTGATTTACTGCATGTTCTGTGAGGTAATCAGTTCACAGCAGTGATAGAAATTAATCTTTTTCAATAAGTTGTTTATGTATTATTATTATTATTATTATTATTATTATTTTACCTTTTATGGGCATTTTTACCTTTATAAAGCCCTTTTTTTCTAAAAGTGTTCATCATCTTTTGAGTCAAATTCTTAAATTGAATCAGTCAATTAGAATAATAAGTCATTTGGGCTGTTACCAAGCAAATGAAATCAGTATTGACAAAATTAATCTTTGCAATGCAGAGAAAACACAGAAGCTGCATCTGAAGTGGCATTTAGATGTATTTACACATTGCTTAATGCAGGAATGTTTAATACATGAATGCTTTAACCTGCAGTTACAAATGCATTAATGCTGTTTTGATATTTTAAACATAAAACATTGAATATTGATAATTGAAATTATTATTATTATTATTATTTTAAATGAAAAGATACTTTAAATGTGAAATTAAAACTGCCAGTAGGTGGCAGCAAGTCACTGTTAATAAGTGAGTCATTACGATTGAACCGAATGACTGAACCGAATGATAAACGGTTGATTCATTCAGGAACAAAACAGCATCATGTTGCTCAGAGACACAAATTGGAATTATATTTGTTGTCGAAATAGAGCAAAAACAGTCAATATTGTGTCTAAAACTAAGTGTCTTGATATTAATTCTTGTTTATTGAACTGCTGTAAAATAAATATCACATTTGTAATCATGCTGCTTTTTGGTGGAAAAAACGTCAGTCTTAGCGTGATACTGATTAACTATATGATTGATATATATATATATATATATATATATATATATATATATATATATATATACACACATTTCTGCCCGCATATCTTGAATTTTGTGATCATTCTAAATGCATTTTAATAAACTGAATCATGCAGTGAAAGAACACGCACTGGTGTAACCTACTGGACTTCCTATTGCCTTAGCTAAACTTCAGCTAACTTACATGGTAGCTGAGTCTTGGATGTTAGTAAGACAAATTAACTATATTTTGCCTTTTGGATAATTAACTGTAAATTCGAGGCACAGGTAGCTTAGTCTTTTGTTCATCACCACTCACCTCCACAGCAAGATAAACACACCTAGAAAGGGAGGGAGGGCTTCACTTCTGCGGCTCTCTGTCTGTCTGTGACTGTGATGTGCAGCTGATCATTGTGTGCTACACTGCTGTGCTGCAGAGACAAAGAGACATGGAGGGGAGAATGGCATCGGAACTCGACAGAGTCTCAACATTTCCCGACCTGACCAGATATTTTGTTTTTTATTTGTTTGATAGGGAAAGCTGTGCTCAAACAGAAACACACACACACACACACACACACACACACACACACACAAATATACATATATTGATTTATTAAAAAAAAAAATAAAATAAAAAATAAATAAATAAAAAATAAAAAACTCCCCAGAAAAAAGGGAATTTTCTCTAGAGGAAGAGAAAGGGCAGGTGCTCAAGACCCTTTGAGGTCTATGTGTGCACGTGCCTGTCTCTGAGCCATGCTCCAGCCAGACAGAAGCTCCTTTCTGAGCAGTCTCAGAGGAACTGACTCCAGGTCAGTGTAGCATACTGGAGAAGCATCATGCTCCATCAATCACATCCCGGCTTCCCATTTTGGACAGCTGACAGGGGAACTGCATGGCCATCTGTGATGTCACCGCACATTCTGAGCGACGGGCAAAGCAGTTATGCACAGTAAAACACACACACACACATATGCATACACACCGTTCCCTGTCCACAGATCCCTCTCTGCTGTCAGTACTCATTGTGTCCGTTTACAATTCCCTTGTTCAGAAAGCCGAAAAAGGAGCGTCTGGTTCACTGGCCACCGTCTGCTAGTGTGAGTGAATTGGGTGGGACATGGATAGCCTCATCGCTTCTTAAAAAAAAACAAAAAAAACAAACAAGTAGGGGCAGTCGTGGCCTAATGGATAGAGAGTTGGACTTGTAACCCGAAGGTCGTAGGTTCGAGTCTCAGGTACGGCAGGTCAATACCATGACTGAGGTGAGACCCTTGAGCAAGGCACCAAACCCCCTAACTGCTCCCTGGGCACCACAGCATTGGCTGCCCACTGCTCCAGGTGTATGTTCACTACTGTGTGTGTGCACTTGGATGGGTTAAATGCAGAGCACAAATTCCAAGTATGGGTCACCGTACTTGGCCACACATCACTTCCCTTTCCCTTCTCTGGAGTCAGTATGGGAATCTTCAGGCTGAGATGCTGCAAATAGCCTAGAGGATACATGTTGATCTTAGATGTGATTTCTCCCCAACATAGTTTGACGTTTTACACTGTGTTCAACATGACAATTATATATATATATGACTGCTGAAAATTCTGCTTTGCCATCACAGGAATAAATTAGGGTTTGTGAGTTAATAAACGCTAATAAATAATTATATCCAAAGTAAAATGAAAACAAATAAATAACAGAGTGTCTATTTACACTAAGTGCAAACAGCCCACCTTGTTGGCAGAGGCTATTTACACTAACTCCACCCACCAACGTGTGATTGGGATAGTCAACACTGAAAAAAGACACTCATTGGCCATCAGTTTTTTCTCCCTTTTCAAATCTCATATCGCATCGGAAAGGCATTTATTTTCAATAAAAATGAAGGAAATAGTCAAGAAGTTGACAATAAAGTGTTGGGTAGGGTTAGGGTAGGTGTAGGGAGGGCTTTATTGTCCCAATACGGTGGCATCCATTTAATAATTTGAATTTAAATTATAATTTACACTCAGTAGGCCCTACGCTATTAGAGCGTACTGTTTCATAATGTACTACAATATTGAGGAGCAGATACTTGCCACTATTTGCAATAAGTAATTTTAACATAGTGTAAATAGAATCTATAGGTATTTGCACTTAGTGTAAATAGCATATCACTAAAAATGCTGCTATTTTCACTTAGTGTAAATAGCGTCCATCGCTATTTGCACTTAGTGTAAATAGCCTATATCCTAAGAAAATAAGCTATTTTCACTTTGGGTAAATAGCATCTAATTGCTATTTACACTTAGTGTAAATAACATCTATTGCTATTTGCACTTAGTGCAAATAGCCGCTGCCAATAAATAAATAGGGCTGCATGATAATTGCGATATACTGTAGCTTCATGTGATTATAAACAAATTCCTCGTATGTGTAAGCATACCTGGCCAATAAAGCTCATTCTGATTCTGATTCTGATTCTAAAAGGATGCGATTAAATTAAATAACTGTATGGTCTAATGTGCTGTGTGTTTCACACGAACATCTCATGATCCGGTGCATTCAGCATCAGAGAGCTTCTCAGTTCATATTAAATGTATTAATTTAATATGATAATTTTAACTGAGTTTCTGCAGTATGAATGCAATGTGAGCTGAGACACTACCACAACTAAAAAGAGGTTTAAGTCTGCTTTAAAGTCCAGCTACAAAAATTCAAAAGTCCAAAATTTTAGACATACATTTTAGTGTTGTAACTCTGTGTATAAAATATAATTATTAATATAATTATTATCCTATAATATTTTACAGTATAAGCATAATTTACAACAGTAATATATTTGTAATAATATAATTATATTAAATTAACATAATTAATAATAATAATAATAATAATAATAATAATAATAATAATAATAATAATAATAATAATTATTGTTATTATTATTGTTGTTGTTGTTGTTGTTGTTGTTGTTGTTATAAATTGAGTTCATAAAATAACAGTGTGAATGTAATGTGGGCTGAGACGTAATCAGAACTAAAATGAGGTTTGAGTCTACTTTAAGTACAGCTACAAAGTCAAAATAAAACACTTAAAAGATATTTAAATGTTTAAATAATTTATCTATTTACTTGCATGTTATGTGATCATTAACTAACATCAGAGAACTGTGAATGTGTCCTTAAATTATTGAAATATTATGGAAATCTCAGGGAGTACTTCAAGTAAATATTTTACATCTAGCAAGTTCGGCTGAAAAAAAAAACAAAAAAAACAAACAAACAGAAACACTTATTTTTTATTTATATAATTTTTCATTTCATTTTATTTCTGAATTGTTCCTTAGCAGTGTACATGCTCTCAGAGTCTTGGTGCTCACGAGGGAGATGTAGGTTTCCAGGTCCAGCCATTGTTGTACTGATCACCCTCTTTCTCTTCGTCTTTCTCCAGTAATGTCCTGTCCCCTCTCTACTGTCTTTCTCAATAAAGAGTGGCAAAAGCCCCTATAAAGTCACTACAAGAGGAAAACACATTAATCAACCAAACTGACCAGCATATCTTTCTCGGAAGGTCCGCATCACACGTCTGCTCTCTCATCTCAGGTTGTCATCTGTAATATCCCCCCGGCACGCTGGCCGACGCTGATATCCCCCCATCAGTCCAGCACAAATGGCTTGTGCATCACAGGCACGGCTCAGCCCGGTGCGGACAGCGTACGGTGAGGAGAAATATGTTCACTCTCTCTCTTTGCTGTCCTCAGCAGCCACCTTATCAGATCAAACAGCTGAGAAACACAGCAATGACTCAGTGACCACTGTGTGTGTGTGTGTTGTATCTGCTTCCTGAGGCCTTAGACACCATATTGGTTACGTTAGATATGGGAGTGCACACATCCACACACACACACACACACACACACACACACACACACACACACACACAAACACACATGCCTACATATATACGTGGAAGAACACACACACACACCTAGAAGAGTCAGATATGTCAATACCGCATGGAACAGCGGTGCCTTATCATGCATTGTCCACCAGCAGCTTGGCGTCAGATATCATATTACTGACTGACTCCAGAGACATGTGCGGGGTCAGTGGATCAGAACCTGATCGATACTGGGAAAGGAGATACAGGAGGTTATATTAAAGTGGACAGAATTATATTCAATTGGAAAATACAACTGAAAGGCACATAAAACCTCCATTTTCCCTCAGTGACCTGTTTATACCTGGAGTTCCTCTTTCCCTCTTTCCTTTTGCTCTCATGTGCTCAACACAGCAGTCACTGTGGGTCAGTGTATGGGTTGGAAAACCATGCACATCCACACATACTAAATTACACAAATAATTATATTTTTATCAACATTCTTGAATGGTGAACATGAATATGTAGCATAACTTTAATACTTTTTGGATGGTATGCCAAATAAACCCTTTTGTGCTCTGCAAATTTGGAGTTACATACAAATAACTATAATATGTAACAAAATATACACAAAATTTTAATATACACAAGGCTGCATTTATTTGCTTAAAAGTATAGTTAACAGTAATATTACATATTATTATGATTTAAAATAACTGTTTTTTGTTTTGAATATATTTTAAAATGTAATATATTCCTGTGATGTAAAGCTGAATTTTCAGCAGCCATTACTCCAGTCTTCAGTGCCATATAATCCTTCAGAAATAATTCTAATATTGATTTGGTGCTCAAGAAACATGTCTTATTATTATCAATGTTGAAAACAGTTGTGCTGCTTCATATTTTTGTGTAAACTGTGATACACTACTAGCGCTGCATGATTAATCATTTTTTTTAAATCGTTATCACGATTTCTGCTTCTCTCAATTTATTAATTGAGAGAAGCAGAATAGTCTGTGATATTTGACGCCTGGTTATTAAACATTTCATTTAAATTTGGCATTTGTGTTATTTTGCATTGGAAACAGCCTTCACAAGCGGTTGCCAGATGTTTAGACCTTAAATCCACCAATCAGTGTTTTTCTGCCCAGTGGTTTACTTAGACTTCCCAAACTGGCAACCAAGCACTTACAGTTTTTCTACATTACAGAAAATCACTGATGAGCTGAAAACACTGGCCAACATGTAAGTCGAAGTTTAGCAATCGCTAGCCAGTCCGTTTTTTTTTTCCAAGTGGTTGTTTGCAGCGACTAAATCTGTGAGCAAACTATGCGAGTTAATATTCTCTTGATTTGTGCTTAAAAGTGCAATAATAATGTAAAAGTGTAATAATTCTGATAAACTGTAAAAATAAATAAAATAAAAATTATTATAATTATAATAAAATAATAATAATTTAAATTTTGACTATATTTTTGAGCAAAATAATCATGATTTAACCATTATACTATTCATACATCTGGATTAAAAAAAATAAATAAATAAAAACTACTCTTATTAAGCAAAAATGCATTAAGCTGACCAAAAGTGACAGTAAATACATGTATAATGTTAGAAAATATTTAATTACATTTCAAATGCTGTTCTTTTTAACTTTCTATTCATTAAAGAATCCTGAAAAAATAATAAAAAGAAGAAATAAGTAAAATAAAAAAATCTGTTTCCACAAAAAATATTTAGCAGAACACAATACAAAAAATTAATAAGAAACATTATTAATAACTGAGCACGAACAAAAACAGATAATAATTAAGCTCCAAATCAGCATATTAAAATTATTTCTGAAGTATCATGTGACACTAAGCACTGAAGTACTGTCTGCTGAAAATTTAGCTTTGCATCACAGAAATAGATGTGATGTGAGTTCAGCTTATGATTTGACCTGATCTCTACCTCAAAATCTACAAAAACACAAAGGTTAAAAATATATATATAAATAATAAAAGAAACCTTGACATTAAAATATGCATTGCAGAATATGTCAACTAGGTCATAAAATGTGCTACCAGCATGACACCGAAAGCAATGTTTCTTTGGTTACCGCTTCTCTAATCTCCACAAAGGATTTGTTGATTCCCGTGGCTGGAACTTATACAAAGTCCAGACCTCCTGATATTTAAATTGATTTGTTAGATATTGATTAAGCTGGCTGCTTCAGGTGATGTATGTGCTCGTCTGCGTGCTGAATCTCTCCCGGGGCGCCATCAGACAGCACAACAATACAAAACAAACAACGTGGCCTGCCACAGAGAATAACATTCCACCAAAAACTCCTACTAGAGGAGAACCTTCACACCTGCTGTTCCTCAGTCAGAAAAAAAAAAAAAAAATCCAATTATGGGCCAACAAGTAAACGTTTCAGCACTTAAGAATGGATTGATAAGAGGCAAGAGTGATAGAAGGAGAGAGAGAGAGAGAGAGAGAAAAGGCTCATTTGCACAATAATACAGTTAGTGAGGTGATTTTAAAATAAGAAAAGCCCATTAACATTTAAATGACTGCAATGAGTTTCCAAATTAAGCATTTTTTTGCAATCCTTCAGCTGGATCGGATCAGTCAGAGGGAGGATGAAAGGCCTGACTGTGCACTG